>BMAU01006939.1:0-113739 GCA_019973935.1 Trichonephila clavipes | reverse complement strand
AAAAAAACTAAATAAAATGATACACTTACCTAAAATTTAAAGTCTAACAATTTCCAGCTCTGTACTCATCTTGCATTGACTGTTCTAAAGCATCCTGTTTCCTTTTAATTTGCCTTTTGTTGTCCTGACTTCTTTGGAAGCTTTTTGAACAGCCATCTCAGCTTCAAAAATTCTGACGTAGTCAATTTTACGAAGGCCTTCACAAGTGTTGACGCCTGGATTGATTTTTAATGCTTTTAATACTTCAGTTCTTGCATATGCACCTTCCATTGAAGCATAATTAAAATTAGGGATCCGTTTTGCTATAAACTGAATACTTTTTTTAAAAAATAAAATGTAAGACATGTTGGCTTTTTCGTTGATTTTTAGCCTGTATATCAACATTTTATTTTTTTGCTCGAAAACGAATGAAGTTATTCTAAAATCGATCCCTAAAGTTATTAAGAACATCCATAAGAATATTATAAAAAATTTCAGGTCAAAAAATTAATTTTTACAAAAGGAGTAGGATTTTAAAATTTTCCCTATTTTCTTCCAAAAATTTAAATTTTTTTAAAATTGTGTGAATAATATATGAAAATTTTCATCTGGTAACATTTTCTTGAATAGAAACATTGTATAAAATGTTAAAATATAATTTTTAAATACGTAAATAGAGAAGTTTGCTCAAAGGGTGCCAAGTCTCCTTAAAGTGTTCTTATTCTTTTTCACAAATAGCCGTGTCAATGTGACACAAATACCTGATGATGTACGCAGGAAAAGCACAAATAGAAGGAAGCTTTTAACCATGAAATGAATGACCAGCTACTTATTTTCCTTATTTCCTGTGTTATAACTTATCCGTTTTGTATTTAAAAGTATGAAAAACCAAAAAAAAAAGCATAAGATTTATAAGTTCATACCTTAAGGGACTGAAACCATCATTTTGAAAAAGCGTATAAATGAATAGGTTTTTGATATTTAGTGTCAATTGAATTAGAATGTACATGAAGTGTTTTAAGAATATTATTACATGAAAAAATTATTTAAAGTCAATTTTTTGGCAAAAAATGAAGAACAAGAGATGTATTTTCAAAGTATTCTCACATTATGAAAAATGCTTCTATAATAATAATATTTCACCTATAAATATCTAGGACTCCTTTACAGGGGTTAAACCAGCATTTTTGGAAAAATCACATTACTTTTCAGAATTGAAATAAATTGAAATAATAATGGGTGTTTTGTTAATTTTATATATATATATATATATATATATATATATATATATATATATATATATATATAAATCCACCTCTTTAATTCCGTATTTCAAAATTTTAGTTCAATTCCAGTATAAAAGTTCAGCTATGCATATATAAGGAACATATTATTAAGAATTTTTTTATTCAATATGTCATTCTTTTCCTTTTTTTAACCAAAAATGAATTGAAGCAGTTTATAGCATTAGTGGTAAAGGTAAGCGGTTGTTATGTTCGGATTGATGTCGTTCCAGAGAGAATCTTGGGAACCAGAAGTAACGCAGTGTGATTATGTTACAGATTTAACTAGAATTAATTAAATATTGATTATAAATTGCTATCGTGATTCTTAATCACATCCGTACTTATTTTCACCCAGACTCATAGTTCGCGCATCAGAAAAGCGACATTTGTAATTGATGTCAAACAATTATAGTTAAGTAACGCATTCTCCGGGTTTAGCGGAATCGCAGATCGGGAAAATTCGCAAACATCTGCTTGTTACGAGAGGGTTGAAATATGTGGAAAAAGAGGAAGCCCGAAGACATTTAAGGAAGAAAAATAAGATTCGTCTCATTGTTTACTCAGATAGCAAACTGTTTCGCGTACTTGACATTCCAAAACGAACTCAATTATTCCAATCCTGGTGTCTTAACCCTAACTTTCGGTCCTTAACGACGCAAGAAATTTTAACGACGTTTTCTCTAACTGCGAGCACCCAACCCCATCTGAGGGAAGGAAGGAAGGGGGGAGGGGGGTTACCGACGAAGAACATAATTGAAAAGTCGGAGTAAAATCTTCCATCCTTCATTCTGGCTTTTGCCATCGGAAGAATGTAAATTGAGTGCACAAAACTCGTTCTCTACCTTAGACGAATTCTTGGGATATTCTTGAAATGGAGTCGGGAAATCTTTTCGGGAACCACCACACAATCGAATATCTTTGCATATTTCCACTCCCCTTTTCCTATTCACCTTTATTCACTCCCTCCTCACCCCTCTCGGAAGTGTTGTTCCGGATGCTTCGCGTTGTCATGGCAACCACCAAAGTGGTCCGAAATCTTAATCTTCGATGGTCAGTCTTCATTAAGAAGCTTCGATTCTCCTTTTAAGGAATTTCGGTAAACGAACAGTTCCAATTGTAGTTTTCGTTTGGCTTTCGTGACTCGAATTCTCAACTAGTATGCAATGTAATAAATTTTTTAAAGATGATAAAAGTAACTAAATAAGAAAAAAAAGTACTTTTCCGATAAGCTAATTTAAACTTTTGAAAAAAATACGACGTAATTTAATCGGAAATAACTGCCTGCAACCATTTTCAAAAACCTATGAGAAGTAGGAGGAATACAACCGCTTAACTGTTGGCAACGAATCTCGTAATTTTGAACCCTGGGCAAGGGATGAGAACTGAACCTAAGGCTGTTTAAAATGAATCGAAAAGAATCCGTAATTGGTTTCACATAACAGCTGTTTTTGTGAAATTAAATAGTAGTAGAGTCCTATAAAACACGATTTACGCATTGTTGATATTTTTGGTTCAATTTGCTGGATGTGTATAAGTATTAACTGAATTAGTAATTATAATTGTGTATGTGTGTAACTCAGTTATTTCGATTGTTTGCCAAAGCTAAACTTAATCTACAACAACTTCTTTTTGCTCTATTTTTACTTTATTTATATTTTTTGACTATTTTGTAGCGGGTTCACACGTGCGTTTCCTTCAACTAATTTCTGGGACAACTTTATTTCGATCTTTTGTATGAGAAACTCGCTTTGAAAATGAACCGTAATACATGTAATTTGTCTACAAATTACATCGAACTGCAGTGAATATATGAGAGAGGATATACGAACATTTAAAGAGAATTATTGCAGAATAAGCAAAAAAGTTTCATGAATGTTAGAAGAAATTCTGATGATATTATTAGTCTAACATTGACACAATCCTTGAGTTGCTTAAATCCTTTGGTTATTCCAGTGCTTCTCAAAGTTTTAATACTTGCGATCCAATATCCAATCATAATTTTCATCGCGCACCTCCTGCCCATAAGTATAATGTATTGAATTCAAAAATGCTGTACTTTGACGCTAAAGCTGCGATACGACTTTAACCTCTTATGTGCCACCGCGTATATAAATGTCTCCCTCAGCCAAGTCGCTAATTGTCCTGGCCATTTACATACGTCTTTTTGAAGTATGATCGTTTCTCTGTACTGCTATGCATAAAATTATTCTGAAGGCTTTGGAATGCAATAATTGGACCTTGACAGTGTTTGCGAAGGATTTACTTTATTTCAAAGGATTTGATTATTTATTACTTTTCTCTCGACCAATCAGCACATGCACTCGCCAACGTATTAAAAAACGGGGACACTGAGGAGCGAATCACGTAACTTTTAATCGGCAGTTAAGGGATAAATTATAAACCGTACAAATTATCAAGATAAGTGTTAATTTTTGTATATAATTTTATTATGACAAGCTCGTGGGGTCACTGGTAATTATTAAACTTGATCTTGACTTAATATCGTTAAATTAATATAAATGTATCAGTACTGCACAACGTATTTTATAAGTGTTTTATATCTGTATAAACTTGTATTTCATTTTTTATTATGTCAGAATATATTTCGTTTGCTAACTTTCCTTAAATTATTAATTTGTTTTAAAATAATCTCTTGTTTTCGACTTTTCAATATGCTCGCGCCCCCCTAGGGGGCGCACCCCACAGTTTGAGAAACGCTGGGTTATTCGGAAAAAAATAGAGCTTGGAAAACTACCTATTGTAAATAAATAAAATAAACTATTTGTGTTTAGTTCACTTATTTGCTTTTGCGATGTACTTGTAAGGAACTTAAAATCCACACCAGAAAGTTTCTTCAAATATTTAGTAAAAATCCTCAAATTACCTATAAGACGCATTAGGAAAAAATAAAGGTACTCTTAATAGTTAGAAAATGAAATATTACTCTTTAATGGAAAATAAACAAAAAAAAAAGAAATGACAAGATAAAACAAGAGAAGAATTGCAGTTTTTTTCTCTCGATCAAAATAAAATAAATGACGGCAATGCGTCGTGGAAAAAGGGAAAGAAAGGGCCAAAGACGCGAAGATTTTCACCCAAAGTTATAAATGATGTCTAAAAACGAAGCAGAAGGGGTGCACGGAGACATTTCACATAAATCACACGGCCCAATGCCTCGAAATAAAATAAAATAAATATAAACTTATCTATGAAAAGAGCAAAAATAAATAAGAGAAACAGATAAAGACGCGGGCGTTTTTCGCACCCAGGGAAATACCGCAGATGATGATTCTTTTTTTTATCCCTTCCAAAAAGGGATTTTTCGTATCTTTGTAGGGAACGAAAGCGGGCACATGGACTTCACGTGGATTTGCAAAAGATGGCAAAACTGTAAGTAAGGAACGAGAAAGAGAGAAATACATCAAAAAGGTGAAAATTTGAAGAACAAAAGATAAAAAAAAGGAAAGAATTGCTGATCGGTTCAAACAGATATGTATTATTTCTTTGTTATTCAAAAAACAAGATGGAATTGAAAAATAAAGATATATGTATTTTTATTCTAATTCGGTTCTTTTTTTCACTTTTTCCATTTATTTTTTCGCGACCATTTTTCACTTTTAGAGTGATTGCTTGGATAAAAATGGGGGAGAGGGGGGTGAGTTCGAAAGTATAAATTCTGAAATATGTTTCGTTCGTTGTGTAATTCGAGTAAATCAATGAACAGTTTTATTGTTTCACTTTCTCCATTCTCGAATACATTTAATGTATCTCACAAATCCCCAGGTGACATAAGCAAACGTTGAATGTCGTAAAAAAAATGCTTTACTCTATTATATTAATGCCGGACTGAGTTTCAGAAATTTTTGTGCATCAGACCATAAAAAGAAAATTGATTGAATTCGTTCGCATTTACTTTTCAGTTATTGTTCTAGCATTGGATTTTTGTTTGATAAAGTACGACTCTCTTAATGCAGTCCACAAATACTGTATTAATACCCCTAGAACTTTCAGGGAATAAACTGGGAATTCATTGCAGTTTTCTTGTACTGCAGCACTTCTCAAACTTTCAATATTTGTGACCCAACATTCAATCATTATTTTCAACGTCCCCCTCCCCCCACACTTATACAATAACAATGCACTGAATTCATTAATACTATACTTCGACGCTAAAGCTACAATACGACTTAAACGCTTTTGTGCCACCCCGGTGTATATAAACGTCTCGCGCTCAGCCAGTGCGTTAATTAACCTAGACGTAAATATCCGTCTTTCCGAATTACAATCTTTTTTGTGCACTGGTATCCATAAACCTTTTCCGAAGGCTTTGGAGTACAATAAAAGGACCTTGTCAGGGTTTGCAATAGATTTACTTATTTCACAGGATTTGTCTATTTATTCCTTTTCTACCCTCCCCCCTAAAACACCACATGCACTCGCCTACGTGTTAAAAAGACAATAGGATTGGGGAGCGAATCATGTAATTTTTAATTGGCATTTAAGCGTTAAATTATAAACGGTACAAATTAGATAAGTGTTAATTTTTGTACATAATTTTGTAAATGACTAGACCTTGGGGTCACTGATAATTATTAAACTTGTTCTTAACTTAGTTTTTAAATTAATTATAAAATACATTGCGCAAAGCTGATATATTTATAAGTGTATTATATCAGTGTAAATGTGTATTTTATTTTTTTATTATGTCAGAATATATTTTATTTGCATATTTTGAGTAAAGTAATAATTTTTTAAATAAATTTTATTTTCAATTTCTCAATATACTTATGCCCACCTCGTAAGGTTATCTCGCCCTCCCCCCAGATGGTTAGCGCGCCCCACAGTTTGAGAAACGCTGTTGTACCAAAATACACAAATAAGTTCTAGATTTCTTACATTAAAGTATGTATTTTATTTTATAAATAATTAGTTCATTTCAAATATTTTAACTAAACAGATTAAACATTTTAGTTTACATTAAGTTTTTTCTAATTTAGTTATAATTTAACTTTAAAATTTTTTTTAATTATATGAGCTGCATAAATATCGTTGAGAGAAAGTGCATGGATTATATATTTTACTAATTGTAATGGGAATCAACATCTTACAGCTTTATTATTCAATGAATGTATTTATTTCTTAGCATTTTATTGAAATTGTGCATTGATGTTAATTCAACAAAAGCAGACAAATTAACATTTGACAGTCAGTGATTTTGACACATGCCTCCAAATGAAAAGTTATTAAAGGACTAATCTGTTTGAAATTCGTTTCAAAATAAATGTTAAAACTCTAAGATTTTTTTTTTCAATATAAATGATTCAAATTATGTCACGTATTCGAGAACAACGAGGAACCTAAATCCACGAAATACATACAACTTCACATTTTGATCGTGCATAACATTATACTTAAAGTTTCTTAAAACCCAGATTAAACGTTTACAAACTTGAATTTTTTATCAGAATTTATTTTTTTATTTCGGTATAGAGATTATAATGTCTTAGAATACAGAATTTTTGCATATTTCGTTTCTGACCTTTGTTTCTACCTTCAGATTTTTTAAAAGTTTCATTTCTGACCTACAATTCCTTTATTTTTGATTAAAATATTTTTTTTAAAACTAGTCAGAAGAAATTTTGAACAGTGTAACTAGAAACGAAAGTAATATTCTTAGAAATCACCTAATCAACTCACCTATCATATGGTAAAGAATTATACATTTCCCACTAGGTACTCGTTAAACCACACATCAATGAAGTAGTTAGCTAGAGATGGCGATTCTTTCCTAAAAAGATCAATTTTTAAATCGATTCAAATCGTAACCTAATGAATCGATTCACAAATAAATCGAGGTCTAAAGACAGTTACAATTTACAATGTAAATATAAATCCTTATAATGAAAGACAGGATAGATACCATAATAAATTATTTATCATCAGTAAAATCAGGGAATTTTTTAGTTCAGGGAATTCGACAATTACAATTATTTTTATTACCATATCAAAGTATCAGGTATATAAGAAGACATTTGTTTTCCAAATGTATTTGTTACATTAAAATTTTAGAACATAGATAATAAAGCTTATAGTTCTCAATGCTTAATATCTATCTAAGCTTTTTAAAAACAACAGTCTGTCAAATCTACTGGGATCCAAGCGGTTCCGTTCATCACTTGCGATGTTGCCTGCAATCGAAAAAAGGCGCTCACAAGGAACAGATGATCCCTCGATACTCATATACACCATGGCTATTGAGTGAACGTGATGATAAATAGAGTTTTTTTGTTCTTGCCAGTAAAGTATAGGATCATACTTCAGGTGCACAACTGCTTGCGATAAATAGTACATTCTACTAATTGTAAATAATTTTATGGTTTTTACCAAAACAGAAAAAATTGATTGTCGATTTTCTAGGATGAAATATCGATTCACTGAATCGGTTCAGTGCTACATACCGATTTAAAAAATCGATTTTTTGGCCAGAGATTTCATCCCTATAGCTAGCCTGACTGGGTCCTGGATCAACATTCCTTAATCGCCCTTTTCTTGGATAAGGAATAAAAGAACTTATTTGAAAGTGCCAGAATGTTACACATCATGGGGCCCCTGTATCTTGGGGGTCCCGTATCATTGAAACGGCTGATACGACAGCAGTTACGTCAATGCTGCACATCCACTCTTAAAAGTGAAAAAAAGAACTTTAATGGAGCGCAACAGCAACGTTTCAGTATGTTCAAATTAAATGTGCTATTTATTTATTTTTAGATACTAATAATCATGTTAAAACAACCGAACAAACAACTAACTACTTTATAGAATATATCATCAACCAATTGAAAAACTATACTACAAAGAATCTTAACATTTAATTTGTTACAAGAGGATAATGGACGTCGTAATTTAATTTATTATAAATTGATTCAATGAGTCTTTAACCGAATACATTTACTGTCTCTGCCTTTCTGTTCCTAAATGTTTAGATAAACTATTCTGAGATGAGTCAACGTTAAATCGAAATTCCTAACGAAAAGAAAATGAGAGAAACAAGCTTTTGAACTTTAACGATACAGAAACCGCTAATGTGAAGATTACCTAGTTAAAAAGCGAAAAACTTTTGATTGCGCACTGAAAAGGAGCAAATAAGTTCTTCTGTAGATTAACTAAATAATGCGTACATTAACGACCTTTGAGCTTTAACGGTAAAACATTCACTACTCGAATGAATGCAGTATAAAACTTCAAATTACAGATAAACATGCGCCGTTTGAATCGCATTTTCAGGTAATTGTATATGTCGTATTTATTATTTAGTCCCGTTTATCTATTCATCTCTCTCTCTCTCTCACTCTATATGTATATATTAGGTTGGGGAGAAAAAGAAATCCATTATTTTTTCGGTAGCTGGCTGTAGTGTCGATATCTTGTGAAGTATCGATCACACAATTTCAAATTTATGCTCATTGTCATGGTGACATTTCACACTAAAAAAATTATTTTGCTGTTTTTTGTCTGGTCCATTCAGTTGTGAGTTACAGGGTGTTAAAAATGGAAGTCAACAAAGAGAAAATTCAGTACATTTTACAGTTTTTCTTTGATAAAGACGAAAATGCAAGCCAGTCGGCTGAAATTGTGAATGGTGTTTATGGTGCCGATACTGTAACAGCTAATTACGTGCAGTTTTGCTTTCGTCGATTCAATTGAGGCACTTTTGATGTTAAAGATGCACCTCGCACAGGCAGACCCATCGTCGAAAATGTCGATAAAACACAGAAATAATCGAAGTTGACCGGCATGTTAGTAGTCGTAGCATCGCCCAGGAACTAAAGATCGACCATAAAACAGTTTTAAGCCATTTCCGCAACGCTGAATTCAAAAAGAACCTCGATGTTTGGTGCCATACCAATTAACACCAAAAAAACATGATGGATCAATTTTCCATCTATGAAGCCTTGGTCAAACGGAATGAAATCGCCCCATTTGTTAAACGGATGGTGATTGGAGATGAAAAATAGGTCACATACGACAATATTGTGCGAAAATGATCGTGGGTAAAGCGCGGTAAAGCAGCTCAAACGGTGGACAAACCAGGACTAGCGACCAGGATGGTTCTACTGTGTTTTTGGTGGGACTGAAAAAGAATAATTTATTAGAGGTTTCTTCCGTATGGCCAAACACTAATTTCAGATCTCTACTGTCAACAACTGGACCGTTTGAAGTTAGAAATTAACCAGAAACATCCAGAATTGGCCAACAGAAGAGGCGTTGTGTTCCATCAGGACAACGCCAGGACTCACACGTCTTTAGTGACTTGCCAGAAACTTTGGGAGCTGGATTGGGAAGTTTTAATGCATCACCATATATCCGGACCTGGCACCAAGCTATTACCACCTTTTTCTCGCATTACAAAACTTCCTGAGTGATAAGAATTTGGGAACAAGAGAAGATTGTGAAAATGGATTACTAGAGTTTTTCGCCAATAAAGACCAATACTTCTATGAGAGAGGCATTATGAAGCCACATTTAAAATGGCAACAAATTATGCAACAAAACGGTGCATATTTGACCTAAATTGGACAATCTAAAGAATGTTAAATAAAGTCTTGAGAATTTCATGCAAAAGTAATGGATTTCTTTTCCCCTAACCTAATATATAAATAGATGTTTGTATGTATGATCTTGCTTTTCTCTCTCTTTCTTTTGACTCAAACACCGTTCAACCGATCACTATGAAAATTGGTATGTGTATGTATTTTTTTGTGAAAAAGGGTTTTGTGCTATTTTCTTTGTTGCAGCTCCTTACCAGGTGGCGCTACAGTATATCAACCAATGCATCATTCAATGAGTCGCCAAGTTGCCAACATGGTCACCAAAAATGACCAACTTGGCTCTATCACCAACGTTTCACTTAGTTTCTATTCAATCGCCATTATAATGTAAGGAATGGCGTTGCTTGCGATTATTAGAATTTTAACACAAAGTAAACAGTAAGTAATATTAACATATTACACATTCAGATATAAAATATTTACACTATTTTAAGCGTTCATTACACAGAATCTGTAACTATGTGTTACGTTTGCTAAGTAGAGATCAACATAGGAACGTGTTTTCAAAAATCAACCCCAAGAGAGTTGCGGGATGTTTTAAATAAATTTCAATTCAGCTGGGCGAAGAATAAAGAATGGGTATACCAGCTAGTTATATATATGTGTGTGTGTCTGTGTGTGAGAGAGAGAACTCATTTTTTAAGCATTCAACAATGCATAAATAATTTCCTCCAAAATAGAATTCAGTTAGGGATCGACCCCTTACAATCGGTGAGGGGCATTTTTCTTTCATTTCCCTCCCCTCCCTCCTCAAGGTCAACACATCAACACACGCCCTGATCACCAACAACGAGGCAATCGAAGCTTCTTCCCGCTCCTCTTATTTATCCTTGATTTTATTTTTCTTCATCCTCCTTTTTTGTACTTCCTACTCTATTTCTTCTCTTCTCTTTCCACAGAAGGAGGTATTTACACGGCAGGGAATCCATTCCGTGACAGGGCCTTTTACTCATTTCATTAGCGTTCTCTCTCTTGCGACACCCCTGTCCACCCGCCCGTTGATGAGAGCTCATTGAAAGTGATGAGCGCTCCTACTCCTTTGTGGAAATCGGACTCATGGGAATCCGGCGGAGAATTTCGCTCCTCGAATTCTAGTTTTTAGATTCACCAAGTTATTGTATCTTAAATTCATGATTTATCAAACGACATTTTTCATTCTACCCGTTCTTTTAGAATAGAATTTTCGTAAATTTGTTAAGCTGTTTAAATTTTCGGAGAGGGGGTTCCTTCTCTTTCTTCCCAAATATGTCATTTCTATTTGAATATTTTATTCGAAAAATTATAATTTCTTTCATTTTTAAATATAATTCCATAGTTTGATTTTATCTCTCGGTTATAGAATAGATAAAAATAGGGTTGTTGATAATGTAGTTTCAAAGATTGAAAAAAAATATCTTTTACGTTTACCCCTGTCCTCTACTATGCGGTTCATTCGTTAGAAAAATTCTCGAATATAATTATTTTTTTATTCTAAGCAAATTGATTCTGTTAATTCTATTACTTTCACGCAATTTTGCTTTCTAAAACCGTTTCAGTACTTTTATATGTGGTTAATTCTTGTTTAGACTGTATTTCGCTAATTCTTTAACTTTCATTTATTCTTTTCGTTATAACTTTCAGTTATAATTTTCCTTTAAGGTATCCGACTACTTTCGGAACCGTGATTTAAAAATGCGCATGAATTGATAATTTGTATGATATTTAGTGTCTCTTAGATTGGAAAAAAAGTATAAAATTGCTTTAAGGACATTATGACAAACAAAATTATTTAAATACAATATTTTGGCAAAAAATTAACTTAGAATAATCTTTTTTTTCAAAACGTTTTCCTTTTATAAAAAATGCTTCCATAATAATAATATTTTGCTCAGATAAAGTAAACACTTCTCCAGAGAGTCTGAACTAGGATTTTGAAAAATTCATATTATTTTCACAGTGATCCTAGGGAATCACAGGGAACCTAGTGATATCGAAGTCCATTTATGTCTGATTTGCTTGTTTAATAAACGTTTGGTGCTAATGTGGATTGCAGTATCTCCATCACTGCCATGCCATCAATGTCCTGCAAGAACAATAATGTCCAGTTCATTGTATTCCTTTAAGTTAAAAAAGGTAAGCAGCATGTAGTAAATTATAATACAGTTGTTAGGCCTGAGGCACAACACTTTTCAAGGAAGAATAGACCGATTATGATGTTGTAATATTCTACTTTTGTAATTCTACAATCAATTCTACTTTTTCATAGATGCCACTGGAAAGTGATTTTGACTTAAAGAAAATTGCAAGGTTCTTCTACTGCTCAATATCTGAGCATTGATGCATCTAATGAGTAGTTCTATCCTTAATCCCTGTTTGCATCTAATGAGTAGTTTTTAAGTAACACCATAATATTTCTAATTATTCTAAGCTTAAAATCAATAAATGACTTACTTCTAGTAGTAAAGCCTTCTAGCCTTTTTGTGAACATTTGATTATTACTTTCGTGTTAATCGTGTGCAGTGTTATGCTGCTGATGTTGGATAAATTAACAACCTCAAAATCCACTTATGCTGCTTTGATCACAATTAGCTTAAAACCTCATTGAATAAACTATGTTAAAGAGAGACTTTTCTGAGGGCAACATTGCTTCAGCGTACTCCTAAGGGTTACAAGTAACTTAAAAATGACAATTATGAGGAATATTTTATAAAAATTATTGCGTTTTACTTTCACGATGAACTTTGAAAATACCATATTATCAAACTAAAGTTCTTCCGGAAATATGCATGGCGCCAAATATTATACAGAGAACAAATACGAATTTAATTATCTAAATGCGGTAATAATACTGTATTAATCGATCAAACAAAAGTACAATTAAAGTAATTTTTTTCGGATCTAATGAACTTTTTCTTCCAGTTTTCTCTTTCTTTAAATTTTTTTTTCACTGTTTGATATATTTTATTGTACCTTCGGATGCGTGTTAATATTTCATGGAATTTTAAAGGTCTTTTTTAGACTTTTATCAATTTTATCTTTTAAAAAAAAACAGTTAACCATTTTATTTCTTGTTTTAAGTTATTCTTTTCTTTGTCAGCATTCATTCTTCTTTTCTGAAAAAAACTTATTTATAATCGGTTTTTTTATGCGTCTTGTCTTAGGAGAAATTAAGGCTTTAATTTTTTTGAACTCTTCTGACGTTAGTTTTATGAAATCATGTCAATACTAATTTATCAATAATAATCATTTTTGATTATTTATATTGTAGATATATTTAAATTGAATCTAAAATCCTCCAACCAAAACTAAGTCTTTTTCCATTTTTTATTTTTTAAAATTTAGCTCCTTTGTGGCAATATTGATTTTTAAGGTATCCGATTACGTTGGGAACCGTGATTTTAAAAAGCGCATAAATGGATAATTTTCATAATATTTAGTGTCACTTAGATTATAATACATGCATAAAAATATTTTAAGGACATTTTGACAAAAAAATGTATTTAAATAGAATATTTTGGCAAAAAATTAACTTAGAATAACCTTTTTTCAAAATGTTCTCTTTTTATAAAAAATGCTTCTAAAATAATAGCATTTTGCTTATATATATAAAAAGTAAAGACTTCTCTTCATAGAGTCTGACCTAGGATTTTCGAAAAATTCACGTTATTTTCAGAGTTACCACCAAATGAAATAATTATCGGCGTTTTTTTCTTAAAATTTATCCCCTCTATTATCGTAAAACATGGATAAACCCACTTCTAAGTTATATATTTCAAAAATTCTCGTTGAGCCTCTGTAAAGGCGTCTGAGCTATATGCAGGCAAAATATTATTATAATAGAAGTATTTTTCACAAAAGGAGAATATTTTGAAAATGGGTCATTCTATGTTCTTTTTTTTTGTCAAAATATTGTACTTAAATAATTTTTTTATTGTAATACTATTCTTAAAACAATTTTATATACATTCTCTAATCAAAGTGGCACTAAATATCATAAATATTATTCATTTATACGCTTTTGCTTAATCATGGTTTCGAACGCAGTCGGATACCTCATAGTATTTTTTAAAATTATATTTCTCGCAACCTCCATATGATACTACTTCATTTCCACATATGTTGGTTCTAATTAATAATAATTTGTCTCCATAAAACCACAACCCTTTCTAATGTATATATAAGTATTTATATAGAGCAGACGATTTTTCCAGCCACTAGAGGATCCCTGCAAGAAAAAGAAACATTTTTTATCGTGGTCTTATCAGAGAAAAAAATGTGAAGTGGAACCCCATGTATGATCGTTGTGGATTATTCTGCTTGTGTTTCGTGTTTACCATCACATGCTAGTGCTAGCACTAGCACGAGAACATGATAAGTACGAGGGAATGTCAAAAAGTAAAGGGACTTTTACAGTTTCACGTAGTGACGGGGCTTTCATCGCGATTTCAGCTAATAGTCCTCTTGGGTTCTTTGGGGCCAGAATGGAAATTCTTTCCAACCAACTCAAGAAGAAGAACGTGGTTATGTAAATTAGGAATCATATATATATTGGAAGTTAGCAGTAGAGCAATGTCTATGTCTGGGTCTATGTGCAGAAGTGATTGCTAAGTGGGAAGTGAAGTCACTAAATAGAGAGATAGCTGTCAAGTGATTTGAGGTACAGTTTAGAAGAATCCTAAGTCCATGAATTAGCCTAGCCGTGCCGGTACAGACGAACCAAAAGTGGGTCCGAGACCAAAAGGAACACTTTCGGATTCAAGCCACTTCAGAAGTGCTAAAGATGAAGCTGTTTGCCTAGGATATAGCGGTAAACGAATTGATATAAGATGTAAGGAAAGTGCATGTATTAGTGAGATAGGAATTTATATATAAAGTTAGATTCAGTGGTCAATTGTGTGATTATTCGGTAATACGTGTTGCGTCTTCGTCATTCTAGATCATCTTACTTCGATTATTATTGTTGTGTATTGTGTTTAAACTAAGATCTTAATAAACAGATTTTAGAATGAATGATTTGAGTGGTTCTTCGTTCTTCCCCACAGAAACATGTCGCGTAGATAGTGTAGAACATGTGTCCCCATCGGTGAGGGCTTCACAACTTTTCAAAGTTTGGCAACAGCTCTAGTATCCAACGCTGAATTAGGGGTAATTGGCAACACTTCTATACAACGTGTTACTCGTTTTCTTTTCTAGTCGTTGGGTTGTAGTAGAACGTTCAACATGCAGCTTCATTGTCAATCAACACCAGGGAGGATAGGAGGGTAATTATTCGTTTTTTGTTTGCGGAACGTGTGATATCTGCACTGAATACTAGTCATTCCTTTCATCGCCATACCCTCAATGACTTGCACAATGTCTTCAGTAGTTGACGTCAATGGACTTTCCGAATTTTCATTGTCACATAAAGAAGTTTTTCCCTGTTTCAAGCACTCTACTTATTTGTAGATCTTGCTTCTAGATAAACAGCTGTCATCGTACTGCGATTGTATGTGACGAATAACTTCCGCAGGATTCACACCTTCTGCAAACAAAAAGCGAATCACCGTCCTCCTTTCCTCTTCGGTGCATATCGACAAAGGAGAGTTGCCACCTCAACAATTAGGAGAGAAGATGAGTGACACGCTGTATAGAAATGTTTCCGACTACCCGTAATTCAGTGTTGAGTACTTGCGCTATTGCCAAACCTTGTAAAAAGAAATTGCAAAACTCCTTTTAGTTTTTGAAACTTTCTCGTAACTCTTTGCTTGAATGTTAAAATAAAGCCAATATATCATATCTGCGGTGTTAAAAATTCGAAAATATGTATCATTATCTTTCACATAGAACTAAGAAATTTTCAAAATGCATTTATATACCATAATATTGTATTTTTTAGTACACAGTGGTGCTAACTTACCGAAATAAACCATTTCATGGGCATTAACACATGCAGTAGTACTTTACCGGAAAATTTGTCTGGTACAAAATTTTAATGAAAATCAAAACAGTAGCTCCTTGATGACTAATACACGTGTAAAAGTAGTTTGGTACCACAATTTTTACATAAGTATGTTGTTTACATAGTATGTACTTGTAAAATAAAACATTATGTTAACGCAAAAGTAGATAGAATGGCACATTTTATATAATATCCACATGTTTAAAATATTACTTCCTTACATAATATCCCCAAGTAAAAATACAAAATTGTATATAATAAAGGGGTTTTTTTTTAGAGGTATAGAACTTTAAATTGCAATAAAACCACGATGTATTATTCGATTGACATGAATTTTATTTTTATTCGAAAGATAATCTTGTGGCATTACATTTTAAATATGATTTCTGGCATAGGACTGCCACGGCTGGCTCGGATGTAGTCCAATCTGGACGTCCAATTTTCGATGACTTTTTCCAACATTTGTGGCCGTATATCGGCAATAACACGGCGAATGTTGTCTTCCAAATGGTCAAGCGTTTGTGGCTTATCCGCATAGACCAATGACTTTACATAGCCCTACAGAAAATAGTCTAGCGGTGTTAAATCACAAGATCTTGGAGGCCAATTCACAGGTCCAAAACGTGAAATTAGGCGGTCACCAAACGTGTCTTTCAATAAATCGATTGTGGCACGAGCTGTGTGACATGTTGCGCCGTCTTGTTGGAACCACAGCTCCTGGACATCATGATTATTCAATTCAGGAATGAAAAAGTTAGTAATCATGGCTCTCTACTCATTGACTGTAACGTTGAGGCCTTCATCGTTTTTGAAGAAGGATTCCACCAGCCCATAAAGCGCACCAAACAGTCAGTTTTTCTGGATGCAACGGTGTTTCGACATACACTTGTGGATTAGCTTCACTCCAAATGCGGCAGTTTTGTTTGTTGACGTAGCCATTCAACCGGAAGTGCGCTTCATCGCTAAACAAAATTCGCTTATGAAAATCGGTAACAACGGCAATCTCGTTTTGGGCCCATTCGACGAATCTACGCCTTGCTTGATGATCGTTTTGATGAATTGCCAAACCAAACTGAGAATAAATCACTTGACAGCTGTTAAATCGGTCGCCATCTTGGAAAGTAATGCCAACTTAAACTTCTATACCTGGAAAAAAACGATCTTTACAACATTGATTATATAAACAGAAAAATAGATCGAATGGCAGATTTTACGTAATATCCACATGTTTAAAACATTACTTGTTTACATAATATCTCCAAGTTACACTACAACATTAATTACGTAAACATGAAAATAGATAGAATGGCGCATTTTGTTTAAGGAAGGGAAAACTCGAATTAAGCTTAGAAGAGTGAAGTTCTTTTCAAGAGGTCATATCATCGAGAATTTCTGAAAAAAAAAATACGCTGAGGGGAAGGGAAAAAATTTGGTAGCAAAGTTTGATATCATTACGATACTTTTATTTTTCTTATATTCAGCTACAAATGTTTCCATTGTAATGAATATCAAGTAGAAACAACAATAAAAACAATTATACTGACGAAAAGCTAAAAAACACTTAATATTTACCCAAATTTTATTCGAAGAATCCACACTTTATTGAGTGAAGCGAATTAATTGGGCCTCGGTTGCCCTAAGCAATTGAGACCGAAATGTATTGTCCAATTAGTGTTAATTCCGTTTCGGTCGCACGTCCCCACAAACTCCCACAAACTAAACGCTAATCGATCCGCCATATCCAATTAACCGGAGTAAACTCGTTGCCATCGGCCCCGAAAAAAAAAAGCAAAGAACAAATCCAAACTATCGTTTGGTCGGGGTTGCGTAAAGAATCACTTTAAACGGTCTTTTCTTCAAAAAAGAACTTCCCTGAGTTTACTCCCACCACATTACTCTTTCCCGCGTAAAAATCCATTCAATTTCCGAAGACTTTCCAGAATGGAATTGATTCCTCCAAGGAAGAAGGGGAAAAAATCGAGTGGAGTTGAAGTGTTGAAGTTCTAAATTGCCCAGGAGGGCAACACGTTCGTTTAGGATTTCTTCCTAATTGATTGTTTTCAACTTAATTAGCCTTTTCTTCGGCTCCGTTGGAATGTTTGGTCTGGCTCGAATTTTGTTTATTTTTGAGGGTAAGATGGACGATGTTGGGGGTACCTGGCTGTATTCCCTTCGGACGAAACACTACCCGGAAGCCAGTATTTTCGCTCCGGCAGACGATCTGTTTGCCGATGGATTTTTATCCGTTTTCTTTGGCAGCTTGAATGGCATCAGTCTCGGTTTCTGTTTGCCGACCCTCGCAGATGGCATAATTCTCTCGCTGTTAATTCCCACTAGATAGAGGTCGTGTCAGTTTCTACTTTTCCAACTTTTCTTGATTTAATGTTTTTTTTAACTGAAGGTATTGTTGTATAGAAGTTGGAGAAGTTAGACATACTAGAAATATCGCTTGATGAAATTTTTATTTTCTATCTTATCGAAAACCAATGAGTGCAGAAAATATAGCGTTGCATAAAGATGGCAAAAGAGTATTCTTTCTAATTAAAACTTAGCTAACAAATTTAGTAATAAGATATTGTAATCGGAATATTATTTTATATTTGTCAGTTATTGTCATATTTATGGATAATATTTACAAAATAATTATTCTTTGAGTGTAGTTATTTATTCAATTACACTCTAATCTCTAATTCTATGTGATTAAGTTAAGTTTAGCTAATCATTTATTAAATTTACAGCTCATGATTCAATAACATTGTGTCAGAAATTTAGAAATAGTGTCTGGTGGGAGGAAAAAAGTGTCTGGTATTCAGAATTATTTTCTTTAAAACTGTTGTATGTCATAAAACAGATAATTGATCATTGAATTCAATTAGGCTCTCAAATGTTTTAGGTTTGGTTTGAATTATTGTCCTTTAAACTTTTGTTACATCATTATTATTAATGAGAGATTTCATGAATTTGGCGCTAGATTTGATCTCAGGATGATACATAATCTGATATTACTGCAATTTTCACATTCAGTTTAATGTAGGTACAATTTCATTTATATACAGAGGCCTTATTCACAACAATTGATCTCATTGAAATCAAACCTCAAAAAACGCAACTGAGATTTTTCATTGTCAATGTTTTAATTTTTCCCCAACTGGAATATTTTACATCCAGAAGACTTTAGCGGCTAATTGTTCTTGCTTCGATTGTACACTGCTCAAAAAAATTAAAGGATGTTGAGGTTGTAGGTGAACCTTGCGGCTGGGTAATTATTTAGATGATTGATACACGTGATTGGCAGTCGTGGTAGGCTCTATGAGAAAAAAAATGACAAATGTTTGGCAGAAAAAGATGTGTTCAACTTAGGGTGCAAAAGAAGGAAAAACACAATTTATGCCTATGAGAGAACACGAACAAAAAATGGGTTTTCTCGAAATAAAGTTATTTTTAATACAGAATATGGTTTCCCTGAAACACCAGCAACGTTGAGAAACTTTGAGATGTGGAGTTATTGAGTCTATTAATGAGGGGATTGGTATTCTGCCCCACACACCCAGATGAGCCTTTTCAAGTTCTAAGAGAGTTTGTGAGGGTGGTAGACAACCAGCAATTCATCTGCCTATAACAGGAGTGTCCAACACGTGGCCCACCAGAACGTAAGTTGCGGCCCACCGACTTTTTTAAAAAAATTTTTAAATATCAGGTTTTTAAAGTTTTTTCATTTTGAAATTTATTTAAGGGAAAATTAATATATATATATATATATATATATATATGTAAATCTACAATGTATTTGACTGTTAACCGTTCTTGTTTTAAAATAAATCCTTTTTTATAATAGAAACGTCCTTTAAGTTAAAATAGATTTATATTTCATCAAACACAGTTACGTTTGATTTTACTATAATAAATTACTTTTTTAATAAATTCCAAATTGCATTATGTATATCCTTTACTATGGATGGTGCATGATTCTCTGTGTGTGCGACTTTCCTTTTCCCCCTCCTTTTCGATTGGAGTGCCCAAAAAGCAAGAGGCAGTCAGAGACGTTTTTTAAAGTTTAAAAAATTATTCAGGACGGTTAAGATAAAAGACAATGTATACTTAATCGTTTGAGGATGACAGCACAATCAAATCTCAAGAATGAGCAACGAAAGGTCAATTGAAAAGGAACTCCGTAATTTTCAAGAAAATGGCAACTGTAATATTTTAAATATTATTTGATCATTTTATTATTATATTATATAAAGATTATTATACTATCTATGTCTGTATACATAAAAAATAATGAAAATAACAATAATAATTCATTTTTTTTTGTGTTAAATTTTCCCTCCAATAAATGTTTTTTTGTTTTCAAATCTGATATAAATGTACATAGTTTTATGTGCGGCCCGCGAGATTATAATGTTTTTCCGAAGCGGCCCGCAAGGTCATTTGGGTTGGACACCCCTGATCTAGAATATCGCAAACATGCTCTGTTGGATTCATGCCCGGAGAACACGCTGACCATTTCATTCGTGTGATTCCTTCCTCAAAAAGGAAATTATGCACCAATTTAGCATGATGTAGCTTGCAGTTGTCGTCCATTAACATGGTGTCAACTACAATTGCTGCAGCGTAAGGGACTCCTATAGGTCTGAGGATCTTATACTCATATCGGTGACCGATCAGAGCTCCAATTCCAATAATGTAGAGATCGGTACACCCCATAAATGGAGATTCCAGCATAGACCATCACTCCCTCTACGCCAAATCTGCCACTTTTGAACACGAATGCGAGATTGTTCCTTATGACATGTTCTTTTCATATGAACATACGCCTATTATCAGGATAAACAGAAAAATGGGACTAGTCAGAGAAAAGATAATGCTCATCGGAAAATGTTTTATCTATTCATTAATAAAAGCAAATTACGTTTGCCTTTTTAAATTGTTGGCATTTTTAGACTGTTTACTAAAACATTTCAAAAATGCATTGTTATTATAATACGACCGAAATAAATTCAAATTTGGTACAGTATTAAAAAAAACCCGTGGGTTACCATTACAGAAATTTTCATGACAGCTTTACTAAATTGATATCTCTATTAATGGTGATCTTAGAGAGAATTAAATCATATTGTTAAAAGTTTAAATAACGAGACTAAATCATATAACTAATTGATTTCTGAAAGCAAAACTTTTCAATATGTAATTCAATGAATTTGCGTACTTCGTTAGAGAGACATATTAGAGTAATTTATGTTCCAAATTTGTTTTGAATTCAATCATTATCTCTGGAGATATCCATCAAACCCTATCATGGAGGCATGTATTAGAGTAATTCCTTTTGTTATTAGTTATTTCTTCTCTCCTCGTTTATTTTACTGCGTGATCAGCTGAACGATAATTAAAACATATGAACTAGTATATTGTTCATTAAAATTCCAGTATACAATCACGAGTCACAGTATACAGGGTCCATTATGAAAGTAATGAGCATTTACTGGCAAAAACCATTTATTGATCGTAATTTGTACAAATGTTCAATATTCTTCAAAATACATTCCTCCTGCATCAATACACTTGCGGAGACGTGCTTGCCACGCCTGAAAGGCACCCTGAAACTCCTCGACGGGAATGCCTCTCAGGAACGTTGTAACATGGTGTTGGATGTTTTCCACGCTTTCCCAATGTTTTCCTTTCATCTCTCTCTTGAGTCGCGGAAACAAAAAGAAGTCACATGGAGCTAAGTCGGGACTGTAAGGGGGTGAGAGATCACCGGGGTGTTGTTCTGGACCAGGAAGTTGGTAATGATGAAGGCAGTGTGGCTGGTGGCATTGTCATGGTGGAGCTTGACCGTGTCTTTAATGTCAGGCGTCACGCGCGCGATCCGGCGTTTCAATCTCCTAAGCACCTCCAGGTAAAAGGCTAAGTTTACAGTTTGTGCCTGCAATACAAACTCACAATGGACTATTCCTCGGATGTCAAAGAAGACAATGATCATCGTTTTGATGCACGACTTGCTCATTCGCGCTTTCTTGGGGCGTGGGGATGATTTTGTGTGCCACTCACAGCTCCGCCTTTTCAATTCTGGGTCGTACTCAAACATCCAGAATTCGTCTCCAGTTACGACAGAGTTCAGAATGTCCGGTTCATTTTGAATCAAATCCAACAATTCTTGACAGCGCAAAACTCTAAGTTCTTTCTGGTCTTGCGTCAACCCTTTCGGCACAAGCTTCGCACAGACCTTACGCATTTGCAGATCATCGGTCACTACCCCATGTACCGCAAATGTGCACATGTGTAGTGTGTCAGCAATTTGCTGGATGCTTAACCGACGGTCGGTACGCAAAACTTCTCGCACACACAATCCACGTTCTCTTCAGTTCTGGCTGTTGTTGGGCGTCCAGAACGGGGTTCGTCGGCGACCTCCTCCCGGCCCTCCTTGAACGCTTTGTGCCACTTCCCAGACTGTGATCTTGAAATGCAATCGTCCTTGAAGGCTTCTTGCAGCATCTGGAATGTTTCGGTTGCATTTTTTCCAAGCCTCACGCAAAACTTTATGGCGTATCGTTGTTCATGCGAACGCTCCATCGCGCTATGTTACAAAAGTTGAAAACACACTTCAAGCGGAGGCACGTATCTCCGCTCACACTGCTCGAACTCAATTGACGACCGGATGCATTGAAAGGACATATCCCCCCATTTCCCAGTCGGTTTTACCGTGCTGCCGTCTATAGTCCCGTCAGAATAACATTATGCTCATTACTTTCATAATGGACCCTGTACAATGTCGAGTCACGACTAGAATGCTGGTGGGATTGAAGATCCAAGATTTTGACTGATTGATGCATGTTAAATCTGTAGAACAGGGATGGCGAACCAGTAGCACGGGTGCCATCGATGGCACGCAATGCAATATTTTGGGCACGCCTGTGATGAAAACGGTTTGCATTTTATTTCCATATAACAAACTTCACTATGTGGCGGGGTGGCGGGGAGTACACTCATTCATTATTGTCTCATAGTTATTGCCTTAGTTACGCCTTGGACTACTGTTACTTATGATGCAAAGTTTGTCTACGCACAGCATAGTCAATTTTACCAACACAACTGTATTTGAAAGTTTGTGTTACATTTAAAATTTTAACTCATATTCACACATACACACAACATGGCTAGTTTAGCAAAAGAACAAAAAGTGCAAGATAGTAAAAGTAACAGAAAATTTCAAACGATGATCCTAGAAATATAGCATGATTAGTAAAGGCGACAAAGCGATGTGTGCTTTATGTTCTGCAACAGTGGTATGCAGAACATCGTCTGTAAAACGGTATTTTGAGACAAAAAACCATTTGGCTGATGACTCCAATTTGGCACACATTCTACTAAAAGTAACATCTTATAATCCTAATGTAAGTTATTTGTCATCCACACAGAATCTGCAACAACAGAAATAACTAATATTACTTTAATTTGAATTACATGTATAACTAAAACATTTGCAACTACACAGTGCAAGAGGTATTCTTTCGTAGTAAGTAATAAAGAGTTTTGACAGTTGATAGTATTTAGTTTTTTGAAGTTAACTTCTTATGGCACGGTAGGGAGAAATATCTGTTACGCGTGACGCGTCACCAGTTACGGTTAGGGATAAACGTAAGGTAGAAATGAATGAAGTTCCGAATTTCCCCCCGTTTTAAAAAACGCCATCTAACCCGTACTATCTATCTCAGACAAAAAATAATTACAGAATCGGAAAGATCATTTTTTTCGCCAAGATACGGTATATTTTTTTAAACAAAATAATGATATTTTCTATTTTTTACGATTTTTTTAAAAATGAGTCAAAATTGATACGCTTTTATAAAAATGGTTTCTAAATAATTTCCTTTAAGTTTTCTTTCGACTTAATGAAGTGATATTTTATTCTAAGCAAGTTCATGCTTTTCTCTTTTAGAATCAGTCGTAAAAAAAATGACGGAATCTTTTTTTTTTTTTGCGATTTTTCAAAAAATACTCAAAATTTTAATTCAATATTTAATAACTTCATTATTTATAAAAATATTCTAACGAGACTTTTTCTCCATATGTAGAATAATATTATCCGTAATCTGTTCAAAGATTGAAAAAATAGATTAAAAATTATGGCTTTAAAAATTTCTTTTGTGTTTTTCGTCTATTAGCCCTGAGCTAGCACAGCCCCCCTTCTCCGCATTCAACAGCAGCTTTAACAAGCCTTTCCTCTTTTAGCTTTGCGATACATACTTTGTTTTGTTTTAACGTTACCCAGAAGTCAAATTATAATCAATTTTATGAATTAAAAAAAATCGAAGTGTGAGTCTTTATTCTACCCGAAGTAGGCATTTAAATGTTTCAAAATCTGTCAAAAATTAGTTTAAGGTGAGTTTGTTGGATATACAGTTTTAAAATTCTTTTAAGGAAATAATACAAACAATCTATTGTTTTAAAATTTAGTGGCAACACAACATTTCTTCCAATAGTTTGGCGATAAAAGATTGTGTTTACTAAATTTTCAATCGAATGGAATTTCTAAATCCAGGTTAAGAAGTAAGTTTTTAAATCATATATATGCTTTGGTGTAATTAATTTGATTGTTGTGAAAGTGTTATATAGTGCTTCATTAATTTGTATTTTAAGACTACAGTGGGCAGTACAATTTTTTGCAAGCATGTCCTAAATTTTGACTGGCTCTATGTAACTTAGAACTAAAATCATATAAAAAAGTTGGTGAGAAAAATATTAGTACAGTTCTTAAAAATTTTAAAAATTTAAAAACTTTCCATGCGTTTTGATTTTTTTTTAAATTTCATATTTTCACCTGATTTAACTTCTTTAAGTAATTCTTTACAAATGTATGCATGCAATGTAATGTTTTATATGATAATTTACAAAATATGGGTAAACGCAAATTTTTATATGAAAATTTCAAGAATTTTAATGATTTCCTATACATAAAAAACTTTAATTTCTTCTTTGACCCTATCACTATTACTACAATGCATCCAAGAATTTATAACTATACATTAGATGAATACTTCTGGAAAGTTTGTTTTGTTATAATTCGGCAAAAATTGCAACGCATGGAACATTTTGCATTTTTGTTTCGAGGCAAATTTTTGATTTAGATTCATAATGATGATACTTTTCTGAAAATACATACAATAAAATTTGTTTTAGTATTATGTATTGAAAATGAAAATTTTGTCTATACTTATACCTTTTCCATCCTAATTATTTTTTTAAAATACAGTTTGAAATACTAATGATAATAATAAATTTGCTAATTATATATAAGATTACTTAAAAATAAAAGTTTATTATACAATTCAATACATGTAAGCCAAAGAAGTTAACTTCTAACGCGTGTTCACACTGATACACGCTTTCTTTTTTTATTATTTTTCCAATAATCACAAGTAGAAATTGTTTGGCGGCACATCTGTATCTTATTAAATATTCCTTTAGAAAAAAAGGCACGTTCATCCATAAAGGTTTGAACCCCTGCTATAGAGATTTAAAGGCCTCAGGAAGGCATGGTGGAGAAATTGGGAGAGAGGGATCAGTACGTGTATCGTATTCATCGCTTGACCATGGTTCAACATTACAAATTCAGTTACCAACGACTGCATTCTTTTATGGAGCGACATTAATAAATATGAAATCAAATTCATGAATTATTGCACAGAATTACAAGAAAGTTTTGGTTAAAGGTTCTATATAATATGTTATTCTTCTCTATTTACCTAATAGTAATTTTAAAACAAAAGTTCTAAGTACTACGTATTAATTTTTTACTTTAATTTTGAATTTTAAAACTAGGTATTTGTTGTTTGGGGCAAAATAACTTTAAAAACTTTTGGACAGAAAGGATTTTTAGCATCAGATGTTTGAAAAAAATCTTTAACATTAAGAAACTGACAAGTAGAAATTTTAGAAATCAGAAACTTAGCACAACTTTTAGATATAAAAATCAGGAACCGGAAAGAAACTACATAGTTGCTAAAAAAATCATGTTGACAAAATTATTGCTTACATAATTGAATTAATCAATATATATATATATATATATATATATTAAGCTATTAAAATTCTATCTTTTAGCAAGCATATTCAAAATTTACCAATTGAATTATTTAATTCACTTATTGATACTAGAAACGATAATATGCAAAATTTAGAAAATTGCAATATTCATAATATGAGGAAACGACCCAGCAGAATTCTTAAGGACTCGTATAATCCTCCCTGTCTTTTAATTCAATTCTAAAGTTTTATTTATTTTTTTAGAATTAAATTAAAAGATCGTTGTATACTTTTCTTTCTATATGCTTCATTTTTTCTCTAATTGGAAAACTGCTATCGTGGTGGAGCAACACTAAGGGTCTGCTACGCTCCAATTGTTATACTAAAGACCTACGGAGTGTGGTCAATTTGGAAGAGGGTGACCGTTTCCAAAACCGGCAGTTTGTTATTTCGCTGTCGTAACTGTTTCACTCTAAACTAAAATTAGATGGTGACGGGTGCCAGCGCTGAGGGCGCTTTTTCCCAGAAGATTGGGAGAAAAAGATAAACCATGATTAGAAAAAAGACAACCAAGAAAACTCCAATGAAATCGGGGAGGAGTGACATATATTCCCAAGCACGAGCGTGACAGTTCACTTCATGAACCCAGTCTGGAAGATGCAGTACGATGAGGCTAAGTGTGTTGTTTCAGAGTGTGAATGGGAATTCTTGTTGTGTTATGGCGGACGGAGCGGGTTTTTCCACTTCGTTGAAGAGTATGCATAATTAATTTTAGAATGAGGATGGGTAAACAATGTTTGTGCTCTAATAATTGAATTGTCATGATATTCTATAAAATTAAATACGTTTCTAGAAAGTTAAGTGATGTAATTAGAAATTGGCTCCATTTGTAGGTCATTTTATATCACGTCGTTTCGAACATACCAAAGTGCATTCGTCATGACGCGAAGTATTTTGTTTTGAATTACTTTAATTTTTTTATGTGTGGGGTGGCTGCTGCCCCCAAGCGGGAGAACCATAGGTGATAACTGGGCGCAAAATCTTCTAGTAGAGCATTACTTCATTTTCTAGGGATAGAAGAGACATTCTTCCTACAAGGGAGATGGCTAAATGAATTCTACCCCAGAATTTTTCTGCAAGATAGTTGATATGTTTTTTGAAAGTTAAACGGCTATCTATGCGTTAGATCAGATATTTTACCACCGAAATCCAATGGATATTGTCATCAAAAAGTGTAAGATGGAAAGGATGGTCACAATGCCCCCCCTTTCCTGAAAATTATTGCTTTTGATTTATCTACATTAACAGCAATTCTCCAATGTGGCAGCCAAATTTCAAGTTTGTCGAGAACATTTTGTATAGCTTTACTTGTGTATTTGAGTTGGACTCCTTTCAATGATACTGTGGAGTAATCCGCGAACAGACAAGTACTGACGGTGGAATGTTGTGGGAAGTTGTGAGTGTAAATGTTGTATAAGTAAGGTGAAAGAACAGAACCCTTTGGAACGCCAGAAAGACAAGTTCCAGAGTAAGAATATGTATTACTTACAGGAACTCTAAAAGTTCTATTGTGTAAGAAATTTTGTATGATTTTAACTAAGTAGTCAGGGAACTGCAGTTTAATTAACTTGAACGTGAGGCCATCGTGCCACATTTTATCGAATACCCTTTTAACATCTAAAGAAGACACCGACAGTGTAAAATTTATGAGCAAAACCTTCATTAATTATGTTTGCAACACGTATTAATTGGTGTAGTGTTGAATGGCCCTCCCGGAACCCGCATTGTTCCGGGGGATCTGTTTCATCCTTACTACTGTACAGCCGTTTAAAGCCATTATCCTCACTTTCACTCAACCAATATAGGGTGAGTTTCTTGGATTTTAAACTTCAAAATCCTCACAGCCAAGCACCTTGCCTTGAAGCCCCGCCTACTGGCCCACCACCGCTCGTCCAATAACAATGCAGTACTCAACAAGCATGAAAATCCACATCAATGATCAACATTCATAGAATTTTTCTGATAGATACGGGATTGAGGGTTCCTAGAAACACGCCCGCATATATACGTATTCCGTAGCATATATACGTATATTAAAATAAATTGAGCTCCATTTAAACATTTAGCATTCTTTAAATTTTGTCCTGTAGCACTGAGATGTTTTCATTTTTTATGACTAGATATTATTCTGCCTTACACAAACTTTTCAACTGAGATTTTTCTGATAAGAGTGCAAAGATCAGCATGCGCAGTGCTCAAGTTCTGCCGTCGGGGAGTATTTCAGCTCAAACGAAAGTGTTACGCTATTTAAATTGCTCATCACGTAGCTTGCGATTACTACCATGACTTTGGTTTCCAAATGTGTGATTTGAAAGTTAAAAGAGAGTAATGCGTTTTCCTTTTCAAATAAACACAAGTAATAAAAAAAGCCGTTTGTCATTAGTATTCTATTAAGCATGTCTTGAATACTCTGTTGATTGAAAAACAATCAGGTAAAAACCTGAATTGAATTAATGGGACTACAGAAACTTCGTGATTTAGGTAGTGAACATCGAGCTGTACATAACATAGTTTCCGTTGTGATTCCATCAAAAATTGTGAGGGGATAAGGGGAGATGTTACTTATTCATTATACGTACTAAACTGGGGAAGCAAGTTCTTATATGCAAATATAAGGGATAAAAGTCTCTTGCACATTTGAAAATGTATAAATCAACTAACAAATTAGTAAGAGCGTGATTTGGACCAAAATATTTCCTAAGAAAATTTATTTGTAATGTAAAAAAAAAGAAAAGATTCAATCTTTTCCATATAGATGACAAAAAAAAAATTTTTAAAAAAATCCAAAAAATCATTAAAATTATTTCTAAAAGCAGGTATACGCCATTTATCATTAAACCAAATATCATAACTGAATGAAATGCACATTGTGACTTTAATCACATCCTCCACATAGTTGATAGTACTGTTTGTGAAATATATTGGAGTTGAAGGATTTGTATCTGCATCTTCGAGCTATCTAGAACAGGGATGTCCAACGTTTTCAAGAAGAGGTGCCATTTCTAAATTTTTTAACATGCAAAAGAACAGAAAAAGGTGAAAAAATGTTACTTAAGTGTTTATTACGGAATTTTTCCGCAAATAGCAACATTTTTTTATGCGTGTCTAAGAAGAGGTACCTAAAAAATAGCATGAATAAGACAAAAGAACAAACTTAGGTTTTATTCATAGTAAATTTTTTATGGGTTCAATCAGTAAGATAAGGTATGAAATAAAAATAAATAACTTGAAGCATTTAATTCTAGGTAATTATTAAACAGTCAGTATATTCTGAAGTACTTTCTTAATGTTGTTTACGATTTTGTATTTTTTTACCAGTTCATCTATAACTGGGGTGTCCAACCCATGGCGCGCGGGCCGCATGTGACCCTCCAGTACGTAAGTTGCGGCCCACCCACTCTTTTTTTTAAAAAATCTGAATATTAGGTTTTTAAAAATTTTACATTTTGAAATTTATTTAAGGGGAAATTTATAAAAATATATAAATCTACAATGTATTTGCCTGTTAACTGTTCTTGTTTTAAACTAAATCCTTTTTGATAATATAAACGTCCTTTAGATTAAAGTGATTTCTATTTTATCAAACAGTTACGTTTAATTTTACTATAATAAATTACTTTTTTAATAAATTCCGAATTGCATTATGCCAGTGTTTCTCAAACTGTGAGGCGCGCCCCCTGGGGGGGCGCGATGACATTACGAGGGGGGCGCGAGCATATCCAAAATAAAAGATTTTAAAAATAATTAGTTTACTGGAATGAATTAAAACAAAATACTTTCAGACATAATAAAAAATGCACTTTTACTCTGATATAATTTATAGGCGCACGCGCGCGATATTAAGTCAACAAAATTAAAAATTTCTTTAATACCTAATTAGCTATCTTTGATCCTATAACCAAATAAAAAAACTTTTATTTGATTTGCTGTAATCCCATGATGTGAGATTTTTTTATTACGCTTTTTTTTAACCTAACGTACTACTCTTTCAGAGAAAAAACAGAACCCAGACCCAGGATCGAAAAAATTTAGGAACATAAAAAATTCATCACTGTCATTATTTTTGAAATACTGCACATTATAGCTGTAATCAGTTTGACCTTCTAAGTTATTGGTTCAGTTAGTTATGACCCCTCTCTTATGTTCTCTGTTGCGCTTTTTTCAATGCAAAAGAGTTTTATGATATTTGGAAAACCACGGAGAGCACACACACACACAAGCACATGAAGGATTACTTGGCCAAGACATATTTTTTATAAATATTCTCAACATATAAAGCATAACGAAACAAGTTTCACACAATTTTTTTAGCAGTAACATACATATTATCATAATGAATATACGTTTTACCCGGAAGTGGTCGCGCGGGACACACAGATTACGAAATCGTTAATTCTGGCAAAACTGTTTATTTATTACCAAAGAAAAATTGAAAAGTCCTTGAAAGTAGGGGTAAGTAAACTTTCTCTTAATTAAATTATTCACTGGAATCATGATTTGTATCGTATACAATAAAATAATTATAAAAAAAAAGGATTGGGGTGACTCAATAACCCCGACCGTATCGAGTGCGTGCCTGCTCCCGGGTTAAAACATGTTGAAGTCTTTTCGCTTTAAATATTAAAAATAATTCAATTATTCTTCATCGATATTTTATATTATTGATCATCATTTAACATCAGTGGCACACACAAGGGGGGTCCGGATCCCCCCTCAAAGCCCTTGATTTTTTTCCGATTGATTATAATTCTAAGTTTATAGTACGCAAAATTTAATTAAGTATTTGTTATTAATGATTAATTTTATTAATTAAGGCTAATTATCTATTCAAGACATAGTTTTTTACTGTGTTTTGTTCCCGAAAATCGACAAAATCAAAAGGAACCTGATATAAGATTAGTGAACTTTCGACCCCGGACCCCCTTTGAAAAATTCCTGTGTGCGCTACTGTTTAACATCAATTATAAATGCTAATTCTGTGAGGCTTAAAATTACAATTCGCTTAAAACTAATTATAATTTGAGCAACCAAATTAAAAAAATCATTTTACGTTTTTGTAAACGTTGTCGAGCACTTGGCTTTGCTTCCCTTACAATTCAGCTATTATATCAATAATGTTTTATTTTCTTATAAATGAGTGGGCACTTCAGCCAGTATACTTGTAATTTATCAGTGCTGCACAGAATATTTTATAACTAATTAATTAATACTAAATTAAGAACAAGTTTAATACGTATTAATGACGTCCATGAGCTTGTCTTGGAAAGCAAAGTTTTTATAAGGAATGCTTATGATTAGAAATTGACCTCCTGAGTTCTTTTTCTATATTTAGCAGATATCTATATTCTGTCTTCTAAGCAGCTACCGCATTTTGCAATATGTTCAATTTAAAAATTAGAGAAAGGAAAAATAACAATGATTATCCTATTATTTTATTTATTTATTTTGTTTAAAAGTAGTATACAAAATTTAATACTTATGTTACTAATTTGTATGATTTATAATTAAGATTGCCTATTGTAACTTTAGCATCAAAATGCATTATTATTGCATTCAGTACATTATTAATGTATAAGGGGGGCGCGAAAAAAATTGTGATCGAAAAGGGGGGCGCCAGTATTGAAAGTTTAGGAAGCACTGCATTATGCATATCCTTTACTATGGATCCTACATGATTCTCTGTGTGTGCGACTTTTGTTTCACCTCCTGCTTTTCTGTTTGGAGTGCCCAAAAAGCAAGAGGCAGTCAAAGATGTTTTTTAAAGTTCAAAAAAATTATTCAGGACGGTTAAGATAAAAGGCAATGTATACTTAATCGTTTGCGAAAGACAGCACAATCAAATTTCATCAATGAGTAACGAAAGATAAATTCAAAAGGAACTTCATAATTTTCAAGAAAATGGCAACTATAATATTTTAAACCTTATTTGATCATTTTATTATTATATAATATAAACATTATTATATTATCTATGACTGTATACATGAAAAATAAGGAAAACAATAATAATAATTAATTTTGCTTTAAATTTTCAATCCAATAAATGTTTTTTTTTCCAAATATGATATAAAGGTATTTATTTTTATGTGCGGTCCGCGAGATTGTAATGTTTTTCCGAAGTGGCCGGCAAGGTCCTTTGGGTTGGACACCCCTGATCTATAAAATGATTTGTTCTTGAAGATACTATAAAAATTAGGTTGTTTTAGGTGTGTATAAACTAGTTTTGAGCAATATTTTAATTTTATATGTTTGAAATAGAACACATTTTGGCAGAAACATGTTGATTCAAACATACAATAATATATTACAGCCAAATCGTGTAAATCTGGAAAATTGCTTGTAGGAACAACTTCTTAAAATCCACCATAATTTGGACCCCTTGTAGTTGAAATAAGCTCCTCGTATTTGCTTTTTAATTCAGTATGATACTGTAGATCAATAATTCCAATTGGGATTTCCCATGAGTGACAATTAACGACGTGCAGAGACGAAAGCACGGAAAGATCATTATTTTTTTATCATCTTGAAAATCCTCAAACCTAGTAGTGAAAGAATCCTGAAATAAGTATATTAAATTTTTAACTCACTTATAGAACGGAGTATTTTATTAACTCTGTTTGACAGTTTCTGTATTAATGTGAAATGCATAAATTTTTTTCCCTCCAAAATCGAGGGAAAAAAAGTAAAAGTTTTCTCGCAAAAGAAGTTATTTGATCAATCTGGATTGAAAAAGTACAATCTTTTCCTTATAATCTGAAATTTAAATTATTCAAATTTCCCGTAGTATCGGTAAGAATAGCTAAATCTCAAAGCCAAACTTAATTCTTGAGTAGCAATTGAATGGGCATTTCATTGCTTTCTTCGAGATGTTTAAAAAAAACACGCTCTCTCAAATTCTAAAATCTCAAAAGTGCACTTTCCATGGAAAGCCGGTGCTCACGACAATGAAGAGTATTCTCTAGAAGACAATTTCTTGTTGTTTTTCAATTAATTAAGTATATTTAAGGTATCCGACTACGTTTGCAACCGTGATTTTTAAAAAAGCGCATAAATGGATAATTTAATTTTCATGAGATTTAGTGTCACTTAAATTAGAATACATGTATAAAATTATTTTAAGACATTTTGACAAAAAAAATTATTTAAACACAATACTTCGGCAAAAAATTAACTTAGAATAACCTTTTTTCAAAATGTTCTCCTTTTGTGAACAATGCTTCTATTATTATAATATTTTGCCTGTATATAGCTCAGGCCTCTGTACAGAAGCTCAACTATGATTTTTGAAAAATTCACATTATTTTCAGAGTTACAATCCATTAAAATAATTATTGGGCTTTTTTTCTTAAAATTGCTCCCCTCTGTTGTCGTAAGACATGGATAAACCCACTTCTAAGTTAAATAGTTCAAAAATTCTAGTTGAGCCTCTGTCAAGAGGTCTGAGCTATATACAGGCAAAATATTATTATAATAGAAGCATTTTTCACAAAAGGAGAATATTTTCAAATTTGGTCATTCTATGTTCATTTTTTTGTCAAAACATTATACTTAAATAATTTCTTATTGTAATACTATTCTTAAAAAAATTCATGTACATTTTCTAATCTAAGTGACACTAAATATCATAAATATTATCCATTTATACTCTTTTGCAAAATCACGGTTCCGAACGTAGTCGGATACCTTAAAAAAACTGATTTTTTTTCTGAAACAACCATATTCCAATAAAACAGTAAAAAAATTGCTATGTATTATTATCTTTTCAAATTGTTTAAATTTTTCAATATGTCTTCACGTGTCTCTGTTACAACTTAGCTGGGCCACAGTGTGCTCGCGTGCTACGTGTTGGTCACTTCTGGTATAGAAGGTTCGGCGCCATCCTTGGATGAAATTAAAAAGGTCGTTTTTTTTGTGCGCAAAAACATAATTTTTTTCATCGTGTGTGACATTTTGGTCAAAATTGCTATTTTGTAATTCATTAGCTAATATTATACTTTTTCAAATGTATCAATTTTTTTCGATCCATCCTGTATATAGAAATATCTTTATGAGAATGCCATAGAATTTCGGAAAGTGAACTTTCGACTCGAGCTCAATTCTCATCAAAAACAAGGTGTGACACACAAAAAATGAGACTAAGTGTGTAGCTTGAAAAAAAAATGGAGTTGGCAACAACTGTTTTGGCGACGTCATCCCACGCCCCTCCTCTATCCATGTGGCCAATTTAACCTTGATTTAACCGATTGGGAGTACTGCGTCATTGAGTGAACAGGTGCAACTGCATTCTGCCGGAAAAGAGTCGAATAGAAATCGTTTATTGTGACTGCAACAGAAACATTTGAGATATTAATCGAGGCTTATGGAGATGAAACTTTGTTTCGTGCACATGTGTTTGAAGAGCATAAGTAGTTTTCAGGAGAAAGGGGCAGTGTGGAAGATGATAAATGTGCTGAATGCTCAAGATCAGCCCTTACAGACCAAAACATTGCCAAAATTCGTGATATTATAGCCCCCCTACTCACATCAGTTGACAGATTGTTAATCAACTCTACTACATTGAAGTAGTAAAAATACTTATTGAAAAAAAAATTGGCAAAAAAGGCCAGAATTGGGGAGTGATGGATGGTTGTCAAGCAATTTCTGACAATCAAAAACATTACTGTGATGCTGCATCCTCCTTATTCACCTGATTTGGCTCCACGAGAACTTTTTTTTATTCCCTACAGTTAAATCTTGCTTTTAAGGGAACCTATATTATCTCAGTTGAAGAGGTCTATGCAAAAACGGAGAATCTCTTGATTGACCTCCCTAAAATCTCGTTCAAAACTGGTACCAACAATGGCAACACCGAATGCTGAATTTAACTACTTTGAAGGTGATGCTGTCACGGAGAACTAATCCTGAAAGTTCAATAATTTGTGAACCAGTTGCCTTGTATGTCACACATACTTCTCGTATATATCACCAAGAATTAAAATTCGGAAATTCTTTGGCAATAACACCTACTAAACTGCTATAGCGTGACGTTATTATAAGCATACAAATAAAAAAAATAATTACTATTTTAGATTTCTTATTTAACTTCATTGAATTTTGACAGCGTTAGAATATAGAATACGTTTATTCAACCATTCAGTCCATTGAAGATTAATGAGGGAGATGGCTTCTCCATTGTTTCTGTGAATATATGAACTATAATTTAATTTATCGCCGTCAAAAGAGTTTTAACTTTAACTTTAAATTCTCATTTAAGAAAGCATTATGTTTGCATCTGAAAAATTTTACGTGTTTCTCATTCCATAATGGAAACGGCGAGATAATATGCTTCATTTATTTTTATTTTTATTCATTATTCTTCATTACTCTTATTCTATTTTAAATAGTTTCTTCTCAAAAATAAAAGAATAGTTCAGAGAACGAGAGACGTTTTTTTTCTTTAATATAAAACATTATAAAAGTAAAAATCAAGATAGATTTAGTTCTCATTCATGTTTTTTCTACGTTTTCTTTAGGCAAAAAATAGAGGGAAGCCCATTCGCTTTAATAATATTTTCATGCAACGTTACATAAACTATCTTTTAAAAAATATTTGTTGGTAATTTTTTTTATAAAAAATTAAGTATATTACTCTGTACTCTAACATTCTATACTTAGTTTAGAGAAAGGGTAGTTGAAAATTATAATTTATTGCACTGTGACGTCGTTGATTGTTGTGAATCCCCATCCTTCGATTCATGATAAGTTTTATAGCTTCACCAACTGTTAAATGAAAAGTACGACGTCTTCGATTGTTCTGAACTCACACCCTTCGATTGTCACTAAATTTTATAGCTTCGCCAGCTGTAAAATGACCAGTGTACGTGGCCATGGGGCCATTGTTTATTGTTTGAACTCGGGGAGTGACGACATCCAGACTGGAAGACATAAAGGTAAATGAGAGCCGGAACTCCAGTGACAATATGCGAAGCCTGTCTTCAAAGAATCGTGTCGTCATTACTGATGTTGAGAGAATAGGATAATAGAAGCAGGTGGCGTGATGGACAAGTGTGTCCAGATGTTGGACAAGGAATTATGGTGCCTTGTGTTAGACGGCCCGGATGTGTATTGGGGTGTTATGCGCAAATAGGACGAGGGAGGCCGAGAGAGACTTTTGTGACCTGCCAATAAGAAGGGACGAGGGGCGTGTTGTGGACCCACCCCTGGTGTTTAAAAGGGGTTTTTTTCAAGGGAACTAGGGAGAGGAGCCCTTCCCTGGATGGAGAAAAAGGAAAAAGCCCTGCCCTGGATCGAAAAAACATGAGGGGAAAGCCTGGTTGGAACGGACTGGAAGAAAACGCTAAAGAGAAAAGGTCTTAGTCCGAGATTGGAGTGGAAAAGAAGGAAAGACGATGAACGCCCCGGTGGCGTTGAGAATAGAATATAGACTGACTGCACCCGGGCTTGGCATATGAACTGTAATCTGTTGCTTCACTAACAAATTGTTTAGCAAATAAACAATTCTTTTATTTTCATGTTAGTCTGTTATGGTTAGCTACTCACGACGTTACAGCACGTATACTGAAGTATAAAGGTGCTTAATTTTGAAGTCTAATATATTTTTCAAAACGAGCAAAGAATTAAGCTATTTCACAGAAAAAAACCCAATGATTTGATGTAAGTACATTAACATACGGAAAGTAACCAATACTAGTAAAATAATCACAGTGGGTTTGTTAAAATTTATTCTATTCCGCTACTCAAGTTAGAGATTAATTTTAAATATTGTTTTTTTTTAACATTTCGATTATGCGTGAGATAGATTTTAATTGTGAAACGTTAGCTTCAAGAAATTTTACCGTTTTCATCATATTATTTTTTTTTCAAATTATGCATTACCTTTTAGGAAAAGAGAACAATCAAGTTACGACCTTAAAGCAGCGCTTCTCAAACTAGGGGGCGTAGCCCCCAAAGGGGGTGTGATAACCCTAGAAGGGGGCACGAGCATACTGAAAAGACGAAAACAAAAGATTTAAAAAAGTTATTAGTTTTTCTTAAAGTAAACAAACAAAATACATTCTGTGATAATGAAAAGTAAAAAAAACAACATTTACACTGATATAATACACTAATAAATGTATCAGTACTGCAAAATGTACTTCAAATTAGTTTAACAATATTAAGTTCAGAACAAGTTTTTTTTTAATAATTCCCAGTGACTGCATGGGTTTGTGATGTATAAAATTATATGCAAAAATTAACACGTATCTTGATTATTTGTAAGGCTTATAATTAATCCCTTAACTGCGAATTAAACGTTATGCGATTCACTCCCCAATGCCACCGTTTTTACATGCACAGACGTGTATGTGGTGTATTTGGGGGGAGAAAAAGGGAATATAAGTAAGGAAATCCTCTGAAATAAATAAATCCTTTTCAAAATCTGTTAAGGTCATTTTGTGGCATTCCAAATCCTTCGGAATAATTTTATGGATATAAGTGAATGTATTTTGGAAAGACGTATATATACGTCATGGGCGGGACGTATATATACGTACTGGGCGGGACGTTTATATACGTCCTGGACAGGACGTTTATATACGTCGGTGGTGGAGAGTTTTAAGTCGTGTTTTAGCGTCAAAGTATCATATCGAATTGAATGAATTGTATTGTATGGAGGGAGGTGCGATGAAAAATTTGATTGAATATTGGGTCGCAAGTATTGAAAGTTTGAATGTGTTTTCCTCCCTGTGAGTATTGTGCGAGATGAAATGATAAATGAGATTACTTCATCGTACTAATTATTTAGTTGAGGGCTCGTGATTTCTAAAATCAATTTTTAAATCAATACCATTTGGAGAAATGCTGGTATTGTCTCAGATTTATTCCTCGTCACTTAGCCAAGGTAAAAAATTACGAGCCTATCAACAACATTCTTTGTGTTGCTTTGAACTGCGACGTAAATAATCAATCATGCAGCATAAAAACATTCTTGGGCGATAACTTGATAAGCGAGAAAAATTTTGAGCTTGGTAGATCATGCCCTGACTGTTCAATTTGTTGGAGACTGTAACAAAAAATGATTTTCTATGTGAAGTATGCGCTAGAACAAAGGTTCCCAAGCTTTTTTTAATCTCATAGACCCCTTGTTATGTTTTTTGGTTTTGGGTAGACCCCTGCTTACCTGATACTGGATTTTTGCAAATTTATTAACTTAAAGATCTTTTTGACAGCTGTGGTACAGAGATTTTTTTCCACTAATAATCCTCTGGGGGAATAATGGGTCTTTAAAAAGTATTATGTTGAAAACCTTCCTCCGAAGAAGATGTGATTATGTTAATCAAGACTTGTATATAAATATTAAGCTTTCGATTTAGAGAGAGAGAGAGAGGGAGAGGTTAGACTGCTAACGGATAACAGTGACTGATTAAACGTGAAGTTAGGCGTGTGCACTTTAGCTTATTTAGGTCGATTGGAATTACAGGTGTTTTACCTGAACGTAAGCGACCCCGCAATTGCTTCACATATTTGATAGTTGGTGCATTTCGTAACTTAAGTTATTGAATTTGTGTTGTTGTTGAAAAGTGTGTGAATAAATAGAAGTTGTTTTGAATATGTCTAATCCTCCTTCCGACCCTCTCACAATAATGGACGGTACGGGGCGTCCATTACACTGTAGTGAAGTGAAGTACTTAAAATTAAAAAAATGCATGTTAATTAAGTAAATAAAAATTTAATTAATACATAAAATAACAAGGCAATAAGCAAATGCTTGTAATGAGAGGGATGAATCTGGTGCTTCAATAACAAATTTTCAACATATGACATCAATGGTGTCAGGTTTAACCCTAAATCTCCTCTGTTAGTAGTGTAAAATCTTTTTTTTCTTTTGGAGATTGGAAGCCGCGTTGAAATGTCTTCTCACTAGGAAAAGCAATTAAAAGCTTTCTCACGATATTCCATAATTCGGGATAAATAACAGGTATGTATTTTTAAAGTCAAATTTACTGACACCCGTTTCTAACTTTACTTTAAGATCTTCGTTAGTGCCTATTCCGATCAGTTCCTCTTATATTATGACATTTTTTTTTTTTTTTTCAATAAGAACATATGAATTCATTGCCTACTGTGGTATTGACATAGTCAAAGAACTCTCAAACATAGTTTCAAAATCTGAATATAGGGCATTTAAATGATAAACATAGCTTAAAACATCATTTTCCTGGCAGATTGATTGTGAAAAATTGAGCAACTGGAAAAATTCTCAACGTCCAATGTTATACTCCTTTAGCTTATTTTTGGCAAGAAACATTGAAAGAAGGGTTCTTGTTTTAATAAAATCCCTGATGTCACCTAGTAAACTGCAAATTATCCTCATTAAATTTTGTAAATAAATCTGTTAAATAGGCAAAATGTGGTTTCCACACACTTCATTAAGTTTTCTTTTAAAATCAAAGTCACGATCTGGTTTAATGAGAGGCCCAATCGCGCAGATCCTTATTAATACTTCATGGACCCTCAAATTATTTTGTCGATGACTTGGAATTCTTACAGGTCATCACAGTCCCCTGGGGGTTGAAATAGACCACTTAGGGAACCACTGCTCAATAATAACAAATATAAACGGTGGATTTTGTAAGTTTGAACTATGATAGAATAACGAGGAGGATATTTGAGTTGAATCCGTTAAGTTGGTGTTTCACTCATTCAACTTTTAATCCAGGCTACGTGAAGCAATGAGGCATATTTCATTTAAAGGCCTGAAACCTTCATCATTCCACACTACGCGTCTTTCGTGGAATTATCTCTCGAGCTCGTAACATGACTTGCACTTCTGCCCATGAGCTTGTGGTTTTCTGGCAGGTGACGAAATTTTAAGTTCCATTTGATATTGAATGATAATAATGCTACATTGCGGAATACATTAAAAAATTATGCAAAAATTTTTAAAGAAAATATGTTATTTATGGAATATTTCGCAACTTTAAGGAATTATTATTGTTCAAGAATGCGTGTGTTACAGGTGCATGCATTCAGTGCTGATCTTAGCAGGTGTGCAGTGCGTGCACACCACGCAGGCGACCAAAGCCAGGAAGCAGCCGCATTAATTTTATCAGACAAGCAAAACATTTTACAAATTTCTCAAAAAAAAAAAAAAACTTCTTATACAGGGTGTTTTTTTAGAGGTATAGAACTTTAAATTGCAATAAAACAACGATGTATTATTCGATTGACATGAATTTTTTTATTCCAAAGATAATCTTGTGGCATTACATTTTAAATATGATTTCTGGCATATGACTGCCACGGCTGGCTCGGATGTAGTCCAATCTGGACGTTCAATTTTCGATGACTTTTTCCAACATTTGTGGCCGTATATCGGCAATAACACGGCGAATGTTGTCTTCCAAATGGTCAAGCGTTTGTGGTTTATCCGCATAGACCAATGACTTTACATAGCCCCACAGAAAATAGATCAGCAGTGTTAAATCACAAGATCTTGGAGGCCAATTCACAGGTCCAAAACGTGAAATTAGGCCGTCACCAAACGTGTCTTTCAATAAATCGATTGTGGCACGAGCTGTGTGACATGTTGCACCGTCTTGTTGGAACCACAGCTCCTGGACATCATGATTGTTCAATTCAGGAATGAAAAAGTTAGTAATCATGGCTCTATAACGATCACCATTGACTGTAACGTTGTGGCCTTCATCGTTTTTGAAGAAGGATTCCACCAGCCCATAAAGCGCACCAAACAGTCAGTTTTTCTGGATGTAACGGTGTTTCGACATACACTTGTGGATTAGCTTCACTCCAAATGCGGCAGTTTTGTTTGTTGACGTAGCCATTCAACCGGAAGTGCGCTTCATCGCTAAACAAAATTCGCTTATGAAAATCGGGAACAACGGCAATCTCGTTTTGGGCCCATTCGACGAATCTACGCCTTGCTTGATGATCGTTTTGATGAATTGCCAAACCAAACTGAGAATAAATCACTTGACAGCTGTTAAATCGGTCGCCATCTTGGAAAGTAATGCCAACTTAAACTTCTATACCTGGAAAAAAACACTCTTTAAATCAAATAAATGCACAAGGGTGGCCGACACTCTATGATCGGTCCTGCATGAATATACTATATTAGTAATGGGACGTTTATCTGTCTAAAAATTATTCTTGCATGAGTTTTATTTGATATTAAACGAGGACATCATTGATAACTAGGACATATAAAAAATAAAGAATAACTTTAAAAGCAGAAAAAACTTGCTTGGGAAGCAAGACTAAGCAAGCAATTTCTCATTCAGTTTTTGAGTTATACTTAAAAAAAATATGAATTACTTGAATAATAATATTATTATTTGTCCAGCCATTTTCTAGATTTTCTTTTATTTATTTTTTTTTATTGATAATTAAATTTGGCGTGCATACAATCACCTTCTTCGATTACGATAGTAGATATGTTCATGTGTAATCATTTGAAAATTCCAGTGAGAAAAGTGAACTCTGTCAAACGAAATTCTCCAAACTAATGTATAATAATTACTTAAAGTTATCAGAATTTTTTAAATCAATATATTTTAAAGTCTTTCTTTTTTTCTGAATTCCACAAATCAGAGAAGACACACATAAGTATTGAGTAGTCGAAAAACCAAAGCGTAACGACTTGTCTTTGTCTAAATACGAGTATATTATGAGAAACTAAATAACAAATTAATAGTCCTAACAGTGAATGAAAGCCTCACTGAGGTGAAAACGGTTGGGAATAAGGACGGAGAAAAGGTAGCTGGCAAACATGTTCCTCCATGTGGGTGGGTGAGGGAGTAACGAGAGTGTACGTCCCGGGGAGGGGTGGACGAAGTTGTCAATCGTCTGCAAAGCTCAATTAACTGATGCCACCCACTGTGATAGGTAACTCGCGCCCTCAACGCCGTGGGTCTCTCCGAAAACTGTTTCTCCAACCACCCCTGCACTTGGCTTCGAAGTGAAATTAGTTTCGAGACGTCATGCGCCTCTATTTTAATTTACAATCGCTTTAATGGATTCTTTTGACTTCTAAATATTATGCTTTCGATTCTTCTTTTGCAAGAATAATTGATTTAGATTAATGATTTTGTTCTGCATTAAGATGCAAGTGGAGATGACGTTTTAGAAGTTGCTTGAATCAATTGATAATTAACGATAATTTGAAGCTATGAAAGAACTCTTGTTGATGGAATTCGTGATTCTGAATGTCGGTCATGAAAGGAAACTTAAGCTGGCATCTAAATCTCCAAATTTCCACATACCGCGAATGGGAAGACAACACCTCGACGGTTTTAACTCTTCTATATCCCCTTAAGACCAACCCGTACGATCGTGCGGGTTAGACATTCTTATAAATTTTTGCTTCTGGAATAAACGTATGTAAAAAAAAAAATCCCGAATCCAACGAGTGAGCGTATTTGCAGAAGGTGTAAAGTATCATTTTTTATCAACAGGCGGTGGTTGCAGTCCATGTTTTACTTTCAGCTGGCACTTTTTACTTGGTTTTCAAATACAACCAAAACAGATCTTCTTTTAATCTGTCGTAAAAAAGTAACAATCAATATATTTCTAATTCCTCAGATACAAATTTTTGTATTAATATTTAAATAATTGTAAAATAGAAAACATATTAAATATACTCTATTAATGTGGCTTCTAGGGCTCGGAATTCCGTTACCCACGCCATCGTACAGGTTGGGTGTTACTTGAGTCAATGCAGCTGTGAAGGTAAGTACTTACCATGCGAATTTTCTTTTCTGGTTCAATAATTTTGATGAAAGCCTCCATAAAATAGAAATATATACTTATATAATTAATACCAAATTTTCTTGGGTGTCGCCATCGATGAGTCCATTTTTTTCTTTCTCTCTCTCGCTGTTGCAATTAATTTTCTTTTTCATACATTTGTTGAGGAGTATGACATTTTTATCCTCTCCACAGATATCTGCATCCATGTGTCTTCCACCCCTAAAAAAAAATCTGGGTTTTCCGGGGGTTGTTAGTAAAGTGTGGTATATGAATATATATATATACACTGCTGGACAATTGCTAAGGACGGATCACAAATTGCTATGTAGCATAACATTAAGAGAGACATGAGGCCTAGTAGGATAAGATATAGTTGCCACACTGTTCAGACATTAGAATAAAGAATATTTATTGTTCTGGAAAGTACAAAAGCTGTGAAACATCTGAAAGAAAAAAAAATGTTCATTTTATCTGCGTACGGAGAAATGGAACAATGCATCTAAAAGTCAGCAGGCACCTTAAAGAAAGGTATCAGTACGGGATATGTCCACCGTGGAGTGTGATGCAACATTCCACACGTCGTACCATACTTTGCACAACATTATAGAGCAGCTGTTGAGGCAATTTATCCCATTCCTCTGTGAGTGCACGGATGAGGGTGTTCTTGTTTGTCGGAGGATAGTTTCGACTAGCAACTTGCCTCCCCAAAGCATCCCACACATTTTCAATGGGGTTTAGATATGGAGAACGCACTGGCCATACGAGAGGTTGAATACCCTCGCTGTCTAGACAATGCTGAACAGCGAGTGTTCGATGACATGTTGCGTTGTCGTCCATAAAAACAAATTTATCCCCGGCAGCACCACGGAAAAGACGAACACATGAGGAAGTAGAACTTCATCAATGTATCGTTGGCCCGTCATAGTCCCATTCGCAACCACATGTAGGCGCGTGCAGCCATTGATCATGATGCCGGCCCACAGCATCATACTGCATGTCGGATATCGGTCCTTTTCCTGGACGATAAGCAGTACCACTCTCGCGCCAGATCAGTTGGCGCCTACAATCCGATGACAGACTGAACCTACTCTCATCTGAGAATAGTACGCATGCCCAGTCCTGTTCAGTCCAATTGTGATGCTCACGACACCATTGCAAACGGGCAGTACGGTGCTGTCTGGTCAATGGGACACACACAACAGGTCTGCGTGCGTATAGTCCTCCTCCCCTCAAACGTCTGGCAACAGTTTTTCGAGAGATCTGCTTTCCTGAGGCACCAAGAAACTGATTTGCCACCTGCTGAGCTGTGGTGCGCCTGTTCCTTTTTGCTAATATAGGACGATATATCTGTCTTCTGCAGGCGTCGTACTTCTAACACGACTTTCCCCCGTGCCGTCTACTACACATTCTAGTAGTTTTAAATGACTTCCACAGCCGTGAAACAACGCTGTGATCGATGTCGAACTCCCTGGCAACATCTGTTATTTTTCGCCCTTCTTCGATCTTTCCAATAATTCGGCCACGCATAAAATCATCTATGTGATGTCGGAAAGACATGCCAAAAATTTTAAGTTCGTCTATTAAATCTTTCCCGTAAAACTTTGACTTGAAACAACAACTGTCCACACGCGTCAAAACCTTTAAAGCTCTTATGAACGCTATCGCGTGATGAACATATATGGAAAAAAAATTTGCCTACTCATACTTCTTCTTACTAATATCCCGCACTTATTCTAATTTTCCACATTTTGCTTCCTTTCATTTTGTGGTTGCTATGGATGATAATGTTATCCGTCCTTAGCAATTGTCCAGCAGTATATATATATATATATATATATATATATATATATATAATAAAATTTTTCTGATTCATTTTACTATTTTTCATGGAATACTCTGTGTTAACTTTTAACCAAAAACTTTTTCAGGTGTCCAAAAGGAGAAGAATGCTCACAGAAGAAAATTTGTTTTTGATGAAATAAATCTGATTGAACTTAGATCAGAACTTAGTGATCTCTCGGATGATGACAATGCTGTGAACAAAACATATGAATCGCGTCTACTGGAAGGAGAATCAAGTCCAGATGAGAGCGATGAAGAAACACATGGGAATATTTGAAATGGAAAGACAATTTTGAATCATTCTTTACCATAAAAGTCTCTTGAACACATTCGTTACATTAATTTAGGTGCTGCAAATTCTTGGTTTATGTGCAAACAAGATGCTATATCACACAAAATTCCTCTAAAAATCAAAATGGGTCGCTTAAAATTTAAGTTAAAGATAGTTAAAGCGTTATCAGCCACCTGCTATGCGTGTCATGGCTTTTATCCTGGCCATTTCAAGATAAAAGGCTTGGCATGTATAGCCATTTTTGATGTGTTGATGACATTTCAAGGCCTCCCAAGTGCAGATTTGAAAACTACGAAAGCAGTTCAAAAACATGTTGTGAAAAATGCAATGGTTATTTATACTTGTCATAAACAAAACAAAAGTTTTTTACATTAAATAAATAATCAAAAAATAAAAGAGTTAATTATACATCAATAATTTTCTTATTTGTAACAATTTTAGTTGAATTAAGATTGTTTCTTCTGTCAACTTAGACTAAAAATGCATAACTCGTAAAATTTCAGAGGTGACCTGTTTCACAGATAACGCACAACCAGCACGATCGTGTGGGTACCGTCTACGTTCCAGGGGGGGGAACCGAGAATTTTTTTTGTATTATTTTCCCCATTGTCATTGGGATCCATATAGTATTAATAACCAGAAGAATTTAATATTTGAAGATAAAAATAATTCGGGTCTTAAAGGGTGAATGAATAAATGAATATCAGATTTTATGGCGCAAGAGCCAAATCTGGCTATACTGCGCCAAACATTTGTGAAAATCTGTGATTTAGACGGGAAAAGAAAGAAATTATAAATTGAATGACAAGAAGGAGGGTCGAAAATAGAGAAGGATCACTAGGGTACCCCAGGTTCGTGAGACCCGTATTTACCAAAGATAGTAAACCCCTTGGGAAAAGGAAATGATCACTAGGGTACCTCGGGATTGTGACATCCGTACTGACCTAAAGAAGGTGAGCCCCTGAGGGGTGGGTCTTAAAGGGAGGACTCGGACCCGTGAATGGACTGAATCCATAAGCTCAATGAAAAGATCATTCGAGTACCACAGTAGCTCCAAAGATTGAGAAACGATATCATAGGTTCAGTAACGCACAGAAAAACTTTTTAAGGAGGGGGTGCGGGGTCCAAATCCATCTTTTTGGTATAATGTTCCAATACGCCACCCACCATATTCTTTTTGATTTTGTCGATTTTCAGGAACAAAAAAAATACAAAATTAATTATTGAATAAATAAACAGCTTTTAATTAATAAAATTAATTGTTAATAACAAATACATAATTTAAGTTTACGTAATATGTACATAAGATTATAACCAACCGAAAAAATTAGGGCTATGGCGGGTGTCCGGACTCCTAGGATACCCGCCTTGTGTGCGCCAATGCATAAGTTGCATGCGCAGCAACAATAGAAGATACCTTTTCTTTCTCTTATCAAGATGAAAACCGAAATACTTGGTTAAGGGTAAATGTGTGTTCAAGTCCCCTGGCGGATTTAATGTAGCTTTTTACTTCTAAAAGAGGCTTAATGACACCACTAGACTCATAATTAAAAGAAATTATTAAGTGTTGCTGTCGATGCCTAATCGACCCTTATTCTTCTTGAATCTACGCTCTGAAGCATAAAAATTTAGATATTTGATAACCATCGGAATTTCAGCAACCAAAATCATTCAACGTGACGAGGTCTAGGACAAAATTCAGAATTTGAACGAGCTGCCTTCGGTTGTGTAGAAGTGGCGATTGGGCGCGATTCAAAGTACTCAGGTTGGTGAGGTGTGTTGTGTCGCCCCTGTGTCATGGTTTAAAATTATGAGATCATTCGTCTACTGCCCTCAAGTGGCTTAGAAATGCAATTTTAATAACAATCGATTGATCCCGAGTGAGTGAATGAGTAAATATTAGCGTCACTCTGCTTAGCTACACGGGGGCTTTTGGCAACGGATCTTGTAATTTTGAACGAGTCAAGTGACGAGGACGACACCGGATCTGGCATGCACGTTAAATCAGCCGAGAACTGAAACGTCCTCCCATTGGTGTGGTGCGGTAGTTAGGTCAGGAGGGTACCAGCTCATGGGTCGTCCACGTCACTTAACCATGGTTCAAAATTACGTGGTCCGTCCCCAAAAGCACTCTTGTAGCTGAACAGTGCGACGTTTATATTCAATCAATCATTCATACTACTTTTAATGGCCGTGGTAGACGAATGGTACAGGTATCAGATCGTGGCTGGCCTTGTCACATGTTCAAGCCCAGTACCACTAAAGACCCACCGTGTAGGGCAGTGATGCACGTTAAATCTGTCGAGAGCTGAAACGTCCTCCCATTGGTGTGGTGTGGTAGTTAGGAGAGGGGGTGCCAGCTAAGGTGTCGTCCACGTCACTTGACCCTGGTTCAAAATTACGTGGTCCGTCGCCAAAAGCCCTCGTGTAGCTGAACAATGTGATGTTAATATTCAATCAATCAATCAATCCCACTTTTTCTTTGCCTCTTTAGGTTAACATCTGATAAACATTGTCATCGCACGTAAATGAATTCGTTATGCGCACTTAAACGCTGTTTCAGCCTGTGCATACAAGAACGCATGAGATCAGTAGCGCACATAGGAATTTTTCAAGGGGGTTCCGGGGTGAAAAATTCACCATTTTTGTATCATGCTCCTGTTAATTTTGTCAATTTTCGAAGAACAAAACACAGTAAAAAACACTAATTATTGAATAAATAATTAGCATTAAGTAACAAAATTATTTATTAATAACAAATACTTAATTAAATTTTACGTACTTTATACTTAGAATTATAATCAATCGGGAAAAAATCAAGGTCTTTGGGGGTCCAGACTCCCATCCCCCTCCTTGTGTGCGCCACTGCATGAGATTATCTTAAATTTTTCACATTTTTTTTTATTTATCTGTTTTATCCGACCTGGCTTAAAAAAATATTCTAAATATCTCAAAACTTGAGAATGTGTTTTGTTTTCTCAAAAACTATAATTTCAATAGCTAATTGAAACTGTTTTTATATGACGAGTATACTCGTCATGTGAAACACAAAATCCTGCAACTTTTTTATAACGAGTATACTCGTCAGTCACAGTTAACTGGTTAAAGAAGGAGTATTATTTGCGTGTATAGGTAAATACTCGAAATTGTTTAATGCAGTGCTTCTCAAGCTTTCAATATTCGCGACCCAATATTCAATCATTATTTTCATCGCCCCCCTTACGATAACGATACATTGAATTCAATAATGCTATATTTTGAAGCTAAATCTACAGTTTGACTTTTACCTCTTTAGTACCGCCGGCGTATATAAACGTCTTTCCGAAGTTCAATATTTTCTGTGCACTGCTATCCATACATTTTTTCCGAAGGCTTTGGAATCCAATAAAAGGAGCTTGGTTGTCTTTGTGAAGGATTTACTTGTTTCAGATTATTTGTTTCTTTATTCAAGGTATATGAATACGTTGAAATGGCCAATTTTGCAAAAATCACATTTTGAGTTTTTGATTTTATAGAATAAAGCAAATATTTAGCTCTCTAAATCTGTTCTTATTTTGTTCCTAGGTCACTTAGAATTCAAGATATTTAACAATTAGTAAAGCGCGGAAAACCGGAAGTAGGTATTTAAATAGCCGGAAGTCAGCATTTAAATGCCCTTAAACTGGTCAAACAAGATTTAAAAACATTATTTTTTTTAAAGTATAATTTTAAAAAAAACTTTTGATAATATTAAAAATAATTATACAATTTGAAAGTATTTGACAAAGTGAATCTGGCAATATTTGTTTTGTTTACTTTCAGCTTCATTTGATAAAAATTCTGCGTATTTAGTTACAAAACAAAAGTTATCAAGTATTATTTGTGTTTGTGTTAAAACACAAGTGAATTAATAGCTCGCATTACTTTTTTATAATTATGGGAAATAACAGAAATAAAAGATATTCCCGTAAACGTCAGTTCAATTAATTGATTGATTGCATATTAACGTCGCACTGTTCAGCTACACGAGGGCTTTTTGGCGACGGACCACGTAATTTTGAACCATGGTCAAGTGACGTGGACGACACCTGAGCTGGCACCCCCTCTCTAACTACCACACCACACCAACGGGAGGACGTTTCAGCTCTCGACAGATTTAACGTGCATCGCTGCCCTACACGGTGGGTCTTTAGTGGTACTGGGCTCGAACCCGTGACAAAGCAAGCCACGGTCCGATACCTATACCACTCGGCTACCGCGGCCATAAACGTCAGTTCAAAGGAAATAAGTTCTGCAAAAGAGTTTCAGTTTTCAACTACGAAAAGATAAGTATCAATTCAAGTATTCCAACTGCAAGTGAATCAAAGCTAATTAATTCTTTGAAACCTGCAGATGTTCCAGAAGACAATGAAAAAAATGTTATTTTTAACTTAGGAGTTTTGTACAATATAATATATATATATATATATTTCATTGTTATGCTGTCCTGTGTGTTTTGAAAGAAAAGTTAGTGTTGTGCAAGACTCTGTGTTTGGGTTAGCTTTAAATATGACTTTGAAATGTGAAAACTGTGACTATTCCTTCTCATTTTGCACTTCTGAGAAAGTAAACAAACTGCATAGTATCAATCTTGCATTTGTTTTTGGTATGAGAATCATTGGTAAAGGACATTCTGCGGCCAAAAACTTTGTTCTGCTATAAATATAGATGTACCATCTAAAAGAGCATTTGGTTTCCTGGAAAAAAAGCTTGAATTTGCTGCTAGCAACGTAGCATGCAATACAATGAAGGAAGCTGCATTGGAAATTAGAAGTAACGAAACTGATACTGAATTTTCTCAATGTGGTGTGTCGGTGGATGGCACATGGCAACGAAGAGGATATTCCTCCTTGAATGGATGTGTGTCTGTTATCTCGAGGGATTCTGGAAAGGTGTTAGACGTTGAATTCATGTCAAAAGTGTGTAGACTTTGAAATTCCAAAAACAAAAAGTTAAACACCATTCATAATTGTGCAAAACATATCGGGTCATCTGGTGCTATGGAACCCCTGGGTGTTTATCGTATTTTCGAACGATCTGTGTCGAAATGAGAAAATTACAGTATGTAAATTTTTTTGGCGATGGAGTCTCTAAGGGGTATGCCTCTGTAAAAGATATTTATGGTAAGAATACTGTAGCAAAATACGAGTGTATTGGACACATACAAAAGCGTGTCGGAACAAAACTGAGGAAACTGAAATCCAAACGAAAAGATCTAGGAGGTCGAGGAAAACTGACGGATGCCTTTATCGATAAGTTACAGAATTACTATGGCATTGCTATCCGTGACAATGTAAATAATTTACAAGGCATGCAACGGGCAGTCATTGCAGCATTTTTCCATTGTTGCTCTAATGCAAAACAGCAAATGCATGGCCAATGCCCTGTTGGACCGGATAGTTGGTGTAAATGTCAACAAGCCGTATCAAAGGATAAGATCTACATCGATAAATCTAAAAGGACTTCCCTAAATCTGATCAACATAGTTAAACCAACATATATGAAGTTATGTGATCAAAACTTACTAGCAAAATGTTTACCAGGAAAAACACAAAACTCTAATGAATGTTTCAATGGAATCCTTTGGAAATTTATTGCAAAAGATGTTTTTGTTTCATTAACAATACTGCGATTAGGAGGATACACGGCTGTAATTCAGTTCAATAAGGGATTTCAGGGATTGATAGTGTTTGATCACTACACCCGGGATAGCTCAATAACACACACCTCACACATGGACTGTAAAACACTCTGTTTTTATTCATCTAAACACATAGTAACTAGAGATACACAGACAGCGCCGTCTGGCGCACGGTTTTTGCGACAAGCATGAGCATTATCCCCCCGCATTGACATGTAATACATTCAAAAATAACACAAATTACAATAAAACATTAAACGCGCGATAAAACTTTAGGATTACGTAAAACAAATTAAGGTACATATAAAAATTCTAATACACAATATTCAGAGACAAAATTCAAACTGGCATAGGTAAAAGATAAACTCTTGAAATGGCTCTTTTATATTCTCCAAATTGTGTTTTTACTTTTACAACCCTTATTAGTGCATCACTGCCACTATAATCTCAGTGATTCTCCCTAAAGGCCATTTAAAGGTTGGCATATTGTCTTCAATGAGAACTACCAAATCACCCACGTTAACATTTTGTTTTTTAAATTGCCATTTATTGCGTTGTTGTAATTCACTAAGATAACATCTGTGCCACTTATTCCAAATTAGTTGTACTAGTCTGGTTATCCGTTGCCATTTTTAAGGGCATTCTCTTTTAATTCAATTAAATTGGGCTCGACTACTGAAGTCATAGACCTCCCTATCAAAAAGTGGGCTGGAGTTAAAGCGTTCAAGTCATCCGAATTGCTCGATAAAGGGCACACACACACACACAGTGGCCTGGAATTTAAAATTCCCTCTATTTGGATACAAACAGTTAAAAATTCCTCATAGGTTAAATTTGAGCCACTGACAACTCTCCTAAGATGGTACTTTAATGACTTAACCGAAGCTTCCCAAAGACCACACACCAAAGGATGGCGCTCTAGGTGGTATAAACTTCCATTCTATACCCTCAGCAGATAAGAAACCTGCTAAATTATCATCTGAATCCTCAATAAGTTTTAGAAATCTCTTGAGCTCTTTATTGGCACCTACAAATGTTTTCCCATTATCGGAATACAATTTAGCACATTTACCTCTGAGACTAAAAATCTTTTAATGTAGCAATAAAAGCATCAGATGTAAGATCCGACACAATTTCTATGTTAATCGCTTTAGACACAAAACATACAAATACACAAATATAAATATTATGCAAAATTGCTTTTCTTTGATTTTTGTACCTGATCATGAATGAGCCACAAAAATCCACACCAGAACAGTTGAATGGGTAATTTGGGACTACTCTATCACGGGGTAGATTACCCATTAGCTGAGAGGTAACAAGGGGTCGGCTTTTAAAACAGACAAGGCACTCATGCACTACTTTTTCTGCATAATGAACGACCATTTAATGGCCAGAACTTTTCCCTTACATAGTATAGAAGAGAAAAGCACCAGTATGCAGATTCTTTCTATGGAAATGGACAATTATTTGAACAGTTAAATTATGATTTCCTGGTAAAATTGCAGGATGTTTATTAACATAAGGTAAATCTGAATTACTCAGCCGGCCTCCAACTCTCAATAATCCATCACTGTCTATAAAGGTGTTTAAATTTCTAAGTTTACTATTAGGTGAGACAACTCCTTTACTTTATAAGCTCTTAATTTCAGCCAATAAAACCTGTTCTTGGACCATTCTGATCAGTTTAGTTTCTGCTTGGTCTATATCTGTAGCAGAAAGGGGACCACTCAATGTTAGTTTACGTTTGTTTACATTATTACTAAATCTTAACACATAACTAAAAATATACGAACAATTTTCATATAACTATTACTTTTACGTAACGAAGTAGATAAAATAGAAGATACACAATTAGTTGAAACACAAACACTAGATGTAATTATATCAGAACTCGAACCAGTTTTCAGTTCCTTAGAATACTCGCATTCCTTAACTGGTGACAAACTTGTTTCTTCACTTGACAACTTACCTTTTTCAAGGAATTTTGGACCATGCCACCATAACCTTAAATTTGGAAGGTCACAAGGGCGCAATCCCCGAGACACAAGATCTGCTGGGTTGAGAACAGATGGCACATGGTTCCACTGGAATCCTTCAGTCAATTCTTGCACCTTGGTGACACAATTGGCCACGAAGGTTTTTAAACGATTGGCAGGTGTATTTAACCATACCAATGCAATAGTTGAATCCGTATGTAGCACAATATCACTTATGTTTAACCTCAAGGTGGAGTGTATTTTCTTGACGAGTTGAGCTGATAAAACACAGGCACAAAGCTCGAGTCGAGGTATGGAAATAACTCGAATTGGGTGCAACACGAGATTTGCTGGCAAGAATGCTCACTTTGGCAGCACCGTTGTGAAAGAAAACACTGTAGGTAAAACGACCGCTCCGTAGGCCGCTTCAGATGCATCCGCAAATCCTTGGAGAACGATTCTAAAATTATTGTCAGCCATAATAAATCTGTTAATTTTCACTTCCTCGATACATTTTAATGTTGTCACAAATTCTCTCCACTCGTTGGCAATTGAATTAGGTAACACATCATCCCAATCCAGTTTACATTGCCATAATTGCTGCAGAAACACCTTTGCTTTCGCAATCACTGGGCCTAAGAAACCCAAAGAGTCGTATAGCTTAGCAATTACACTTAAAACTTCACGTTTTGTATATATATGTTTAGCTGAAACAGATACCTTAAACGCGAAACAATCTTCAAATGGCTTCCAACTAATTCCCAATGTCTTCACAGATAAGTCAATGTTAGTATAAAATGAATGCTCGACGTCTGATGACAACGAACTATTTAATAACTCAGGAGAATTAGATGACCACTTATGAAGGTTCATTCCACAAGATTGCAGGGCGTCTTTCAGTTGCGATTGCAATTGTTGAGCAGTCTCCAAATCCGGCGCTCCGCTCACAATATCATCCATGTAGGTATCATATAACAGGGTTTCAGAAGCTAAAGGAAATCTCTATTTTTCATCCTTCTCCAACTGCTGCAGGGTTCTTATGGCAAGGAAGGGTGCGTTGGACAGCCCGTAAGTGACAGTCTTTAGTCGGTACGTTAAAATTTCTGCATCTGGTCCATGTTTCCATATAATGCGTTGAAAATCCTACTGATCAGGATTTATTAATATTTGCCTGTACATCTTTTAGATGTCAGTCGTAAAAGCAAATTTGTGTCTTCTAAAACGAGATATTGTCTCAAACACATCTTCCTTCACTTCATCTTTCAATAAAATGTCATTAAGGCTTATGCCTGTTGTGGTGGGGGATGAACCGTTAAAGACGATTCTTAGTTTAGTAGTCAGTTTTTCAGGGCGTAATACACCATGGTGGGGTATATAGTAATGTGTGGGTGGTTCACTTGACTCAACTACCCTTTCCAAATGACCTAACTCCTCATACTCCTTCAAAAATTCCGCATACAACGATAAATAACTAGAATCCCTAGACAACCGTTTCCACAATGAATTAAGTCGCCTAATAGCAATATCTTTGGAGTTTCCTAAACAAGACGGATCTTTATTTAATGCCATCGATACTACATACCTACCCTCACAATTCTCCCTATGAGTGCGCACAAAATAATCCTCACACAAGGACACCTCTGTATCAACCTTAGGTTCTATGTGAACACCCTCAATTTCCCAGAATTTTTTCAGTGTTTTGTTTAAATCGTCAGCAACAATTAATCCGCAATGAATGCGATTCTCTGTAACTTGTGTGTGTGTGTGTGTGATCTACACTTCCACTTACAACATAACCAAACACCGTATTTTGTAACACTAAATGCGAATTATCACAATAAAATTTTCCAGGCTTTAACAATTCGTAAAAGATTTCAGCACCAAGTAACATATCAATTCTATCTGGTATATTAAATTTATCATCCGCTAAGGGCACAAACTCTGAAACATTAACATCTACATCAATCACCTTGTTTGGAATGAGATCTGTAATCTTATTAACTACTAACAACATTAACTCACTCTCAAAAGTTTTGGCTTTATTTGCAACTGAAGTTTTTACGCAATTTTTAACGACCATAGAAGCATCATTAACGCATGAAACCACTGTATTTATTTTCTCCATTTTCAGCTGCAACTTCTGAGCACATGCCCTCGTACATAAACAAGACTGCGATCCTACATCTAACAAGCATCTGACCTCCACCCATTGAGAGTATTTATTTTTAACAAAAGCGCGCGTACAGTACTAAAAAACACATTCTTTTTTTAGTCTGCCTTTCTCAAACCCAGTCGCCACAAACTGTGATTGTGAATTTGCTTCAACTGATTCTTCAATCTGCCCTGGAACAAAAGTAGGAGCATCCAAATTTAAATTACTAGTGGGAGTGGGATTCCTCGTTTTGTCACATGAAAAATGAATCAAGCTATTATGAGGTCTAAGGCAAAAACAATTTTTCTCTGAACGGCATTCCTTCAATCTATGAGGTAAAAAACAACGAAAACAAAGATTATTCCGTTTAACTACCTCTACTCTATCCTCAACTGACAGTTTCTTAAACTGATAACACTTAGAAAGGGGATGAAAATTATTATACCCCCTTACATAGAACACAATTTGTTTAGGTTTCGGCCACGAAAACATTCGACGAGTTTCTCTCTCGCCGTCAAGTGCCAACCGTCTGCAGTCTACTTCGCCCATCTGTTTTGACTCCACTCCCTGGATTTCTGCTCATTAAATCATTCGAACCTCTCGCGGATAAATAGACATCACATTCCCTCCCAAGCTGTTAAGGCTTGAAATATGTTTCTCCTTGTTTCGTTGCAATATGTGATTCATCGTATCTCTATCTAGAGTTTCAAATATTTTATCTGAAATTATTAGATCACACAAAGAGCGGAATTCATTAACTTTACGCAACTGACAATAATAATCGAAAATTGCACTTAAGCGGGAAGCAAACTAAACATAGTTTTCGGATGGTAGTTTACGAGCCTTTTTAAACTTACTCAGGCATTCTTGAGGCGTCGGTTCAAACTCTCTTAATATTAATTCTTTAATTTTAACATAATTTCTTAAATCCTCTTGACTCACATATGTTAGCAAATTATAGACTCTTTCTTCTAAAATATTTAATAGAATTTCGGCTTTTAGCTCATCAGGCACGGATTTGATTTGAAATGCCTTTTCTAAAGAGAATGAAAAAATAAATTAAAGGACTCTGACCTAACCGGTACTTGAATTGTCAAAGTTTTAATGCTCTTTACCAAACTCTCCAATTTATCAGTTATGGAGCTTGGTTCTCCGCTTTCAAGAGATTGAGAATTTTTTTCGGATTCCTTCCTAACCTTCGCCAATTCTAATTGTTTTCAATCTGAGATAATTTAATTTTTTCTAATTGAATTTCAGCCTCGCGCTCATTTTCTTGACCTCTCTTGTTTACTTTTCTCTCAAGCATTTTCAACAAGACTACGCACAAATTCAATATCATTTTTATAAACGGCACTTGATTCAATTAACTTTTAAATCTATTATTTTAGCTTTGCTAGGAATCTCCAAATCCATTTCCACAGCAACCGAGATAAGCTCGTCTTTCTTTAGATTTAATTTCAACGCCATTTTTAAACTTATTTTGTCACAACATCTACACAATATACACTATTTTCAACCAAAAGCATTTGTAAGCACCTAAATTACACTATTGAGAATAGTGTATACAAAAACACACAACAAGAATATCACAATCAACACAAATCTACAAACACTAATTTCAACCATGATATCCGTTAAAACTATTCAACTATTAACACCAACTTTAGCGAACACAACCAAATAACTCCTAAAAACATCATTAAGAATAGAAACACTCACCTATTCAAAAATTTCGCAACCAAATACTCAACTAATAAAGCACAAAACCATAGTTGCTTGTTGAACTCCGGGAAAGTCGGACCAAAATGTTTGATCACTACACCCGGGATAGCTCAATAACACACACCTCACACATAGACTGTAAAACACTGTTTTTATTCATCTAAACACATAGTAACTAGAGATACACAGACAGCGCCGTCTGGCACACGGTTTTGCGACAAGCATGAACAGATAGATATCTTGAAACATTTCGGAGTGACTGTTGGTGTATTAACATTGAAAGGTTTTTAGAACTTGATGAAATTCGAAAAACATATTCTAAACGACATTCTCTGACTGTGGCAAAAGTTGCCAGAAAAAAAAATAGATCAGCTAAAAAGAAAAAAAAAATAATTAAAAATGAACTGATAGAAGGTGTAAACTATAAAACTGGTGAATTTTAAGCAAGTAATTATGTAAATAAAAAAAATATGTGATAAATTGTACTAAAAATGCATTTTCTCAAAATCACTTTTTTCGTATGTTTTGAAAATTTCAAAAATGATAAATCAAAATATTACCATTAAATAACTTTGAAACTTGGTACTATTTTTCTCACAATGTTTTCTAGGGCCTGAAGTAAAATAATGATCATAATAAAAATAATTTTTAAATTATGGCTTGGTATTTGTGTAACGGTGTTGTAAAACATGGCAAATTTCTTGTTTTGGCTTCTCGACTAGTTGTGGAATTTTTATTTATTTACATAATCATAAGATTTTACTCCAGGCCCTAGATACACACATAATGATTTTTTTATACTAAATTTATACAAATTGGGTCAATGGATTTTCATGTAGAATTTTTAAATGTCTTTAAAATTTCTTCAAAATCTCCAACAAATTTACCAATTTCCTGAAACTTGAAGGATTTATTACAAATATTAGATAAGTATAGTTTATTTACATATAAACTGAAGTTAAAGAGTATAATTTTTTTTCTAAATGATGTTTTTTTTAAAAAAAGGGCTCAGAACGTATTCGTATACCTTAACCTCCCCTTCCCAATGCACCAGATACGCTCGTTTACGTGGTGTTAATCGGTGGCATTAGGGAATGACGTGGTTTTTAACTGGCATTTAAGGGATTAACTATAAACCGTATAAATTATCAAGATAAGTGTTAATTTTTAAAATAATTCTATATATGACAAGCCTATGGTGACATTGGTAATTATTAAATTTGTTTTTATAATGTAGTTAGTATCTTTAAAATGATTATAAAATTCATTGCGCAGTTGATTGATTGATTGATTGAATATTAACGTCGCGCTGTTCAGCTACACGAGGGCCTTTGGCGACGGACCACGTAATTTTGAACCATGGTCAAGTGACGTGGACGACACCTGAGCCGGCACCCCTCTCCTAACTACCACACCACACCAACGGGAGGACGTTTCAGCTCTCGACAGATTTAACGTGCATCGCTGCCCTACACGGCGAGTCTTTTAGTGGTACTGGGCTCGAACCCGTGACAAAGCAAGCCACAGTCCGATACCTATACCACTCGGCTACCGCGGCCGCTTCATTGCGCAGTACTGATATATTTATAAGTGTAAATGTGTATTTCATTTTTTATTTGTTTGCTTTTAGTACATTGATAGTTTTTTAAAACAATCTTTTGTTTTCTACTTTTCATTATGCTCGCACCTCCCTAGTAGGGTTACCACGCCCCGCTAGGGGGCGCCCCACAGTTTTAGAAACACTGGTTTAATGTAATGATTTAAAAGGAATTGTAACTTTGTCTCTCTCTCATTAGGTCTTTAAAAATACGAATTCTTTAAAAACTGTATGGAAACTAATAACTATAAAATATTAATGAATAAAATACTTCGAAATGAATTGGGTTATTCTTATGTGCTTAATGAACTAGAACATCTACATTTTATTGTAATCTACAGCACCTTTAAGATGGAAAACAACGATATAGCAAAACGAATGGTTTTTAATTGATTTAGATTCTGCAGAGCATACCTTTTACGGATATATTATAAATTTAACAGTATTAAAGTTATTGTCTGTTGTATTTCAAAACTATATTGTGTGTGTGCCGGAAAGATGAAAACACATTTAAACCAAGTAGCAATTAATTCTTAATACGGCCTTTGAAACTTTCAAAATACGTATATACTTCGATCAACACGGAGATAAGAAATAGAACATCAAAAGACTTTTAAGGAATTAAGCCCTTCTTTTAAAATTTCAACATATTCTGTACTTTTTAACAATTTAGCTCCAAAAGCTCTTTAATTATATCTTAAGGCATTTTCAATCGCCTATTCTCTCTCTCTCTGGAGAGTTTTAAAAATAAAATTTAAACGTACTGTGTTATAATTATTATATGAGAGCTTATTTTCACTTCCTGTTAAAATAAATTGCATTTAAAAATGGATATTATACGCTTGTGTGTTCAAAGTTTCTCCAAGCTTATAAGCGAATTTTAAAAATTTCCTGCAGCCTGAAATTTTTATGTTTCTTGTAACACAGTTATAAAGTTTATCTATTTAAATCTCTACGCACGTTTATTCAAGAAAATATATAACTCCTATGGTTGCTTGTGTGAATATTAAAGTGTTTTCTTAAAATGTTTATAATTTACAGTAGAGTAAGTAAAATGTTAAATGCTTGAACTTATTTTATTTCAAAGAACTGCTTGAACCTTCTCTTCCAGAAAGTCTTTAAAATATATTTTATAATAAAGTGAATTTATAAATATTTTGTAACATTTGTACAATATATTCTCTCATTCTGATAATAAATATATTTTCCCTTGCGAGTTTTAATCATTAAATTCAGACAGGAAATGAAATAAAATTTCTTAGTATTTAATAATTTATTATCTATAACGACCACTAATGTTAATATTTTTTCAGAAAGATTCAGCATTGCAGAAAATAGGTTTATTTTGCAGAACTTCCCTTTAAAGAATAAAATTTGTTGGCTATGAAAGCTAATGCCTGTACTAACATTTCATGAAACAGAAAAGACAAACACTGTATATTTTTTCAGAGGCCAATGCTTTTAACTTGAATACAGCAGAATTCTAACGTTACACCATTATGCTGAAAAAACATAGGAAAATAAGGCAAATATGTGAAATTATTTCAACAGAATGTGTAATAGTTATCGTCCTAAAAGACTTAGTGATGCAATAAAAATAATTTTAGAATTTCAAAAAGGTTTAATTTATTTTGTTGTTCAGCGTCATAAGAAGTCTAGAAACAATATTCTTTTGATGGATTCATCGTTGAAAATTTGAATATTGTTAGACGATTTATTTGAATTTTGAAATGCGCGCAGTTTATTATTATGTTAAAATATTCCTAAAAAAGCTTTCAGCTCTTTGGTATATCATATATTGAAATTATGAAGAAACTCCTTCATTGATTGACCCTCCCCCTCCCTTCCTCGTCCCGAAATCGCACTTTAGAGGAACGCGAGGACTAATGTTGACGGACTTCGTAATTCTGAGGATCGATTAAGTAATGAGGATGACTTGAAAATTTGGAAATCTGTGAGCTGCCTCCTCCCTTTCCTAATTATTACACCACACCAACGGGAAAACATTAATCCTTCACAGATTTAACGTGCATCGTAACCCCCCCCCTTCTACTTGGAGGGTCTACTGTGGCTTGAGTGATTGAATATTAACGTCGCATTGTTCAGCTACTCGATGGCTTTTGGCGAGTGCCTTCGTAATTTTGAGCCATGGTCAAGCGAAGAGGAAGACACCTGATCTATCACCCACCTCTCCTAAGGACCACACCACACCAACGTGAGGACGTTTGAGCTATCGATAAGCTTAACCCTTTGTCTACCGGCGGTACTTATAAATACCAGTCACTTTAAAATAGCATACAATAACCAATTTTACAAATATTCTGACAATACTTAGCAGGAATATTTTTTGAAATCCCTTCTTCCAAGATATATGGCAGCACGGGTTCTATGACGAGTATTTTAGCAGGAAAGGCGAATAGTTTTATAGAGCAGAAATTGCGTTTTCAGCTGACGGCATTTTCAACGGATTGCAAAGATCATCATGTTTGTCCCGAAAAAATAGTTAATCTCAAAATTTAAGCGTCTTATTTTTTGTATGTTAATGAGGACCTTAGAAAACGATTTAACTCTTTATTTTAAGTGAACAGTACATATATTTAATTTTACAGTGGAATATCTTTAATTAACTAACTAGCTCTAACGGATTAAATTTCCTAAAGTTGAGTATTTTGTTTTTGTATATCCCTTCATTTTTAATGTAGTGATCCAAAAAAAAAAATATATTGCATGAAAAAAACTGCAGTAAATCATAATGCGGTAGATAAAGGTTTAACGTGCATCTCTCACCTTCACAGCGGGTCTTCAGTAGTACTAGGCTTGAACTCATGACACGCCGGCCATTACCTTCACCACTAAGCTACCACGGCCACGGGTCTTCTGCAGCACAAGTTGTGAACTCATGACACGCCGGTTACCAACTCGTGACCATTACCCCTAGGGTACGGCAACCACAAAATCTCACAAGGAAATGGGTCATAGAAAATATTTACATAATAAAAACCACATTAATACAAGTATCAACAGAAATCTATATTGTAGTCTGTATAAAATAAAGTAATGTTCAAATCATGAATAATCAATAGAGTATAGAGTACAAATGTTCAGCAATTTATTGTAGACTATACCAAATATCCATTAAAAGAAATTTTACTACCTATTCAATAAAGATTTTCATTTTTTTCTCTAACTAATCGAATTACCAAAAAATGTTTTAAAGAGCAACTATAAAAATAATTATAACAGAGTACAATAATATTATAAAATTATATGAAATATTACTTATATATAACCTAAAGCAAGCTTAATCATCTATGCAGGTGTCGTAATTAAACATCTCCACCACTTTCCAGTCACATTAGGAGTCTATTCTCTCTGCTGTGTCTAAATTAAAATCAATTCGCTGCTGTCAGTTTCATTTTCCTCCCCCGTGACAGCTTGCGCAGTTTAAACTCTATCACAAAACATTAAATTAGCTGCATTTACTCGTTCCGTAGAAACAGTTAATATTGCAGTCTATTGATTTAGGATTAGTTTTGTGTTGACTACATTTTCTCTCGTGAGAGAAAAATACGTACTTCCACATAGAATGTTTGAGTTCACATTTTCTTATTTCTATTTTATTTCAATAAACTTCTCGCAATAATTATTGGTTTCAGACCTGGAAATTTTGAACTCTTGCAAATAGAGGAGCGTTATGAATGAACTGATTGTTAGCTCGTATAATTTGGCTTTTTTTCGAAACCCAATTGAATTTAATGTGCAATTGCTGTACTTATTCGATTAACATAGGGTTTTGTAATTTTGAACTTCATTTAAATGGTTACTCTTTTCAATATGAATACTTTGAGAACAGAAATAATAAATTAATACCAGAATCCCTCGCAACTTTCTTTCAACAAATACGAAACACAAGACCCATTGTTTTTTAATTATTAATTCTTTTGAACTGGATATAACAAGCCCCGGTTTTGATGAAATTGAGTCTGAAACAAGTCTTTAACACATGACTATGTGTAACCAAGTATGCTGCTATAGACATGAAACTTAAACTGGAATTTTGTTTTTCGAATATTCAAATTCTCGTACATAGGGATGTAAAATCTGCATTAAAATCACACTAAAACATTTGGAGAGTTATTGACAAATCCTTTACAGTTCGAAGCAATGGTCAATTGAGGAATGTATTATCCCACCTGTCACCTCGTACTCCCAGAATCTAAGCTACGAGGGACGTGGTAGCCGAGTGGTCATGGTCGTTGTTCATTCATCTACATTGTTTGGTGTCGTCGAATCCTGACGCCACTAAGGAATTGCCATAAAACGGGGGGTATATTAAATCTGTTGAAACTCAAATAGTCACTGCCTTTTAAACAGGGATGGGCTGACTTTTCCAGTGTAAGGGCCATGTCTAATGTTTTTAAAGGGTTGCAGTCCACCAAGTGGCTTAGGTGTGGATATTCTGTATTAAAATTGTATGTTTTCGTTTCTTAACACTTATTTTAGATACTATGCATTTCTTTTAATATATGAAAAATTACCCTTTTTACTACAAAAACTCAAGTAACATAAAATTTTCAAGTTGAATGCTTGAACAACTGTGAGCAACTGCTAGCCCATAGAATGTGGACGTATTCAGTATAGCGATTACAGAGCATACGTGAGCCGATTAATCTGAAACAGTCGTATGTACAAACGCCGAGGTAGTGCGGAGTATGAGATGGCGTCTCAGTAGCCAATCTCGTGCTATCAGGGGAAGAGATGATCATCAACATTTATTCTCTGTTTCAGTCGGCATGTGGGGAAAAAATCATTTCTACTGCTGGCATCACAGTGATCGTTTTTAACTCCTATTGTGGCGGTAAAAATCATTTTGAAATGGTATTGGAAGTTCGAGAATATCAGTGAAGCGCAACGACATTGGAGCCAACAATATGGAACGGAACCACCAGCACGCTTTATCACTGCTCGCCAACGCGATAACTTTGAAACTAATGGAAAAACAATAGATATACATAATGGACGATCAGGCCGGCCAAGCACATCAACCTTTCAAGCACCTTTCTTGTTCAATTCCTACTATTAGCTCCCACCGAGTATATATTTATTTATTTATCTTGGTGGAATTTTCAATCGTTAATAAAATATATTTTAAAGCATTCAATTAAGCTCAGATTTTATATACATGATTATTTTCGATGACAATAAAGTAATTTAATTGTAATTAATAAAAATTGATTAAAACAAATTATTTAAAGAATTACAAATACAGCCACATTAGTATCATTTTTGGCGACTTGTGTCAAAACTAGAAAACGTCTTTCCCTCACATTTTAAAGTGTTCGTTTGAGGTACAATTATTTTATACACTATTGTTTTGGGTTAAAATAAGATATTTTAATTAAATTAATTGAAGCTAATTATTTAAAGAATTACGGATACAACTACGTTGGTTTCATTTTTTGAGACTTGTGTCAAAACTTTAAAAGTTTTTTTCCCTCATGTTTTACAGCATTCAGTTGAACTGAAATTTTATATACACGACTGTTTTAGATGAGAATACGATATTTTAATAATAATGAATAAAAATTAATCACCACTTAATGTTGTGATCCTGTCATATATGTATATACATATTTATATTAATTGTAACTATTTAAAAAGTAGCTAAAATAAAAAAAAAATTTTTGTTGATCTAAGTAGGAATCGACTTAAAAAAGTTTTATATTACTTGTGTGTGTGTGTGTGTGTGTGTTAGAGTACAATTACTGCAAGGAATTACTTGGGGATGCTTGAGACAATTATTTTACTTTACAGTCGGGATTTGTTTGGTAATGAATCTTTTTCATCCAACAAAATGGCGCTCCAACCCCCTACCATGCAAATATGCATGCCTATCTGGATAACGTTGCACTGGGTTATTGGATCGGACGAAGGGGTCCGATTAAGTACCCTGCAAATTCACCTAATTTAAACCAAAGTGACTTTTACTTATGAGGTTACCTCAAGAACGTGATGTACATAGGTTTTCTTTCCTGGGAATCCGGGATACCCGGGGAATCATAACGTTTCCATTTCCATTTCTTTTTGCATTCCCGGGAATTATACTTAGTTTCCGAATATTCCCGGGAACGACACGGGGTTGAGATAATCTGAGGAAGCTAGTTTTCACTTGACTATGGATTTCGACCTCCAATATTAATTTTAGCTGATCGCACTATTACGATCGTTCACCCCAAATTCCTTGAAAAGAAAAATGTCCGTTGGAACACCCCATCAGAAGGGGAGGGAGTGCAATGGGAGAAGGAGTTTAGGAAGGAAAGTTTGTTTTGCACCTTGTCCTAGGAAAGTTGTCCTCTTTTTTTTTTCCTGATCAGTTACTGTGTGTCAAAAATTGCTTCAAAACTAAACGTATTTAGTTTTTAAAGGAACACCATTTCGAAGTCTACCAGCACGACTATTCTTATAAGTTATTATATCTTAACTTACATTATCAACGTAAGTACTTATAAAGGGTGTTTTTTTTAGAGGTATAGAACTTTAAATTGCAATAAAACAACGATGTATTATTCGATTGATATGAATTTTTTTTCTTCGAAAGATAATCTTGTGGCATTACATTTTAAATATGATCAAGCAAGGCGTAGATTCGTCGAATGGGCCCAAAACGAGATTGCCGTTGTTCCCGATTTTCATAAGCGAATTTTGTTTAGCGATGAAGCGCACTTCCGGTTGAATGGCTACGTCAACAAACAAAACTGCCGCATTTGGAGTGAAGCTAATCCACAAGTGTATGTCGAAACACCGTTGCATCCAGAAAAACTGACTGTTTGGTGCGCTTTATGGGCTGGTGGAATCCTTCTTCAAAAACGATGAAGGCCACAACGTTACAATCAATGGTGATTGGTATAGAGCCATGATTTACTAACTCTTTCATTCCTGAATTGAACAATCATGATGTCCAGGAGCTGTGGTTCCAACAAGACTGCGCAACATGTCACACAGCTCGTGCCACAATCGATTTATTGAAAGACACGTTTGGTGACGGCCTAATTTCACGTTTTGGACCTGTGAATTGGCCTCCAAGATCTTGTGATTTAACACCGCTGGACTATTTTCTGTGGGGCTATGTAAAGTCATTGTCTATGCGGATAAGCCACAAACGCTTGACCATTTGGAAGACAACATTCGCCGTGTTATTGCCGATATACGGCCACAAATGTTGGAAAAAGTCATCGAAAATTGGACGTCCAGATTGGACTACATCCGAGCCAGCCGTGGCAGTCCTATGCTAGAAATCATATTTAAAATGTAATGCCACAAGATTATCTTTCGAATAAAAAAAAATTCATGTCAATCGAATAATACATTGTTGTTTTATTTCAATTTAAAGTTCTATACCTCTAAAAAACCCCTTTATTTAGAACAGTTATTTATTTAAAAAATTTTTTTTCCGGATACTTGTTTTCATTATAAATTATTTAATCAAGTCCGCAATTTGAAGAAAGGAATGAGCTCAGAAACTGTTTGGGGAGGAGAACATTAAAAACTATCGCAACACACACACTTTTCTTATTTATATTTTTAAACCAAACCTTTGTGAAGATTCTTATTTTAATATTTAGTTCCATTTGTGTAACAAAAAGTACAGCAACTTCATAAACAAGAAATCAGCTAGAGAATTAAAATATCTTAAGTTGAAGAATTAGTATTTATAAAGTATATGATCGTTACTCCAGCAGCAAATACATTTTCAAGTATTTATTAATATTTATCGCTGAGTAGCAACATGAAAAATAATTGATTATCAAACATAAAACTGGATGAGGATTTGAAAACAATTCCTCGAACATCAAGCTGAAGCTGATAGAGTATTTTATGCTGCAGGGTTAATCATAACAAATCTAAGAACTACGAGTATCTGAGCGTTAAAAGCGTAGATTGCGTATGTTTTCTCAAATCGTACCTTAAGAACGAATATTTAACATATTTTACATTTTTTTGTATTTTTAGCTGAATTTGTAAATGAGTATAAACTTTAGAATTTATATGCATAATATTTTATAGTATAATTATTGATAACAATTAAAAATAACTTGTTTTTAAAATTAAAAAATGATGCATTTTCAGGAATGATTGTTACGTTCCCAAAATTTATTGAAAATCCCCGTGAATAGAAAAACCAGGAAATCAGAAACCCTAGGTGTACAGTGAGAGACAACACACACACACTAGAGAAACTGCATTATGAAACTGAAATGGCTGGTCACGCAAATCCTGTTACTTGGAGAGATGTCACTAACAAAATGTATGGCATCGTACTTAAAATTGTTTAGAAAGGATGGATTACAGTTTGAACACTTATTGTAACTTTGTTATTTTTATTTACTGTATTACTTATAATGATGTACACATTTTTCTTCGTCAAAGTGTATATACATTTTTATCACTCCTGAAGTTGATAAACAAAACTCCACAAATAGGTTTAAAATTTTTTTTATTAAAACTTTTAAAAACTTAATGATTATTTTACTCAATTATTCACTTAAAAGTTTGCACAACTGCATTGCAGCTTGTGCAGTATGTTCTAATGTAAAACAATGAATTTGAAGTAAACATTGAAACCTATTTCCAGATTGATGAACTATCACTCCGCAGAACTTTCTTCCATTTGTGTGAAGTGCATAAAATCATAAAAAAATTCTAAAAGTTCAAGTTAGCAAACTAACTAAAGACATTGAAACAGTTACAGCTATATGTTCTAATAGCCTTTCAATAATTTCCTGTCACTCAGTCTATCATTGTAATATTTAAAAACGATGATTTTTCTCCTTATTAAAAATATAAAAAATTGTACTCTTATTAGAAAAATTTCACTTTTCTGGAGGAAAACAAAGCCGTCCCAATAGTGAATTAAAAACATTTGCTGTGAGCAAAACAAATAAAAATAGGAGAATCCCGGGTTTCCAAAAGGAGTAAGTTTTATAGCTTGAAAGATCAATTCGAAATTTTTTCTAAATTGTTGAGTGGGAGGAAGTCGTTCTTGAAGCAAAAAAAAAAAAAATGACTGCTTATTTTGAGATTTTTTTTAGAAGAAAATTGAAAGTTACTTCAAATGCAGATACGGAAGATATCTTCGATGTGTTGGCGAAATTTGTAACACACCAAATGGCGAAAGCGACGTATATTCCTTAGCAAAGCGTAATCAATTTTTTATGGAAGACGAATCTGAAATTTCTTTTGAAGGTATATGAATATTTTGTCTGACTGGCAAATGCGATGGTTTTCTTTCCAGTAGATGCATGGATTGTCTTTTACAAAAATGCGAAAGCAGTCCCCTAGATGGATTCAAACATTTTACTGTAGGTGTACAAGATCGTATCAAGGTCAAATGTGGAATTGTATTCAGTGTCACACATGAAAGTCGTCTAACAGGAGGATGTAAACTTCTCGAAGGTGAATGCAAAGACCGAATCACTGATAAGAATTTTCTTCAGAAGAATGATGTGATTGTCCTTTAAAAGACTGTTGATCTGTTAATAATGCAATTTGCTGATCAGGCTAGTGTTCAGAAAACAAATCTGATGGTGGCTCAAGGTGTACGGATGGATATCGCAAAAACGGATACACGGGTTCGTCTTGAAAAGTGTTCTTTTCATTAGAGAAATTATCGCATTTAGATGAATTTGAATCTAAAAGAGCAGCTTTATCTGTTTCCGAATTGTAGGCTTCCTTTATAGTCAATGGAGAATTATTTTCTTCCAAATGGAAAGACTCGTAATCAGATAAATTAGACTCATCAGCAGTTTCATCAATATGGTTTGCATTTTTTTCTGGTAATACTTCCCTTTTGGACTTTTTGACTAAGGCTATAAGATTATTGTTGTACAAAGAAGGAAAACCATCACCCAATCTTTTATTGTATTTAAGATAAATATTAAAAGCTTCTTCTCGAAATTTTAACTTCATGTATTCATTAAGATTCTCCGAAAAGGCAATAGTTGAGCAAATCCAATCTATAAATAAAGAAAAACACTAGTAATTTACTAATAAAATTTAGAATAAAGTTTATTTAGATCAAGAGTACCAATACTGTTTTTGCTTGATGACCCCTTCGAGTCATAACTTTAAATATGTAGACTCCTTCCAGCGCATAATTGCAATACATTTTAACTGTTTACGACATTATCTTACACTTAAAACACCAAAAGTTGAACAGTGAAAATAAATTAGTAAAGTACAATTATTTTTAATACTTAAATTAAAAAATGAAGGAAATTTTAGGAGGGGCTCTATAGTACCTCTGTTGACCACCATGAGACACCACTGCTCATAAGTATCACTTATGTTCATTCCCATGGGCAAAAACGGATAATTGAATCTTAACGTTACCGATTATTAACGACAGAATGAAACGGTCACTTTTGATTGACTTTTTCTACATTAGTTGGTTAAATAAACATTTCTTCGAGTATATTCTAGGGTCATAGATTTTTGCGAACTAAAGATGCTTAGAGAAAATGCGGTTACCTTCTAACGAGAAGTTCATGGATTTTTCTACAACATTTTATTATCATTAGATTTACTTACGATACTTTATAATGAATACGACACTTATGAATCCTCGAAGTACAGTTTCTCTTCTGGATCCTCAAAGTTTCTATGAATCCTTTGCATTCCCCGTGGATCTAGTTAGTGCAAAACCATTTTTCTCATTCTATAAAAAGCAGCCGCGATGAAAAATTTGCTTAAGGTAATTACCTAGATTAAGTTAAATGATGAATATAGTTTAGATCAATTAAAACAATTATACTGTTTTTCCCCAGGTACATTATGAATTATTAAAATCATATGTCTATTCGATGGCAGTAAGTTACTCTTTGAACATTAATACATTTTTCAAGAACTAATTTTTCATGCTTGCTATCGAAAAGGTTAGACTAAATAGTAAAACCATTTTTGAATCAATATAAGCTGTAGATATAATACACAAGAAAAGCTCCTTGCAATAAAAATTCTACAATATTCATATATAATACATTTTTCCCACATTTGATTCCAGTAGGAAATTGAGCCCATCTCTATAAGCTACAAAGAACCACCAAGTCTTTCGTCTTAACATGTTTTTACTACCTGAATTTTTAATCCCTCTTCATATACATTTTAAATTATATGGGGAAATGTCTTGTCAAAGTTATTGTGGAATCAATTTGCAGAAGAGTCTTCCGTTAATTATGAATTGTAATAAAATATTTGACTTGCAGATGCGATATTCTTTAAGGTATCCGACTACGTTCGGAGCCATGATTTTAAAAAAGCGCATAAATAGATAATTTTCATGATATTTAGTGTCATTTTGATTAGAATATATGTATAAAATTGTTTTAAGGACATTGACAAAAAAAATTATTTAAATACAATATTTGGGCAAAAAATTAACTTAGATTAACCTTTTTTTCAAAATGTTCTCTTTTTGTGAAAAATGCTTCTATTATAATATTCTGCCTGTATGTAGCTCAGACCTCTATACTGAGGCTCAACTATGAGTATTGAAAAATTCACATTTTCAGAGTTACAACCCATTGAAATAATTATCGGCGTTTTTTTCTTAAAATTTCTCCCCTCTGTTGTTGTAAAACACGAGTATAAACCCACTTCTAAGTTATATATTTCAAACATTCTAGTTGAGACTGCAGAGAGGTCTGAGCTATATACAAACAAAATATTACTACAATAGAAGTTTTTTTCACAAAAGGAGAGTATTTTAAAAATGGGTCATTCTTCATTTTTTGTCAAAATATAGTACTTAAATAATTTTTTGTTGTAATACTATTCTTAAAACAATTTTATATACGTTTTCTAATCTAAGTGACACTAAATATCAAATATTATCCATATATACGCTTCTTCAAAATCCCGGTTCCGTACGTACTCCGATACCTTTAAGTGCTCTTAATTTTTATTTTCGATGTTTCACTTCAGCTGGTTGATTGCTTTATACCAGTGTTTCTGAAACTGTGGGGCACGCCCCCCTAAAGTAAAAGATTTAAAAAATAATTAATTTCCTGGAATGAATTAAAACAAAATACTTTCAGACATAATAAAAAATGCACTTTTACTCTGATGTAAGTTACAGGCGATATCAAGTCATCAAAAAAAAAAAAAAAAACTTCAATACTTAATTAGCTATCTTTGATTGATTGATTGATTGAATATTAACGTCGCACTGTTCAGCTACACGAGGGCTTTTGGCGACGGACCACGTAATTTTGAACCATGGTCAAGTGACGTGGACGACACCTGAGCTGGCACCCCCCTCTCCTAACTACCACACCACACCAACGGGAGGACGTTTCAGCTCTCGACAGATTTAACGTGCATCGCTGCCCTACACGGCGGGTCTTTAGTGGTACTGGGCTCGAACCCGTGACAAAGCAAGCCACAGTCCGATACCTATACCACTCGGCTACCGCGGCCACTAGCTATCTTTGATCCTATAACCAAATAAAAAATACCTTATTTAATTTGCTGTAATCCTATGATGAGAGAGTGTTTATTACGTTCTCTTTTTTAAAACTAACATTCTACTTTTTCAGAGAAAAACAGATCCCAGATCCAGAATCGAAAAATTCAGGAACATAAAAAATTCATCACTGTCATTATTTTGGAAATACTGCACATTACAGCTGTAATTTGTTTGACCTTCTAAGTTATTGGTAGAGTTAGTTATAACCCATCTCTTATGTGTGTTTATTTCTCATTTAAGGAAGTTGTAAGTAATGTATTTCTCTATTGCGCTTTTTTCCATGCAAAACAGTTTTATGATATTTGGAAAACCACGGAAAGCACACACACTTTGATGGATTACTATGCAAAGACTTAGACCAAGATGAGTATTTTCAAACATATAAATAGATTGTCCCGTTTTTAACCATTATCGCATCACCTTTCATACATGTTTTAACCTTATCTGACTTGGTGGGGGAAACTCCCGACAAAAACCTTTTTGCCTTCCTTTTAAAAATTGGATTTTTACATTTAATTTGATTTGTATGTTTCTTTGTATTTTTAATATATTTTATGTATGTATGCATGCATATACATGTGTACATTTACTTTTATATATATATTCTTAAAAATATATAACCTTTTCTTTTAACATGTGTTTGGCGCAGCTTGGCCATAGTTGGCCCTTGCACCATTAAATTTTACAGTCACTCACTCACTCATTCAAACATATAAAGCATTGCAATTGTTTTTAGCAGTAACATACATATTATCATAATGAATACACTTTTTACCCGGAAGTGGTCGCGCGGGACACACAGATCACGAAATTGATTCTGGCAAAACTGTTTATTTGTCACCAAAGAAAAATTGAAAACTCCTTGAAAGTAGGTAAGTAACTTTCTCTTAGTTAAATTATTCACTGGAATAACGATTTGTATCGTGTACAATAAAATTATAAAAAAAGGATTGGGGTGACTTAATAACCCCGCTAGATCGTATCGAGTGCGTGCCTGCTCCCAGGTTAGAACATGTTGAAGTCTTTTTTTGTTTTAAAATATTAAAAATAATACAATTATTCTTCATCGGAATTTTATATTGTTGTTCATTATTTAACATCAACTATAAATGCAAATTCTGTGAGGATTAAAATTAAAATTCGCTTAAAACTAATTATAATTTGAGCAAGCATTTAAAAAAAACATTTTACATTTTTGTAAAACATTGTCGCGCACTTGGCTTTAATGTTTGGCAAGAATGTTTTATTTTCTTTTAAACGAACTCATGCAAAGAGCGCGTACTTCGGCCGGTATACTTTTAATGTATCAGTGCTGCACAGAGTATTTTATAACTAATTAATTAATACTAAATTAAGAACAAGTTTAATAAGTATTAACGACTTCCATGGGCTTGTCTTGCAAAGCAAAGTTTTTATAAGGAATGCTTATGATTAGAAATTGACCCTCCGAGTTCTTTTTTATATTTAGCAGATATCCATATTTTGTCTTCTAAGCAGTCACCGCATTTTGCAATATGTTCAATTTAAAAATTAGAGAAAGGAAAAATAACGTAATAATTATCCTATTACTTAGTTAATTTATTTTTTTGCTTAAAGGTAGTATTCAAAGTTTAATACTTATGTTATTAATTTGTATGGTTTATAATTAAGATCTCGTATTGTAGCTTTAGCGTCAAAGCGCATTATTATTGCATTTAGTGCATTATTAATGCATTAGGGGGGGCGCGATAAAAATTGTGATTGAAAAGGGGGTGTGCCAGTATTGAAAGTTTGAGAAGCACTGCTTTATACAAATAATATGATCATGAATGATTTATTAGTGTCATTAAGCCACTGTCAATCTATAAGGATTGTACTTGAGCTTTCACCCACTCTCCAAACTACTGCATTATCCCATCGGGGCAAGCTATTGAGCTTCTACAGATTTAAACCACGTCAACCTCTCTACACAATAGGTCTTAAGTGGCACATGATTTTAACACAGAACATTATTTATACATAGTACACGAGTACCTACACTACTTATCACGGTAAAACTCAATTTCATTAATTTATTCCTAAATGGAATTTCAAAATTTTACATTTTAAAACCGGTAAATAGAAATGTTATATTATGTAATATACGGTTTTAAATTAAGGTTCGTGTGTACCAGAAGTATTGTAGATGGATTTGGGGCTTTTGTATCTGGATCAAGTGGCAGGGTTGAACACCGGGGAGAGGATCTAATCCCTTTGGTGTTTTCAAGCTATCTGATGGTGAAACTAAGGGGCTTAATTAAATTTTAAATGCAGTACCTTTTATTATACACTATTAAGGATCGAATGGTAAATTTGTACTTAAACTAATAGCTCAAATAGAATGTCAAAGATTTATATACCCATTATAAACGACATACGAGAAGAGGTACTCTGCTTCATTTCTACTCGATAAATGAGTTTAATTTATTGCACAGGGAAAATACATGTTATCGAATTAATATACATAGATTTTTTTTATTTATTCGATATAATGCACAGCACTTCTCAAACCTTCAATATTGGTGACCCAATATTCAATCATAAGTTTCATTGCGCCCCTCCAAACCTTCACACAATAACCATGTATTGAATTCAATAACACTATAGTTTTACACTAAAGCTACAATTCGACTGTAGCCTCTTAAATGACACCATCGTGTATAAACGACTCGCTCGGCCAAAGTATTAATTTTCTGGACGTATATATGCGTCTTTCCGTGAAGTACGATCTTTATCTTTGCACTACTGTCCATAAAACTATTCCAAAGGCTGCGGAATGCAATAAAAGGACTTTAGCAGTGTTTGCCAAGGATTTACTTATTTCAGAGGATTTGCTTATTTATCCCTTTTCTCCACCCACCCCCAAAAAAACACCCCATATGAGCATCTACATGGAAAATGGTGGCATTGGGGAGTGAATCGCGTAACTTTTATTCGGCAATTAAAGGATTAATTATAAACCGTACAAATTCATTACAAGTTTTAATACAAACCCCTAAGGCACTGGTAATTATCAAACTTGTTCTTAACTTTAGTACTGTTAAATTAATTATAAAATGCAATGTATAGACTGATACATTTGTATCAGCGTAAATGTATATTTTATTTTTTATTATGTCAGAATGCATTTTGTTTTATATATACTTACAGTAAATTAATAATTTTTTTTAAATCTTTTGTTTTTGACTTTTTAATATGCTCGCGCCCCACAGTTTGAGAAACTCAGGTATGTGAAGCAGAATTTCCTTATTGCAGAAAAAATCTCTAATGCAGCATGACAACCCATTCAAACAGATATGCATTTCCATGTTTAATCACAATGAGATGATAAAGGATTCAAATGTCACGTGTTATGGCCACATTTAGGAGAATGGAAAGAGTTTGTGAATGAGCTTGTAATTTTGAACTGTGGTCAACTTACGAGGATGGCACCTCAACTATATAGTGAGTCTTTAAAGGCAACAATACTTGAATCCATAACGGTATTGCAACACTGGTCATGAACTCATGACCATGGCCACTCTGCTCACTTGATATGGAAAGAATTCAAGCCATTCTCGTTTCAGTCGCCAATATTCCCAGAGACTGAGTTGTACACCGGTCTAAGCAAAAACTTCATTTCATAGAAGGTTAAGTCTCCTGTCTGAATCCGATTCTTTTGTGTTAATTATCTAAAATTATATGCATAAAAAAATTGCATCGATGAATTTTCAATTCCTATGTGGATGCAAATGCTTTTAAAGACACACAAGTCCGCGACACTATTCTCGAAGCCTTCTTGGTATTTTTATTAGTTTGCAATATTAAGTTTTGTGATAAATTGGCACATGAAAAATGTTTATTAACAAAATCTTACAAGAACTTAAAAAAATATTTACCTTTGCATTCCTCATCAGAATAAAAGGATTTAAATTGACTTCGTGTTTTAAAACCCACTATAGAAAATCCAATGTCCTTTAGCACCTCTTTGTAATATCTCGCCTTGTCTTTCTTCAAAATTAGCCAAGAAGGAATATCTTCTGCCTTGTACTAAAAATAAATTCACAGTTTTCAAAGTGATATTCGGAACCCGGTACATTTAATCCCTTATCTTACAAGGAAAGGCATGACTAAGAAAATTGATTTGGGGACAAGACTTTGTAGTAGTAGTACTCCTATAGGGGTGTTCAACCGTCAATGTAATAGCCCCGAATGAGCAGTCAATTCTGAGAAAATGGCCTTCGAAACTCATACATAGCTTCTGTACAGTTAAATTTTAATTAGCTCCAGCGATGCAGTTGCATAGGCGATAGCGTACCAGCATTCGGCGTGGTAGGTCAGGGTTCGAGTCGCGCGATCAACTTGCTGTTTCAATTCACATTTAACTATTTTTACAATTAAATTTATTTAAAAAAGGCTTAATAAATACTTTATATACCTATAAAATAAATAAATTAATAATATAAGATATATGTTATTCTATTGTATTGATTATAAAATAATTAATGTATATACGATAAAATACAATATGATATATTATAAAAATATTCGTAACTATTTTACTACATAAAATAAAAATTATATAAAATATCATTTAATATTTATTATAATAATATTATTATTATATTTATAAAATTTAATATAAATGGGTAATATATATATACGTATAGTCAGTGATTGCTAAGGTTTTAAAATACAAAATAATTATGTAAATATTGAGCAAGCCTTTTTTAAAATAAATTTATGTAACAGTTAAAATTAAATAAAATTGGGAGGGGGAGAAAAAACAGCAAGTAGATCGCGCGACTCGAATCCTGACTAACAAGCGGAATGCAGGTGCTCTACTAGCCATGCCACTGCATCTCTTGAGCCGATTAAAATTTAATTGTATAAAAGCTAAGTATGTATTTCGAAGACCATTTTCTCCGAATTGACTGCCATTCGGCGCTATTACATTGAGGGTTGACCAACCTTAAGGAGTAATACTATTACACAAAGTCTCTTCCCAAAATGAATTTCTTTGGTCGTATCCTCTCCTTGTAAGCAGATTCTTAAAATAGATGAATATCAATCTCATTTCGTTTGAATCTCAATGGGATCAAAGAATCTTTGATCCTACCTATCTCGCGGCAATTATAAGACCAAATCCAAAATCCCGTTGACTATGAAAGCTAGCGTAATTTTGGACAAACATGTCAAAATCAAAACATATGACAAGAATACAATATTTGTGGAATATGTTTTTGTCTGGCAATATTTTTTTAGCTAAGAAAAGGCGACTAATTGGCTTGACACGTGTACCCATTTTCAATATTCTAGCACAACGCTTTTATAAAATGCAAATATTTAACACCGGGGGTTTTCGCGTCAGACTGACCACCTGACCGGAACATCTGCTCATGCACCTCAGAGCCCAAGGTCGCTTATACCGAGTTGGGCACAGTAGGCGTTGTCCCTTATGGGTTTGATTGATTGAATATCAACGTCGCACTGTTCAGCTACACGAGGACTTTTGGCGGCGGACCACGTAATTTTGAACCATGGTCAAGTGACGTGGACGACACTTGAGCTGGCACCCCCTCTCCTAACTACCACACCACACCAACGGGAGGACGTTTCAGCTCTCGACAGATTTAACTTGCATCGCTGCCCTACACGGCGGGTCTTTAGTGATACTGGGCTCGAACTCGTGACAAGGCAAGCCACGGTCCGATACCTATACCACTCGGCTACCGCGGCCTTGTCCCTTATGGGAGGTCGTGCCACCGAGTTAAGTTAATATTAAGATGTTCTTGAAAATTCGTTAATCTATGAAGTTAAATAACATTCACAAATTATAAATGAATGAAATATCTTAAGTAAATATCAAATAAAAGAAATCCAAAATAATTTTAGGTTTGTATAAATTAAAACTATGTGGCTATAGTTTTGGAATTAGAAAACTGTTGTGAATGAGCTGAAATTAAAAACAAACAGAAAGTCAACATAAACCGAAATAAAATTCTGTATAACTTAGACTCCTAATTTCTTGTATTCATTTGCAACGTTTATTTTCAATTATGCCGATATTTAACAAAATAATACAAAATTAATGTGTAACGGGTTCTATTCAGGTTTTCTACTAATCCTCTTAGGTAAAATACTCTTTAATTGTGAATTTAGTTGAACCACTTTGAAAATTGCTTTCGTAGAGATGACTTAGTTTTATGTAAATAAGAGCTACTTGAGTGCTAATTGTGGAGCGAGTGAGTGAATATTAACGTCGCACTGTTCAATTACACGAGGGCTTTTGGCGATGGACCTCGTAATTTTGAACACCATGGTCTATCTGATTTGGTCCCGTCATGGATACGACATTATATTAAGTTTGATTGCTCATCGGTTTTAGTTATTAAAATGCGTTTTCAGTTAAGTTTATAAAGTCTTAATAAGTGAAAAAGGCAATAAAATTGTTTAAATTGAGAAATAATTGATCTTTTTGCTCGAACCCTCTCACACCCGCGAAAAGTGGAATCATTTAATCGAAATTTTAATTCATTGTAGTAGCTACAATCCCGGTTTTAGATTTTTTTTAAATAGTTTTAATTTCGCTTTTGACAATTTTAACACGGGAACTATGAAGGACGAGAAATTTTCTCGTTGATTGTACTCGATCATCAAAATATAAGATTAAATTTTGGCAACACGTTATATTTTACTTATCAGAAGAGAAAGTTGCGGTGTTCTACTTATAGTTTATAAGAAATTTTAAAGAGTTTATTATTTCCATGTTTTTATGAATCACCAAATAACATTTCAATCGTCGATATTGACATTCCCGCTGAACTGGTAGCTAGAACTGAAATTGGTTAGCTAAAGCAGATAATTTTTGGTTGATTAATTGAATTTACTCGTATTTAAAACTGCACAAAATAGAATTAACTAAATAAGCGTAAAATAGCCCAGTGTAAAGATACATTTTGCTTTGAATTGGTTATTGCTCTCCAATAGAAACAATTTAGTTCGAGATAATTTAAACTACAATATCTCGCTAGAATTGGAGATATGATTAGTGTTAAAACTATTCAAAAACCAAACCAAAAAGACCCAAAACTCACTTTTGAGTGAGATAATTTTAGCGCAATTGCTGTGCTGATGTGCAATATTTGTCGCTGCAATCGACTACAAAAGCAAGCATCCAACTCAATCACTTGAAGTTAATTAACAAGGTGGCATTTTTAAATCGTTATTAAATGGTGTGAATGTAAATAAGAGATATCTTACTTTCATGAACGCACCCCACACGGGGTGTTCGTAGAGTTCATGTAAAAAATAGAAATAAGACGATTCTAATAGAAAGAGGATAGCTGCGCCTCCTCCATTCCCTAATAGCAAGTATAACTTCTGCAGTTCCCTTCTCATATCACTACCAAACCGGTTTCCATGGATGGAATATATTTTGTTGTATCCAAGCCAATTATCCTTCTTTTTGCTAAACATGGAGAACAAAAAGATTCTGTAAACGATGACATTTTTTGAAATAGCATTCAGAAATAGTTGTCAATCCTTTACAGTTAATAATGCTGATATTTATTAATTAATTTTCTTAAATTTTAATGGCATTAATATTTATGCATAAATATTTCATTCAAACTATATTTAAAGTTTTACTCTTAAAAAATTATACGTTACAGCTTATGTACTTTTGAATAAAAAATATATTAGGCAAACAGACTAAATTTATGACACATTGGATAATGCATGGTTGTGTCTAGTTGTCAAGGGCAGAAAACTGGGAAGAATATTTCTAGACAGTTAAAGAACAACCAATTTGTGCAAACACTGCTTCTGACAGCTTCACAATTGTAAAAACAATTTTAGATGCTGTAAGACAAATCCCTTAATCTGTTCAAAAGGAATTTTCATAAGTTGTTTATTAAAAATACAAAAATAAAATTACAAAAACTTTGATTTACCGTAGCTTGCAAAAATCAGTTAAAAACAATTCCTAGCACCGCAGGTTAATGAATCTTTCGATATTGAGGAAAAAAATTACGGGAGGCTTCTAACAATATTTTTTGTGTTCAACTTTTATCTTCTCAGAATGAATCTACATAGCAGCACCATATAGATTTCGGAGCTGGTATACTGTTTACCAAACTTCTATACCGCTCCAATATAAGGTATTTATTATACCTACCAGAAAGTTTTGTCCATTTTTATAATAAAACAATGTGTCCTACCTTACACAGGTTCATTAAATAATTTCCACCAATATTTTGATATATTCTATATTTTAAAAATGTCTTATCCCTAGACACAAAAAGATAAACAAGCATTAAATTTTCAATCTCTTGTGCGTTTTTGATTTTTCCCCTTTAAAAAGACTTTGCAAGGACAGAAACAAGTGATAATCGAAGGGTGCTAGCTCCGGGAAGCATAGTGCATGCGACTGAATTTCCCATCCTAACTGCATGTTTTTGACAGATTTTCAAAGCAGCATATGGGTTGACATAATGAAGCAGCATTAGGTCCTTCCTAATACCGGCACTGAGGCATCACTAGCGTTGTTTTCAAATTATCCAACTGCTGACAGTACCTCTCTAGATTTAGCTTTTCGCTCGGTTTCAAATAGTTCAAAATGTATTTGTTATCGAATGTCCCATCATATACATAACTTTCATTAGTAATCCACTTCTCTCCGCCAGTTATCCGGTGCAAAGGTTCGATTTTCTGCTGTGTAAGCAGAGATGTGTTTCATGACACGATTATTCATATTCTTCTCACTTATGTGTTATCCTTCTTGAATATTTCCACACCAATCCTAGTTTCCTAATAAAGTCTGAAATTGTCGAAATGAATCAAGCCTATCCAAAATTGAGACTTGTTTTAACTGGAATTGGCAGAAATTTCTGGTATACCTAATATTTTCCTATTATATTGTGTTATATTAGCTATCGCGCGCACACACACACACACACACACACACAATTCTTTGTCTCGCATTTATTTTTGACTAACACTGCGCTATATGTAATGGAACATAATTATGAAACTAGGTAATATTTTGGTAATTTTCTGTTAGCCGGGCGCAAGCGAATAATCGCAAATTTCTTTGGGCTATATGCTCTATTTTCTAAACTCATTTAAAACAAAACACGTTTTCCTTTCTTCTTCTATCTTAATTTGTTTTAAAAAAAGATGAAAATTTGGGATTTATCTAGAACTGAAGATGCAGTCTTTTTATCAAGATAGTTATATTGGAAAAGAATGCAACGTACGATCAGAATCATCAAAGGAAACAGTCTTTTTGTGACGGAGTATGTTGGCGATGCAATCTTTCCAACACGCCGCACAAAGAGCATTCGCAACGGTACAAGGTTCGAATCAACCAGATTGAGTTTTCTAACATCTTTGAGATTTACTTACGGCTGGAGCGAAGAGATGACATCAGTCAAATGGTACTATTAACTAAAATTTGCTTAAAATTAATTTAAATATTAATAAAAGTTGAACATTTTCGACTTTTATTCAGTTGGCTGTTTTGTAATTCGCTTCGCTTGGCGACTTGCCCCGCGTTTGGTTCAGAATTGGTGACATTTGCGCCCGGCTAACGGAAAAGTACCGAAAATACAATTGGAGGGGGGATGACACCTTATTTTTAATGAAATATAATAGCGGTTTTTACACTGTGGTCCGCAGACCCCTGGAGGTTCGCAGCGCTTTTCACGGAGTCTTTTGTATATTGTTAAGATTTTTTTTTATTTTACAAAATCTGAAAGGCCTAATGGAAAAATTGAAAGATGAGCCATCCTAGTCTAGATCACTAAATTGTCCTAAATCAAAAAACTCATCTAGAACAGTGTTCCCCAACCTTTTTATGGACGCGGATCGGTCAACGTTTGTTATTTTTTCCGCGCCCCACTGAGGGGGAGGGGGAGTGAGTGAGTTAATATTAACGTCGCACTGTTCAGCTACACGAGGGCTTTTGGCGACGGACCACGTAATTTTGAACCATGGTCAAGTGACGTGGACGACACCTGAGCTGGCACACCCCTCTCCTAACTACCACACCACACCAACGGGAGGACGTTTCAGCTCTCGACAGATTTAACGTGCATCGCTGCCCTACACGGCGGGTCTTTAGTGGTACTGGGATCGAACTGATGACATGCCTGCCATGGTTGGATACCTTAACCACTGGGCTACCGCAGCCCCACTGAGGGGGAGGGAGTTGATTGTTTATGTTTTAGACTAATTTGATTTAATACTTTTAATTCAATTGTATTTAATCGTGACTTCAGAATAAAATATAGCTACACCAAAAAATGAATAAAAAGTGATTTAACTAGGATCATAAAGGGATTTCTTATAAAACAGCCCAAACCCAAGAAGTAAATAAAAGGGAAATAATTTAATGTTTCTTGTGTGCCGACCCGTAGTATTTGATCCACGGACTTGTACCGATTCACGGACCAGGGGTTGGAGACTACTGGTCTAGAACATGTATTTCTATCAAGAATATTAAAACAGGGAGGGGAGTTGAAAGTCTTGGGGGTCCGCGATTTCAGGCTGATACATAAAGGAGGTCCGCGGCGATATACCGCTGAAACATAGCATTAAACACGATACATTGTTCGCCGAATACCGATATAAGAGGAAACAATACATACCTACTTCCTGGAGCGTTGCCAAGATGTTCTATTTCATATTCTTTCAGTATGGTTTCTACGTCTGAATCATCTGAGAAAAGCAAGTCATCGTCACATATATTTAATTTCCGATACAACTTGCAAAGAACTGATACATAACTGCTTAAGCCTAAACTTCTGTGCAGAACAAAGTCATTGGAGGAAAAATCACCCCAGTTCAATCCACGCCGAGAACTTTCATAAAAATTATATACATCGCTTTCTTCTGTCACTTTTCTAAGCAGCATTGAAAAATTGATGTCGTCCATCTTCCTTCTACACACAAAAAATATTTATTAGTATTTATATCATGGGAACAGCTATCTTATATGGTTTCAAACTGATGATTCATTAGGTTGGATTACAAATAATTTCTGACTTAAAAGATGCTTTACTGGTCACGAATTTTGAAGAAAATGGCCATAAAAGGGCCTATTTCTTTTATTCAAGGAAATGATATAATCCTAAAGGTATGTTCAATTTATGTATTTTTAAATTTTGGGTAAAATTTTAGCTTGAAATACAAAAATAGTTTAAGTAAAGCCAACATTTAGGGGATTATGACTGAACGTTGGTTTTCCGCCAAAGAATAAAAATGAAAAACATCTATTTTAAACATTATATAAAGAGGAATTTTTTTTCACACTTTTACACAATGTAAAAACACATTAGTAATCTTTTCTTGTGAGATAAATTTCAAAGCATGAGATAAAAAAAAACCAACATCACACGTAACAGTACAGATACATCACAGCTCTGAGATCCACTAACCGAACCAAAAAAGGCTTCTTTTTCTTGAAAAAAGTATTAGAACTCTTTCCTCCGTAGCAAGAAAATCCCAAATTTTCATACATAAGCTTGCGAATTTTAACACTAGTATATCAATGGGAAGAAGCTACTACATCAGTGCTTCTCAAACTTCCAATGTTTGCGACCCAATATTCAATCAGAATTTGCATCGCGCCCACACACACTAGCGGAGTATTAAATTCAATACTACTATGATATTAAACATACAATACGACTTAAACCTCCAACCTATATAAACATCTCGCTCACTCACTACGTTTATTTCCCTCAGACGTATATATACGTCTTTTCGAAGTTATATCTTTTCTGTGAACTCGTATCCATAAAATTCTGAAGGCTTTAGAAAGCAATGAAATGACATTAACAGTGTTTACGAAGGATTCATTTATATCAGAGGATTTGATTTTTTTATTCCTTATATACCACCCAACCCCTCAATACACCACAGACACTTACCTGCGTGCTAAGCTGAGGCATTATAGAGCGAATCGGCGAATTTTTAATCGGCATTTAAGAGATTAATTATAAACCGTACACATTATCAAGTTAAGTGTTAATGTTGGCATATAATTTTATATATGACAGATCCATAGAGAGAGAGAGAGAGAGAGAGAGAGTCACTGGTAATTATTAAACTTGTCCATAACTTTGTATTGTTAAGTTAATTATAAAATAGATTGTGCACTACTGATACATTTATAAGTATATTGTAATTGAGTACTTTATTTTTTTTTATTACGTCAGAATGTATTTGTTTACTTTCAGTAAGTTAATAATTTTTAAAAGAATTTTTTTTCAACTTTTCGAGAGGCTCGTGCCCCCCTCGTAGGGTTATGACGCCCCCCAGGGGCGCGCCCCACAGTTTGATAAACACTGTACTACATCATTAACAACTGTTAAAACTACGACTTACCAGGCTATGCCGACGATATTTGTGCCCACTAACGTAAAAGAACAACATATTTTGGTTGTAAGATTAGAAAAAACTTATATGAATAATAAGGTAAGGAATTTAAATTGTGGCATTCCAAGTTGGTAAATCATTTGAATGATAGATTAAAAAAAACAGATTGCCAGATTATAATCACAAAATTTTGTTATTTTTCTAGTTCCATGTATCGGAAATAGTTTTATTTCTGAAAATTTATGTTAAACTTGTTCAGATTTGAAATTATAAGAAATTATAGAAATATGAAAGGAGAATGCAGTTTTTTGCGTATACATCTCTTAAATAATTCAATACAGCTTGTAAATTTAATACACAACTTGAAGTAATATCTACGAAAAAATGTATCTTTGATATCAACATCAATTGAAAAGAATGTTTCTTTTGACTTAAAAGAATTTTTAATGATATTTTATTGAGTCATGAAAAAATTTATTTCAAACCTAGAGAAATGATTTTACCATTTCGGGATGAGCTTCTTCCTTTCTGAAGGAGTTGCATTTTTTTTTTCAATTCCTACTATTAGCTCACACTATATTTATCTTGGTGGAATTTTCAAACGTTAATAAAATACATTTTAAAGAGCTCAATTGAGCTGAAATTTTATATACATGATTATTTTGGATGACAATACAGTAATTTAATTAAAATTAAAAATTAATTTATTAAAACTAATTATTTAAAGAATGAAAAATACAGCCACGTTGGCATCATTTTTGGCGACTTGTGTCAAAACTTGAAACGTTTTTTTCCCTCACGTTTCAAAGCAGTCAGTTAAACTGAAATTTTACATACACGATTGTTTTGGGTAAAAATATGATAATTTAATTATAATTAATTAAAATTGACATAAATAATTATTTAAAGAATTACAGATACAGCCACGTTGGTTTTTTTGGCAACTTGGGTCATTCAGTTAAACTGAAGTGTTATATACACGATTGGTTTGGAGGACAATACGATACTTTATTGATAACTAATAAAAATTAATTACCACTTAATGTTGTGATTCTGTCATATGTATATACACATTTATATTAATTGTAACTATTTAATAAAAAGTAGCTAAAATAAAATTTTCTTGGTTGATCTAAGTAGGAACCGATTAAAATTTTTTTTATAACTTGAGTTTAGTAGCATTTTTTGTATAATTAATACTCAAATTATATTTAAATATTCCTACTACAGCTGTGCTCGCAAATTTCTTTAGCTCTATAAGATCCCAAGCATGCGAATCTCGTCTTCGACGGAAAAACATTAAATTTAGTACGAGTTTTAGAATACAGATTAAAATTTATTCCAGGAAATATTGCTGTAAAACATCGAAAAGATATTCTTCTTGAGCATAGAAAAAATTAAGATAGGAGGAAACATGCGATATTTTAACAGAACTCATCCATTGAGATTAGCTGAGATAAACTAAAGGCAACTTAAAATTTTGATAGAAATAATTGAAAATTAATATATTTAGCCAAAAGTATCTAGCTGAAGTTTATATCAGAAATCAAAAAAATCAAGCATAGATAAGTTAAATAGTGATTTGAAAAAAAAATGTAAAGAAAACTTTTGAAACCGTCCTCTTCCGTTTAAGAGAAGTTTCAAATTAAGTTGGTTTTATGTTCCTTGAAGGTGATTCTTGTACTCTTAGAATTTTGCGCCAATTGCATAGTTCTAATTATATATTATTTTAATTAGACTAGATCTTAGTAAATCATGAATATAAATTTAATGTTAAGTTAAACGAAATAAGAGATACAATGAAACGCATTTGCGCATAATTTGTACAGCAAATAGTATACTAAATTTAAGTGAAGCAAAATTATTAGCCGCCCATCTGGTATAGTGGTTAGTGATGCTTATTGCAGTGCCAACGGGCTTGTGTTCGAATACATGAGAAGGCATGGATGATTGTAAATGTATAGTATCTGTACGGCATGGGGCACTCTAAATAACCCTCAAATCCTAAGTTTTCTCGTAAGGTTGGTAGAAAGGTAAGAAAGGCGGGAGGCCTCTGACCACCACCTAGGTATTCACCCTCAAACCTGGAGTGGAATCGAATTAATCATACTGATCATACTGATCTGACACTGTCATTGGTAGCACTTGCAACAAGAATATAAAGAGAAATAGAAACCATTGAAACACATTCATACTTAGAAAGTATGGAACCCCTTTCCACGAATCTATTCAGCACTCAAATCCATTAATAGTTTCAAATTCATTATGTTGATTTGAATAATACTTTATCTTTTAATATCAAATCAAGACTAAACTATGTCAAAAAGTTCTAGTTAATCAGGGATTTTCATTTCGAAAACTTATCCATTTAACATTTTTATCATTTAGTATGGTACATGAAGATTCTCTGTATATGCCAGTGATTCTTGAATTCTAGAGCGCGCCTTACTAGGGGGCGTGATAATCCTAAGTGGGGGGCGCAAGTGTATAAAAAAGTCGAAAATAAAATATTTAAAAATAATTTACTGAAAGGAAGCACAATACAAAACATAATACACATTCTGAAATAATAAAAAGTCAAATACACATTTTTACACTGGTACAGCATACTTATAAATGTAGAAAGGAAAAGTAACATAACACTTATCCTACGACTTAAAATATCTATTACTTAAATTAACGTACACCAGTGCTTCTCAAACCTTCTACAGTTGTGACCCAGTAATTCCTATAGCTTTCCCCTCCGTACAATAATGTATTGAATTTAGTAAGAATGTACTTGGACTCTAAAACTCCAATATACGACAGTAAGTATTGCATTTCGTATATGACAAGCCCATGGAGTTACAGGTAATTATTTAACTTGTTCTTAACTTAGCATTGATGAATTAATCAAATACATTGCGGGGTACTGATACATTTATAGGTATATTATATCAGTATATAAACACTTATTTTTTATAATGTCAAAATGCATTCTGTTTTACTTCCTCGCAGAAGATAAATAATTTTTTTAACGATCTTTCATTTCTGACTTTTCGATACATTCACGCCCTCTGGAACGATTATCACGCCCCCTGGAGAGGGTTCACAGTTTAATTATTTTGATTATTGGTATGTTTTTAATTAAGTTAGTATTGTAGCTTTAGTGTCAATGTACATTATTATTACATTCAATACATTGTTATTGTACGGGGGGGTGTGAAGAAAATTATGATTGAAAATTGGGTCATAAATATTGAAAGTTTGAGAAGCACTGGCATATGCACAAAATATATATTGCTAATTTATTGTTATTTCGTATGAAAACCTTTTGAGACTTAATTTTGCGTGATCGATCACAACATCAAGATGTCTAATTCATATTTTGAATTCTGGAGAAAGCTCATTGTTTTAGCCCATTAAGTGCCACCGTCGTATATACTCGTCTTGCTCAACCCGTGCTTTGAGTGCCCCAGACGTATATATCCGTCCTCACAAAACACTACTCTTATAGTTGCTCTGCTATCAGTAAAACTATTACGAAGGCTTTGGAATCCAATAAAAGGAACTTTAGTGTTTGAGGAGGATTTAATTATTTCAGAGGAAAATTTGCTTATATGTGCCTCCCACCCGCACAAATCCACCGCATATCAACGCCAATGTGAAAAACGGTGGAACTGGGGAGCGAGTCATGTTACTTTTACTCGATAGTTAAGCGGTTAAACACCTTCTTTAATTTTGAAATAAAATAATGATCACATCAAACTTTCAATTAATGAACAATTATTAAAAATTATTAACAAAAATCCTCTAAAAAACCTTACGCAAATTAAATAACTTAAGGAAAATACGTACCTAATTACCAGGGGTGACTTTCGGCGTGTAGTTACAGATTACTGAATATTAAAAATTTCTAGGCTGTATTATACACCACCATCACTTGATTTATTGGTTGATTATTAACGTTCCGTTTAGAAAGAAAACTGGAGATAGTGGCAATGGACCCGGTAAATTTAAAGTAAAATCAAGTGACGAGGTCAGCTAGTGAATAGCACTTCATTTTCCTAAACTCCACACCACCAAACTTCAACTCTTTGTGCACTCCAACAGGTTTAACGTGTATCAGGTACAAAAAATTTTTAAAGGTAATTTAAAATAGTAAAAATAACAATTTTTATTTTCCAACTAAAAATATTCTTTTCGTTTTAAGCCGCATTCACACCAAGGCAGTCAGCGTCGAGTGTTGATCGTCTAGCCAATCAGAGACTTCATCTCGCCCGATATGAAGTATCTGATTGGCTAAACGATCAACACTCGACAGCCTTGGTGTGAATGCAGCTTTACTGTAAGAGAAATTTTGTGGCGTAGGAATCGATGGTCATGGTCAATAAGTCATAATCGGCGTTGTCCAGTCATGGGTTTGAATCCAGGTGCCTCAAAAAAACCACCATATGGAGGGGCTGATGCACATTAAATCGGTTTGTGCACAAAGTCCTCATGATTGCGTGAAGGGGATGCTTGGAGATTGATATTGGAGATATTGGAAATTGAGTTTGGAGATCTTTCTGCTATAAATTGTATATAAAACCAGAATAAACATCTCTAAATTCATCTCCTCTTTCGACAGAAAGAGCTCATATATCATCCTTATTACTTTATTGAAGTTCAAAATAACGAGGTTCGTTGCCAGCAACTCCGGTTGGTGTTACGTCCAATGTTAATGAAATATTAATCAGTGCTGAAAAGATAGGGGTTCTGCTTTACACGGAAAAGTGTGAACCAGGTTAGATGTCGACCTCGTCATCTGACCACGGTTAAAAGCTTTGAATCAGATTCACTGTAACCTTAACATCTGTCAATACCAATCCGCATCCCCATTAGAGAAAAAAAAACATCTCTCAGAAATTGCTAGTGTATTGACGGAAACATTTAAATGTCCTGTTTTTACTTAAGACTTGCCGTTTTGAGCGGCTGAAAAACGTAAAACGTTAGCGTGAAGGTATACAGTGGGGTGTCAATTTAGGTGTCGACCACGGCATTCAATCTTATCTTAAAACTTCAAAGCAGATTGATTGCGGATGACAGATCTTGACATAATTATATTATTAGTTGCTTGATTATTTATTAACGTAACACTTTTGAATCAATGCGAGTGCTATTGGCAACGTACCTTATAACTTTGAACCAAAATTACGCTATAAAGATTACAATTAATTTGGTACCCCATTCTTCCACACCTTGTCAATATTAAGAGTTTGAGCCTCAATAAATTTAACGTACGGCAATGAACTATGGAACTAACTGTACTCACAGAAATATCTGGTATTATGGGGTTTTTATACCAGTTTATAAAATATATAGAATATAATAAAACTTACATTGAATTTTAGAATATATAATTTAAATAAATAATGTTTTTCCAATTATACTACCAAAAAGTAATATGTTATATAAAAAACAAAAGAAACTGTTTAAAAACAATTATTTAAAAAGCAACATAATGTGCTACACTTCTACAAAAAATAAATCCTATTCTAGATGTTATAGAAAGGCTAACGGGGAGTATGATTATCAAAATAAAAAAAAACATACAAAGTAATATGAATTTCCTGAAATATCAAAAACCTGTGATCTATAAGTATGCCAAAAACTAATCAAAATTAGGAAAACAATTTGAGCGTTTAGTGACGGAGACAGGACCTCACAGTAATCGTTACATACCGAATGTTTTTATTCGATTTACAATCATTTCTGGAAGATTCTTAGCAGGTACAAAAAATTAATTGATTTATTAGGAGAGAGAGAAGTACCTTATCTTTTAAGAAGTTTAACATCAATCTACGATGAGAAATGTAAAATTGTTTTGTTGTAGTAGTATGAAACAGAAATTTATTTAAATGAAAGTAGTATGAATTGATTGAATATTAAAGTCGCACTGTTTAGCTACACGAAGGCTTTTGGCGACGAACCACGTAATTTTGATCAATGGTCAAGTGACGTGGACGACAACTGAGCTGGCACCACATCTCCTAACTACCATACCAACGGGAGGACGTTGGAGCTCTTGACAGATTTAACGTGCATCGCTGCCCTACACGGCGGGTCTTTAGTGGTACTGGGCTCGAACTCATGACAAGGCAAGCCATGATCCGATACCTGTATCACTCGTTTACCGCGGCCACTAAAAGTAGTATGAAACACACACACTTAATGCTAACTAGATATACATTAAAATTTCAGTAATATGTCATTGGTTTTAGTTAAAATTCAGCTCTAATTTATTATTAAAAACTTAAGAAACTTGAAGATAATTTTTTCTATCATTTCTATTGTATTCCTATAAAAAAATAGTGAAATTTTTAAATGTTTTCGCAATTTTTTTAGTATGCAAAAGGTCGGTTTTCTCAAAAAGCAATAGCTTTCAGTTCGACTGGAAAGGCAATTGATCGCACCTTTGAAGTATTGCAAGGTTGAATTTAAAAAGCTAGGCCAATACAAAAAAATTTGCTACATCCCTAGCAAAATTTGTTTTTCATTAAGTTTTTTTTTTATTTCTATTAATGATATATACGCTCATACATGATTCTATATAATTTAAAACTGGGGTCACTTTCTTAAAATGCTGATTTTATGTGAACTTTTTGTACTAGGCGTAACTGCTAAACATGTGCGAGTCTGTGGCGGCGTGCTGTGTTAGAGATTTTTGTACCGAATGTGCTTCGTTTTCCAGGTATCTGATCCTGTAGGGGTTCACCAAAGGACATTTTAAAGTGAATTATTTTCACTAGTTGATGCATGTGTAAGCAAACCACACTGAGCCTGTTTACTATTAGTTCAATGTTATTACAACCGTATGTTTTAATATACAGTCGGACCTCTATATAACGAAGTCGCTAAATCCCGCAAAAGAGTTCGTTATATAGAGGTTCATCTTTTAATGTACTTTATAAATCACATGAAACAAATTTTAAATTCATAAACACTATATATTAAAAAAAGGAATTATTCGCACATTTTTTAAAAATTAATATATGCTTATTTTATGTATCTTACCCATAAAAAAAAAGAACGAACGAAAAACTGCAAGGAAAACAAGAAAAAGAATGTCGTAGAGTTCACTGTATTTTCAATATTAAGAAAATAATTTTTTACTAAAATTAAAGAATTTTAAGGACATTTTATAATTTAAAGCATACAAGTAATATTGAACATACATTATTTTATAATTAGAACACGGAGATACGGGACAACTCCACTGAGGGTGAAAGAGGATATCTAAGATGTTTCTAATGAACTGGACAATGGGGATTAAAGGTTGCACTTTTTGGATGAAAGGACCAAAACTCTATTGCTCTTGGCGAATTAAGATCTAATAAAATCAATTCAAGATTTATGACTACCATAAAATGCGTTAAAGATAGAATAATAGAATAACTCGAATTTTTTTCAGAAATACTTTAGAAACAGATAGAACAAAAATTTAATCACAGAAAAAAGCACATTATATAGAACATGCACTTCGTTATGGAGAGATTATCTTGCAAAGAAAATCCGGGAAATGCTCAAAGTTCCAGGAAAAAATTCGTTATATAGAGAAAAATTCGCAATATAGAAGTTCGTTATATAGAGGTTCGACTGTATTTTTTTCTTGCTTTCTAAAGCTTGTTCCTCAAACCCATACATTATTAGGTGTTCGAGCAAGTGAGTATTTAATTGCAGTGAAATATTTTCCAATTTTTCTTGACATGTTAATACCCCGGGATACCCTAGTGATCCTTCTCTATTTTCGACCCTCATTCTTGTCAGTCAATTTATCCTTTCTTTCTTTTCCCGTCTAGACCACAGATTATATTAACGAATGTGTGGCGAAGTATAGCCAAACTTGGCTCTTGCGCCAAAAAAATTCAACACTCACGCACTCTTGACATGTTAAAAGGAATCACTCTTCTCTGTTTTGATACAAAACACGAAATAAGTAGCCAAAAGGTACTACGAATTTTAAATGAAACAATCCTTATAAAAAGACATATTTTAAAAGCTCTTTCAAATAATTCAATCGAAAACTAAACTGAAAAAAAAGATATTGTTTAAATTTTTATTTCACATTTATATTTCATAGACAAAATATTTTCCTTTAAATACATATTATATACAAGACTTCAACTTAATACAAAATCACACTGAAATGTACGATAACCAACGTCTGAATCGAATCGGAAGACGCCTTTACGATTTGAAATATTTTTTTTTTATCTTCCTTCTCCACGTCTTTCAACTAGCTAACACATTTTATATCAGAATCTCTAATCTGCGAAAAAATCCCTAATGCTCCAAAAGCATATAAAAGGGGGGAATCAAAAAATAAGACGCAACTTTGTTGAAAAAAAAAAGAATCAATAACTTAGCGAAGAAAAGAGAGTAAGAAAAAAATAACACCTTACAATAAAATGCGACTCGGGAATTGAAAGTTATTGGACATGTTAAACAGCATTACGGAAAAGGGAATTTATAAAGTGTATTTTTCCCTCCTTTGCTCAAGAGAACGCTTTAATATACAGCCTTCGTATCGCTCGAAAAATCTCTGCTTTGATCTCTTCCCCCCTTTTTTTTCCATGTTATTAAGTAATGGCAACGCGAAGCATTTTTTCTGTTAAAAAATTTCGCGCTAAAATATGGCCATGTCAGCAATTTCCGTCGGGAAAAACATTTAATATTGGGGCACTGCGGTGGCTAATAACTTTATCGCTGAACCATTTTTCGTAGTACTTTAGAAAGTGTCTAACTTTTATAAAATTTGGCATCAATAGGCAATTATTCAGTATGGGCTGTTTTTAACAAGTGCATTTTATGGGAACATCGATGAATGAAGAAGTTGAAGGTTTTTCTCGAAGTACTAGATTAAGAATTTTGTTCTAAAAATCATTTAAAGTTTGTGCTATAAGCATTTGTCATCAAGTAATCAGACTTCATTATAAAAAATTCGAACGCGCTCTACTAATTTTTTTAAAATTTTTTAAACTCTTTGTAGTATTTATAAATTGCATACAATTTCTTGTTTTTTACAAAACAAAATGTATGGTAATTTAACAGATTCTAAGAATAGATTTTTATTAAAAAAAAATTATTTTTCTTTAAATTTAATATATGTATATTAAATTTTTTTCCCTTCAAATTTTTAAAACTCAAAGCAAAAAATGACTAAAAATCCTATCTTTTAAGTGTGTTTTTCTTCATAAAAATATTCTGTTAAATTTTATCTATACTTTAAAATTTTACTGAACAAATACTAATAAGTATTTTTCTTGTCTCATCTATGGATTTAGTGCATTTCTATATTGGTCCAAAAGCCCCAATAACAACGCCAGGTTTGAAGCTTGGGAAATGTGAAGAATGTCCTGTGGTGATCCTCAAGTTTAAAAAGAGATTGAAAAGAATGGCCTTTCAGTTAAAAATATGGTCTGGTGTTAATTAGTTTGCTAACAATTTCTGCAGATGGAGTAAGATCGAGAATTATCTGGAGATATTTTCATACCTTTTTGAAATAACCCTTATGAAGTCTTGATACTGTAGATCAGTGGTCTCAAACCCCCGGTCCATGAACCGGTATCGGTCCATGGATCAAATAGTGCCGATCCGCACAAGAAACATTTAATTACACTCATGGACAAAACAAATAAGCGCACCAAGAAGGAGTCGTCAAAATGAAACGAAATTTTACATACGTAATGACTACTTTGATATACGTAATTGACTGAAAAATCAATGATACAAAAAGGATCATTTATTTCAGAGAAAAAGGCAAAAGAAGGGAGAATTTAATACCCTTTTGAACCCCCTCTAGTGCGAAGGCACGATGCGATACGATCGAGAATTGAGGCATACAAGTTCTGTATGATGTCTTGAGACATTTCGTTCAATATTTGCTGTAACCTTGCCTCTAGTTCGTTCAAATTCGTGGAATGCTCAACTCACCGTCCCAAATGATCCTGGATATGTTCGATTGGAGACAAATCTGGAGATCGGGTGGGCTAAGGTAGGGTAGTAACAGTATTGAGACAGTCTTGTGACACCCTTGCCGTGTGAGGCCGAGCATTGTCTAGTGGAAAAATGGCTCCTGGGAACCGTTGCATGAGTGGCAATACATGTAGTTGAAGGATATAGACATACCGCTGGGCTGTCATGGTGCCTGCAACGGATCAATACTAAGGAATGACAATGTATTGTAGGCAATGGCACCCCATATAATCATTCCAGCTGTGGGATCGGTGTGTTGCTGTAAAGCAAAGGCAGGATTGAGGCGTTCACCACGGGGTCTCCACACACGAACACGATTGTCATCACTGCCGAGATTAAATCTGGATTCTCGCGTCGCTTAAGACGACCTGGTTCCATTCCGCTGCAGCCCAGTTTTCTCGTGCGCGGCACCACTCTAAACGGAGGCGTGGATGGTTGAGCGTCAAGGGAATTTGATATTATCCATCCAAAATTTGGATATTGTAGATGACTTCATTTTTTAACAACATATTGACACCACGCGTACTGCTTCCAATGTACGTTGCTGGGTCTCTTAACTGTCCCAAATTCTGAATAAACCTTTTAAATCACCTAATTTATGTCTAGTAGAACATATTTCGTGAGAATTTGACTTAAGAAAAAGCAAATAAAAAACAAAATGTGAAGTAAAAATAATAATCACATAAGAATAAAGGAACATCTATGCAGAAATTACTAAAAACTGACGAAATATATACCAAGACGTTTAAAAGTTATTGTGTGTGGACACTAAAATATATCGTACTAAGTATTATATTAAGTAAAAAAATGCAATATATTTAAAGCTATGAGAGATTTTTTTGAAGTGTACAAAGACTTTTGTGGTGTAATTTTTTTGTAGTTTTTTTGATAATGAATTTTTCAAAATACTGGTTATAATATATTTTAAAAATTGCTTATCTTATTCCAATAAGAACAAGTTGCAGAAATAAAAAATTACAATTCTGATACATTAATTTTTAATAGTCGAAAACATTAAATTTGAAAGAAAACTGCAATGTACTAACACTTTTGCCCATTGTTTATTATATATATATATATATATATATATATATATATATATATATATATATACATACATATACTAGTCGCTACCTGCCCACTTCACTGGGTATTTCATAATGATGTGTACGAATACATACTTTTTTTACCGTAAAATCCGGCGTATAACGCGCACTTTAAACATAAAAGATAAGAGCGGAATTTACGGGTGCACGTTATACGTCGCGTATAAAAACGATAGCTTTAAAAATAACAAGAAATGAGAATAAAAAAATTTATTTCTACACATATCAAAATAGTGTTAATTTTAAAGAAATGACGTGCCGTATGAACTAAAAGAGTTATAGTTCTAGAAGTAGTATACGATTTTTTTCAAAAATCTGGGATAATATCTCGAATAAATGACTTTTAAGCATATGAGCAGTGTATATAAACATTATAGATTTATTCGTAAAAAAGGAGGTGCGCGTTATACGACGAATATACCTAAACATTAAAAAATGCATCTTGAAAGTGCAGGTGCGCGTAATACACCGGATTTTTTACGGTATATACATTTATATTTAAATTATCGAGTGGACACTAAAATATATCTTACTAAGTATTAAATTAAATAAAAAAATACAATATATTTAAAGCTATGAAAGATTTTTTTGAAGTGTGCAAAGACTTTTGTGGCTAATTTTTTAGTAGTTTTTTGATAATGAATTTTTCAAAATACTGGTTATAATATATTTTAAAAATTGCTTATGTTATTAAAATAAGAACAAGTTTCAGATATAAAAAATTACAATTCTGTCCTAGCATTAAGCACTCGATTATATTAAAAAACATTCTTATAACTTTCACCACTTGAATAATAATTTCTAAAATATAAATAGACTTACTTTTTACGCTACCGTAACCTCGTCATCCAAAAATAGATTGCTACAAAACCCATTTTTAGTGCATTTTAACTCAACAAAATAAACATGAATGCCAAATTTAAAGTTTAAATCTAATAGTTCATAAACGGAAATTTTTTTTCCATAAGTACCGTAGCCCACTTAAAAGGTCGATTACCAAAGACCCATTCTTTTTGGATTTAATTTTACAAAAGAAGCATGCATTCCAAATTTCATTATTGTAGGTTTTGAAGTTCGAAAACGGGAATTTTTTTATTAATTCAGCACACTTCCATGAACTCTTCACTTTCCACTATGGAAATATATGTAAACAGGAATATAAAATTTATCATAGTTCTAGTTTTTTTTAAGTCGGAGGTTTCAAATTTTGTGTAGTAATATATATATAAGCACAAGTAAGCCTAAAAATTTCTTTCGTTTAAAATTTTTTGTTTAATTTTCGTCAAATATTAAAAACATTGAGTCTCTTTAATCAACATAGTATCATTCTGGAAATGGCAGTATTTAAATATTTTTCAAGTTAATGTCCTTTCTCTCCGTTTTATACATAACATTGTCTTTTAAATATTCACAAATTTTTTGAAAAATTTATTTCTTTTAGATCTACATTCATAATTGCAGATTATTTTTCTTCTTTTTGATAATATACTTCCGAAATTTCAAAATATTCTACAAAATACAACAAGGCTTTGTTTTATTTTGTAATGATTTATTCAAACTTCTTCTAAAAGCTTAAGTTTTTTACTGAAATTTATTACACTGGAAAAGTTCCTTATAATGTATCTAAAATGATTTTGTGTAACAGCCAAAAAACAACTAAACAAGATTACAAATTTAATTATGCTAGAAAATTATCAAATATATAAAAATGAAGTTTTTAAGCTTCTCTTGCCAGCATATCATTAATTGAATTATCATTACTTTGAAAATCTCTAAAAGCAATAAGGGCGTTAATGTAACATTTTTGCAAAAATAAATTTTTATTCCACTGAGTATCAATAAAAATAACATACGAGAGAATAAAAGTTCAAAAAAGTACGTCTGCAACTTTTTAAATTTTATAAATTGATCCCAGATAATTTAATTATTGTAATTATACTTTCTTCGCTTGTTTATTTTCTCAAATAAACATTGTTTATTTTTATAAAAAGTGCTCTTCCCCCACATTAGCGAGTAAAAATTTTTAAAAAATGAAAACATTTTCATCACATTAAGAACACAACATGGGACATAATTTTTCTTATATTCTTTAGAGTATAAAACAATGTAAACGAAATTGATTGAATTCTTCTTTTAGCCTCTAATTTTTAATGAATTCTTGTGAATTTCCAGTGGGATTAATTTTTCATAATTAGTCTACTAAGAGAAACTAACATAAAAAGAATATAGTTTCTCTGAAATAATATTATTATTTGGCTTATAAAGTAAAAAATAGCACTAATGAGATATAGAGGAAAAATAGATTAAAACTTAATTTGATAAGAAATAAAAGAACTTTCTTTTTTATTGCTAGAGTCAAGAACTAAGTAAATTTCATACTTGCATTATTAATAAAATTTTTAAAAAACAATTCAATTAGGCTGAAATGTAAACAATTTGTTTTAAAAATAACTTTTTTTGTAACAGTCTCAGAGAACAAGTAATGTAACTGATAACATAATCGAAAAATTAAATGTACTTATAGTGCTTTATAGTGTAAGCTGGAGCAAAAGAGAATACAAAACTCATGTGGGATTATTGCCCGTATTCTTTTATTCTAAATATCTCAAAAGAAACAAAACGGAAAATTTCTTGAAAAGCAAAGGAAAATACTTTTTTTTTTAAAATTAACTTACAATAATTTTAAGTACAAAAAAAGAAATGTTAGATTTTAAGCTCCTTTATGAGCAGTTTAAAACACTGAATTTCCTTTTGAAATCAGAACTTTTGAAGAAAGACACACCCCCAGTTTATCTAAGTTTTATATATTTTAATACGTAAAAGATAAGAATAAATAAAACATAAATAAACTGTGCTTATCGTAAAAAGATTTTTCGGCGTAGAAACAATTAGAATTGAAACTCTAATTCTCTGTTTGTGTTATTTGTTTTTAATTTCGTTATAAAGATCCTTACTTATATCAGAAAGGAATATACCTTTATAAAAACATAAAATACTTCTGAAAGAAATAAGTTTTGACAAAATATAATCTCTGACGTCTGTGTGGTGTGTGAATATGATTTCAGACCAGATACACCCCTTCATGTTGGCAGTGTTCTCGGTAAATGGTGGTAATTACCAACTTGATAATGTCCCACGTCTTATGGATGGGATCATTGGGTAGTGATCCAAGAACTTTCCGATGAATTTCAAGCCATGGTTTAGCTTCCAAATTCGGCTGATTTGAATCCAAACTGATACTTATGATTTCAACTGAAAAACCGAGTTCATGCTCTATCTATGACGGTACAACCTCGCAATGTGCTGGTTGAAGGGCCAATTGGCGAATACCATGTACTTCTTCAAACTGGCAATCAACACCTAAGTGGAGTCGCTGACTCAACAACTATTGGCGTGCAAAATAGTTGCATCATATTAAACAATTTTATAAATGTTGAAAACCTGAGATCTACGGGTGCTTCAACTACCAGCATCTTCTGGCAAATTGACAGTGTGTCTAAAGGACTGACAGAAAGCAACGTTGTTCTTTTTGTTAGAGCGTGCTCTACTCTTATATGTAGTCCTGCTTGTACATACTCTTAACTTTGTTAAAACTTGTAAATTGGTGTTGCGAATCCTCGTCTCGAGCCTTCGCAACTTGTATCCTTTTAATTAATTTTTTTCTAATTCCCCGTTGCTGTTTTGTGGCAACGCACTTTGTCTCGCGAGAAACCACTGTGACGGGCTCACGCGTCTTTTCGTTAACATGTACTTTGGAGTTCTTTGGTGCCAGAATTTGTGGCAACTCTTTTCCAACAAAATCCAAGAAGTGAAGAGTGAAGGAAAGATGCAAATTAGGATGCTTTTAAATATCAGAAGTTAGAGTAAGAGGTGTGGCAATTCGGGGAATGTTATGATAATCCAGGATACAAGCGTGAAGAGGTTTTGGAAAGGTTAAGTGACAGCCAACAGAAGTTATACGTGATAGAAAGCCCTTAGGTCAAGGTGCGTACCATTGCACTCCAGTAAACCGCAACTTCCTCTAGAATTATATTGATCACTACTTCAGTCTACATTAAAGGTAGGAGTGACTATTTAATATTCGAGTCTGTGATAGTCTAGGAATTGAGCTTAGGCGAGTTAGTATTTATAGTGGTCCGGGTTACGTTATTTCGGTATTATATATGTAGGATTTTCCCTTTGAAACATTTGTAAAAAGGTTGAGTCATATCCTTTTCAGAGGACCATAAATCTCAATTTTATTTATTACTGCATTCCGAAGCAGCGTCATCTAGTGAGCTTTCGTAGCTCCGGCTTGAATAATTTTTCGGCAGAGGCCAACTAACCACTGCTTGTTCAACACGTCGCGTCTTTACCGCATTTCCGCGCCCAGCGCGGCACCACCAGTCCTAACATCCAAGAATGAGAAAGGTTTATTTCCCCGTCTTCTAAAGGTATAACTCAACTTTTAATTAACCTAATTCCTGCATTTCTTTCTCTTTGTAAATATCCCCTTTTGTAAATATTTCCCTTTAACTTTAAATAAATTCTCTTTTACTTTGAAGTATTTGTGTTTAAATGACTTAGATTAAATTAATAATTCATCACACTCACCCTTAAATACTGACCCCTAGACAAACCACCTCGCCAATCTAAAATCCCGCCTTCTGAAGAGTCTGATTTTTATTTGAAGATTTATTCGGACTCCCACATATATATATTGTGTGTTTAGCCACCGTAGATTCTCTCGTATACCAGGTGTATGCATATCAACGGAGACGATTGATGACATATGTCGCCACGCATATATGCAAACAATACGAAACCGTGACACGAGATTTTTTTTATAGTTTGATCTTTGATACTCATATTTAGTTTACATTTGGACGAGTTTCAGCGGGCATTGTATTTTTTTACTGTATTGAAAATGTCGAATTTTATGCCTTCCGACCACGATTTGCGGACAGCATTAGTTTTTTGTTACCATCTGAAGGAAAATGCTGCCGAATCACATCAAATGCTTGTAGAAGCATACGGTGGCAATGCTCTGAGCCGTGCGCAATGCTACAGGTAGTTTGAAAAGTCTCAAAATGATGATTTCGATGTGAGAAACGAGGAGCGTAGCAGACCAGCAAAAAAAATTTGAAGATGCTGAATTGCAAGCATTAGTCGATGAAGATGATGGCTAAACACAAGAACATCTTGCAGAACAATTGAATGTTGACCAGAGCACTGTTTCCCGTCGTCTCAAAGCAATGGGCAAGATAATAAAGGTCGGTAGATGGATACTACTCGATCTAACGAACCGTCAATAGGAAAACAGAAAATCATGTGCGAAATGTTGCTTGCCCGCTACAAACGCAAGCTATATCTCCATCGTATTGCGACTGGCGATAAAAAATGGATTTATTTTGAGAATTTCAAGCTTAATAGATCATTTGTTGACCCCGGACAGTCTTCCAAATCGACCGCAAGGCCGAATCGCTTCGGCCGCAATACAATGCTGTGTATTTTCTGGGATCAGGAGGGACCAATCTATTATGAGCTTCTCAAACCCTGTGAAACCGTTAATACTGATCGCTACAAGCAACAATTACTTAATTTGAACGATGCTATACTCGAAAAACGCGAGCAATACAAGAAACGACAGCACAAAGTGATTTTCCTTGATGACAACGCACCTAGCCACCGTGCTAAGCCGACCAAGGACATCGTTAAGGCGCTCGGCTGAGAGCCCTTAGCGCTTATTCGTCAGACTTTGCTCCTTCCGATTACCACCTATTTGCATCATTGGGACACGCATTGGCTGACCAGCGTTTCACTTCTTACGAAAACGTCAAATCTTGGCTTGATGACTGGCTGACCTCAAAAGACCGATCATTTTTTGGCGTGGTATTCACAAATTGCCCGAAAGATGGGGAAAATGTGTAGCTAGCGATGGATATTATTTCGAATAAAGAAATATCAACAGTTTTCACAAATTTATTGTGTGTTTTTAAAACAATCGTCTCATTTCATTTGCATACACCTGGTACATTATTATTATCTAATCTGTTAGAAATTTAAGTTAAAGATCTTAATAAAGTCATATTAATATCATGGCAATTTCTAGTTCTTCCTTTAGTCCTCTACACCTCCAGCTCACGCTGAGCATCAAAGGAGAAGAGCACCCGAGAGGGGCGGGCGTCCTTACACCTCGAAAAATGTTTTCTGTTAGTTGTCAAAAAAGCTTCTACTTATCTACTACGGATTCGGCTCGCTCTTTCTTACGTGCGGTTTTTTCTTCTTGGATTTTTATATATCAACAAAATTTATGCTCTATGAACTAGATGAACGAATAGGACTCTCAAAATCCTCTCGGCCGATGTAAATTAAGGTAAGCTTGGCTATTTCATTATTCGAAGTTAAGCTTAAAACATGATTATTGACAAATGGCTTAGAGTATCCGAATATGTTCAGAGTACTCTTTTAAGAAATGACATGCTAAAGCATTATAAATGCTTTTTCGCTTTTTTCAGAAATCAATACCAATAAACATTAATATTTAACTTTCTCTTTACACACACACACACATATATATACATATAACAATGTTTAAAAAAATTCTAAATTTTACAAAAACCACAATTATAAGTGAAATTTTAGCAATATTTTTTTGAAACACTTTAAAGCAACTAGATAAAAGATAGTACTAGAACAAGTAATCAGTAAAGGTATTAATAAAACAAATTAGATGAAAAGAGTGTTTTTTTTCCAGGTATAGAAGTTTAAGTTGGCATTACTTTCCAAGATGGCGACCGATTTAACAGCTATCAAGTGATTTATTCTCAGTTTGGTTTGGCAATTCATCAAAACGATCATCAAGCAAGGCGTAGATTCGTCGAATGGGCCCAAAACGAGATTGCCGTTGTTCCCGATTTTCATAAGCGAATTTTGTTTAGCGATGAAGCGCACTTCCGGTTGAATGGCTACGTCAACAAACAAAACTGCCGCATTTGGAGTGAAGCTAATCCACAAGTGTATGTCGAAACACCGTTGCATCCAGAAAAACTGACTGTTTGGTGCGCTTTATGGGCTCGTGGAATCCTTCTTCAAAAACGATGAAGGCCACAACGTTACAGTCAATGGTGATCGGTATAGAGCCATGATTACTAACTTTTTCATTCCTGAATTGAACAATCATGATGTCCAGGAGCTGTGGTTCCAACAAGACGGCACAACATGTCACACAGCTCGTGCCAGAATCGATTTATTGAAAGACACGTTTGGTGACTGCCTAATTTCACGTTTTGGACCTGTGAATTGGCCTCCAAGATCTTGTGATTTAACACCGCTGGACTATTTTCTGTGGGGCTATGTAAAGTCATTAGTCTATGCGGATAAGCCACAAACGCTTGACCATTTGGAAGACAACATTCGCCGTGTTATTGCCGATATACGGCCACAAATGTTGGAAAAAGTCATCGAAAAGTGAACGTCCAGATTGGACTACATCCGAACAGCCATGGCAGTCATATGCCAGAAATCATATTTAAAATGTAATGCCACAAGATTATCTTTCGAATAAAAAAAATTCATGTCAATCGAATAATACATCGTTGTTTTATTGCAATTTGAAGTTCTATACCTCTAAAAAAACACCCTTTATTTATATAGAGAATGTACTAACATTTTAATGTTTTATTGATGTTTAAAAATTTTAAATATGATCTAGTAAATATTGGAAGAAATGTGACATTCTTTATGAGACCATAATTTAAAAAAAATATTCATTCAATAAGGAATATCTGAGTAAATTCTTAGGAAAATATCATAAATATTAGGTTCGAATAGTTTTATAAAAATATATTTGTAACATTTTGAGTTATATGACTTGGCATTATAGATTTTGAATAATTTAAATGCCTGCTTCTGGTAAATTAAAGACCCACTTCCGGTTTTCCTTATTTTATGAAACTGATTCTGACATGGCCTCTAGGTAGCGCGAAAACAAAAAAAAAAGTATGTTTTGTAAGCCAAAAGATTCTCTATTCGATAAAATAAAAACCAGGAAATATATGTTTTGACCGAAGATGCTCATTTCGAAGTGTTCGGATACCTTAAATATATTTAATTTAAAATTCAAATAGACTCTTTATTTTTAATCAAGTTATTTCTTTTAATTAAGAACAGTACATCGACCCGCTTCCCGTCCTATTTGGAAGAGAGCAAGTTGGAAGTTTTCCCCATTGTTTGTTTATTAATTAAGAGCTACTTTTACAATTTGTTTGGATGTAATATATTTATAGCTCTTCTGTGTATTATTTTACTCTGATTGTTTTTTTTTATTTAATTGCATGATTCTCTTACTGATAAATTATTTTGAATTCGAAATCATAATGTTAATCTTGTAATTTTTTTTCCTTTTCTTTTTTTCTTTCTATAAATATTATTTTTTTCTTCAATTTTTGTGAATATTTACATATTTTTTTCATATAAATGCAAACTTTCGATGGAATCACAAAAATTCAAATTAAAATATTTTCAATTATCGGAAAAAGATGCAATTTTACAGAAACCTTCCTTTTTTATTTACGTCATTGCATACAAAGAAAATCAGTAGTCTAGATTTGAGAAGTAAAGTGGCATTTCCAAAGGATTAACATTATGTGCATGAATTCAAAATGGCTGGTATAGAAGGAAATCTTAATGATGAAAAATCAAAATCTTCATTTTTCCATTACTTAGAATGACGAGAAAATAAAAATAACCATGGTTTCGAAAAAGGAAAATAATAAGTTATATTTATTGCTATTTTTTCTTTCCTTTGCTATGTCATTGATTATTTCAAATAACATTCCTTTTTTCGTACTGAAGAAATAATTTTTTTATAGAGATAAAATACTGAACTTTTTCTCTAAAATTTCATTTTGCTATGTCAACAAAATTTCCTTATCAAATTTCAATTTATTCCAGAAAAAAATGCTTACAAAAATTTCTTTTGAACTATTTTTAATAAGGGTAGATTAATAATTCTAATAACAGTGGAAAATTTCATCTCATAATATCGTAAAAAAGTGTTCTAAATGGTATAGTTTCAAACAATATTCCTTTAAAAATTACAGAATATTTTATATTCAATTTTTTATAAGGTATTTTAAGCAGTTGAAATTTATAACACAAATCTTTCAAGTTGGTAAAACTATTTTTTTCTCAAAACGTCAGATAAGTTGTGTTTAATGCATCATGGAAATTTTCTAGACAGCTTCACCATAGGAAGTAAAGCGTTATTGGTACCGGAAAAGTAAAACTTTTTTAAAATTCCGTCAGAATTTTGGAATGTCTTAATACAAACGTTTCTGAAAAATTTATTTCTACGCCAATTCATTCAAAATTTTTCATCTGAAATTCGTTTCGTTTTATGCATTGACTTCTTCCATCTTTTTTCTTAACCACGTTGGTCGGTTTCCGATGCAATAGCATGGAGCATTTTCCAATCGTAAATCTTTTTCTGAGTCAAAGGCGGCAACGGATATTAAGAGATACGGTGAGACGCCATCTGGTGGAGATGAAAAGTGGCCCTGTCGACAGGAAAGTGGAGATTGGACTTCGATTATTGGTTGTTGTAGAAGAGTCATCTAAAATGAAAAGAAAAACGATTATGGGCTAATGCTTGTTCGGATGGTAGATTTCTTAGTTTTTAAATAGGTTGTGAAAGTATATTTTTTTAACTTTGTTTTTATACATATTGTATCCGACTACCCCAAAATCATGATTTTTTAAAAAATTGTCAAAATTTTTTAAATGATTTTATTTTATAGGCCATTTTATTGGCTTTATAAAAGTACCAAGTTCTTTACTTTCCATTCCCTAGAACAAAAACTGCGTTTTAGTAAAGGTATAAATGCCTTAACTTTACATAAGATGGCAAACTTTCAAATACGTTTTACTCGAAATGTGTTTTCTTTTCTTTTCGGAAAGCTCAAACGGAGACAGTGATTGCTCAAAAAGTTTTTAAAATAATTTGCTGAAATTTTGTGTGTATATTCTGTAGATCAGTAGAAGTGTTCTAACCTTCATATTTACCAATCATTGTTTTATTACAAGGGGTGTAACGTAGCAGGCCTCCTTGTGGTGCACCCTGGTTAACGCTAAATCTGCTACAGCGATTGAAGAAATCCCACGGTATTCCAAGTTCTCCTCGTGCTGCTGCTGTGGCTAAAGTTAGACTTTTAACCGGACATGATTGCCTTTGTGTTCATCTGTTTCGTTTTAATTTAGTGACTTCACCTATCTGCGTTTTGTGTGACACTGGACAAGACATGACTGCCGCTCATTTGGACGAGTGCTCTGCACTGAATGATCTTAACTGCATTGTAAAACGGCATTGGAGAGCCCGTTGCCTAATGACCTGATGGTCAATGGCCTGGCATTTGTAAAATAAATTGTTTTATTACAAAATTTACAGTTCTTTATGTGAATATAATCACTATTGTTTAAGCAATCCATATAAAAGCTAAGACTAAGTGGTCTAGTTTTTATAAAAAATATAATATCTCTTATCATGAATGTCATTTCAAAAAGGAATAGCAAAATAATACATCAAAATTAAAAAATTGAGAATTTGTTCATTTACTATTTGTACATATCAGACCCCGTTTATGTAATTTTTTCGTCGTTTTATCCATTTTTTTCCCATTTAAGTAGTGATAACTTATTTTTCTCTTCTTAATTTTAGCCTTTTTTTTTCTTAAAATGTACTAAATAAATCTAAAACTAACAAGGGATAACAAAGATGGTATACTTATACTCTTGATTATAAATATCGCTTAAGTTAGGTATTAACTTACAACAACACCTAGAAGAGTTTTTGTGATAGAGTATAGTTTAAAATGAAATAATTAGGTCGATGGTTAATAGTATAATTAAGAGTTTGAATCCCCCGACTTAAATTGCTAACCACTGGAAGTGAGGTTCTATGTTTTAACAAATGAACTACAATAACATCTGAGAGTTATCTGAGAATATATATAATAAAATAATCAAAATAAAAATAATAAAATCTTGTAACTAAATATTCCTCAGAATGTAATACTATGAACATATCAACAAAACCTGCATGTTTAAAAAAAATCAAACTTAACTTTTAAAAAAATTCAAAAGACCTAGAGTTATGCACCAATTATATATATATTACCGAAATAAATTTATGATATAGTATTTATACAATGTAAAGATTGTTGCAGGATATTTACCTTGTATAACTGAATACTTTTCAATGGGGCGCTAAATTTGTTTGCGACTGAACAATGCACAAGGTGTTATAAAGTAAGTGAACCTGACCAGGATGAAGATATTGTATTGATTATGTACGGAAAATGGTAATTGTAAGATTTTTCATCCATCGATGTTATTCTTACAGCTTTCTCTCTCTACATAAATACACTCATGGAAAAAAAAATTAGCTCACCTGGAAATAACTGCGGGATCGTAACGAAACTTGGCATGAAGGTACATGTAAGGGTGATATGCCAATGATTAGAAATGCAGCGTTTTTCAACAAGACAATGCTCGGCCCCACACGGGAAGGGTGCCATAAGACTGTCTTCATACTGTTACTACCATTCCTTGGCCTGCCCGATACATAGATTTGTCTCCAATCGAGCATATCTGGGATCATTTGGGTCGGTGAGTTGGGCATCTTCCGAGTTTGAACGAGCTAGAGGCAAGGTTACATCAAATATGGAACGAAATGTCTCAATATATCATACATAACTTGTATGCCTCAATGCTCGATCGTATCGCATCGTGCATTCGCACTAGAGGGGGTTCAAAAGGGTATTAAATCCTCTATTCTTTGGCCTTTTTCTCTGAAATAAATAATCCTTTTTTATCATTGATTTTCCAGTCAATTACGTACATCAAAGTAGTCCTTACGTATGTAAAATTTCGTTTAATTTTGACGACTCCTTCTTGGTGCGCTTATCTTTTTGTCCATGAGTGTATATAGTAGTTCGAAAAAATACTTCTAACAAGCATAAATGCTGAAAAGAAAGTCTTTTTCTCAATACTTTCCAAGTATAGTACAAAAAAAGTTCAATAAAAAAGATTACACTGATAGTTTAAACCCTCAAGTAAGTTGTGTAAGTTAAAAATGCATTAAACATTTTCAACGTTCATTATGATTGTATATTTCTTGATATGTTGCGCCTGTACAGGATAGTAACTATAATACATTTAATACTACGATAAGCGTAACGGTACATATTTTACAAATAAATTTTAAAAAATCTTGAGCACATAATGAAGGTTGGAAGCATACTCGTAAAAATGCATTAATTGTACACAAAATAGAAAAATAATGTGTTTTACATTGTTAAATTTCTTTAATTATATGTTTTATTTTTATTTATTTATGTTCTGCATAGTCTGTGATTTTTTAAAAAATTTATATGTATAATCAAGTGAATTAATTAAATATTTAAAGTATACCAAAATTCCAGTTTGGTAGAAATTGGCTGTAAGGCCCAGAGGAAATTATTCAGCGGCATAACGTACACCCCCGCATCGCATGGGGCGGGGAAGCTTCTTGAAGGCCCAAAGTCTGACTGAAGCCTAAAACCTGACTTTGCAGGTGGACCCTAATATTTTTCGTAACGCCACTGAATATATTACAAATGTTGTGAAGTGCATCATTGAGGAACCATGAGTGAAACCCGGATTTGGATAGACGGGGACGAGAGCCCTGGTTCAATTTTCTTCTGGAGTGAATTTGTTTTACCTCAGAGAGAAACGGAAAACACTGGCTTGTCAACATCAAAATCAGTAATCCTGCCAATTTTGAAGGTATATGTACGAGGGCTGTTCAATAAGTAATAAGACTAAAATTGTAAAAAAAAAAAAAAAAACAGAATACCTTTATTCGTCATCATTTACATGGTATTTTTTTAAAATAACTACCGTGGCACGTAATGCATTTATCCCAACGTTCTGTCCACTTCTTAAAATAATGTAAAAGTCCGTTTTGTGAGAGCTGTTTAAAAACTGCCTCCACAGCCTTTACACATGCTTTGTTGCTTGCAAAACGTTTGCCTCGTAATGGTTTATTAAGTTGAGGAAACAGCCAGAAATTGCATGGAGTGAAATCAGGACTGTATGGAGGGCGTGGTAAAATCTCTACTTTTTTCTGCTGTGAAATATCCAGTATGCAACGAGCAATATGTGGTCGGGCATTATTATGGGACTATAGTAAGCCATTTCGCAGCAATGGACGATTTCTTTTAACGTGCTGTACTATTGTTCGTAGGATGTTCGCGTAGAACGAGCCACTTACGCTAATATTCGGTTCGACAGCGTGTTGTGATACACAATTCCTTCATAATTAAAAAAATATGGTCATAACTTTACCAGCTGATTTCAGAGTTTTTGCTTTCTTGGGAGTAGGTGAAGATGGATGTTTCCACTCACTGCTTTGCTGTTTTATCGTGGAGTCATAGTGATACAATGAAACTTCATGTTTCTGTTATTGTTGTTGCTCCTGCCACCTGTCTGGCATAATCAGATTGAGGCCCACGAAATTCCTCGTGGCAATGGGCTAGATGTACGCCTGTCGTTGGCCTTCGCCTTGAGCACCATACATGGGACAGTACGATTTAGCTCGGTGAAATTCTCGAAGGGACGATAGAACATTACGATAGATGGTGCCGTCATCTATCTCCACCTCCACAATTTAGGCATGGAACTGAAGTGGAGGGAATTTTCTCCAGTTCCCTGCACTCGTTACTCAGCCCACAAGACTTTCGGACCCACTGATTTAACGAGCACGTACTCCATGTGTACTCGGAGGGTATTTGGCGGTACGGGAATCGAACCCAGGTCTTCCTGTCTGGAGTCTGGTGCTCTAACCACTAGGCTACCCACGGCCCGAAGCTTCATCTGCTGAGATGAAGCGTTTTAAGATATTGTCGCCTTCTTCCAGTCTTTTTTTCCATATCGTATCATATCAAAGGTCTTCGATTCTGATTTTTGATTCCATTTCGACAACTGGCCGCGTCTTGTAGACGCCCGCAAACATACTTCAGTTCAATCACGTGATACTCAAGAACACGAGTCTGTACACGCCATCTATCGGTGGCTTTTGTTAATACAGATAACGAACTGTCGTTATGCCACAGAAATAAACATTCCGATGAGTGGTTTTGCGGAGGTAAAATTAGTCTTATTACTTATTGAACAGCCTACGTATTTTATCAATTTGTCTTTGAAAAGAAAATATGTTGCATTTCGATAAAGAGGAAAAATCGGATATAATAATATGGCATGGGGTGAGGATATTAGGGGTCTTCTTATGGTGGTATATTTATATCCTTTTTGGGATCATTCTGAACCCGGAAGTCTGCGTAAACTCGATACTGACGTTGATGTTCGCGCGGGGTGATTGAGTTACCCCAATCTTTTGTTTTAATAATTATTTTTTACAGTACACGATAAAAATCGTAATTCCAGTGAATAATTTACTAAGAGAAAGTATACTTACCTACTTTTAAGCACTTAAAAATTTGTCTTTGATAATTTGGGAACAAATATTAATCAAACTGAACCAAAAAGTTTCAAATGTGCGTGACTTTAATAAAGGACATGAATCACAAACACTTTTCATTAAAATTACAGGAATGTTATCTTCAGGCAAAACTCTCATATTTTGTTCAAGTTCTTGTAGTTTTATTGCTTTCTGATTATCAACAAATAGCATGTTGTACTTTTTCTTGCTTGTGTCTTTTTGACAGGGCAAATTGTGTCTTGTGGGGTACACGTACACTTATGTTTTCATATTTTTTTTGATGTAATTCTTTAGGCAGCATTTGAAAATTTTCCTTTCAACTCAAACGTTTCGTGTTCCTCGCTTTTCTCAAATTTGCTTTCGCTATCATGATAAATATACAAAATTTCAGCAGGTACTTCCGTTGTTTCATCAATTTCAACTTCCTTCAATAGATATTGCATATGCCCATTTCTCTCTCTCAATATATATTTTTTCCACTCATTTACGTTTGTAAAACATAATAAATCGTACAACACCGCAATCAAAACCTTTAAGTTGTTCACAGGGGAAAAATATAGCATGTTCATGTAAATATTTTGGAACAAAAGTGGTTGCACGGGGACCTCAATCAAAACAAGGGACTTAAGTTGTAAAAACGTTTGCCACTTGCAAAAAAGGGGGAGATGTGTAACAAATAGATTTTAGTTCCCATGAAGACTGTCATATAGGAGGATACTGTGAAGATCATTGGTAAAAAATAAACAGTTTTCCCAGAATTAACGATTTTGAGAGCCTGAGGGTGACTCTGTGCCCTGCGCATCCGCTCCCGGATTAAGGAAAGAGGAAATAATTTTATCAATTTTTAGAAGTTACCTATAAACATATTTCAAATTTATACCACACATTTTTATGTATAAACACTGTTTTTTATCTGTAAATATCTATGCATCCACGTGCAACGCAAAGAATCACACGGGGCTTACAGAAGCCAGTGTGATAGACATTACAAAGGAAGGGGGGAGGGGAATTAAAGGATGAAAGAAGGACTACAAATATTTACAATAACTTTTTACGGAGCTTTTCAAAATCACTTCTTGTAGAAATAAGTTGGTCAAAATTTGGAGGCCAATATATATTAATGCCCTTGAGGTCTAGTCTTACAATATTTCTTTCTCTGACAAACTTGGAACACAGAAAAAGCAAATATTCTACATTCTCCTTGTCACCGATATTACAATCCCTGGAAGATGACGGAGCCAAACTAAATTTGTTCAAATAGCTTTTAAAGTTACCCTTACCAGTGAGAAATTGGGTTTTTATATAATCAGTATAAAAAAATGGCATGACAATTTCTTATTAATCTCTCTCATGGGAAAATTTTCTTGTTAAGCTCCTTTTATTTGAACTGAGATATTCTTGATTCCAAAACTTCACCATTTTTTCTTTCATAATCTTCTTGTAAAAGGATTTGGGAATATTAACGGCAATGTCAGTTTCGCGCACCTGGTAGCAGCCTTTGCAAGCCAAGCGGCCTGCTCATTTCCGAAAAAGCTGCGAACACATGCAAAAACCTTCCAAGTCTCATAAAGCAAGAATTTCAAACAAAAAATATATTAAAAGTTTTTTTTAACGAAGTATTAGATTTTTCTATAGTTTTCAATTCCACTTAAATAAAAAATTTTATTCAGTTTTTAAAAAAAATTTTAGTTTTTCCATTTTGAAGAAAAGGGATAGTGACTGACTGAGCCGTAGGACCTGGGTTCGAATCCCGGAGAAGGCATGGATGTTTGTAAATGTATAGTGCCTTTGCGGGATGGTAGTACTCTAAATAGCCGTCAAGTCGCAAGTCCTCTCGTGAGGTTGTTGGAAGGGAAGAGAGGTGGAAGACCTCTAAAACCCATCCAGGGTGTTCTTCCTTCAAATAGGGGTACAACTGATCTAAATCGTACTGTCATCTGTATGGTGCTCAAAGCTATGTCTAATGACAGGCGTATATCTAGCTCTTGGCCGCAATGCATTTTGCGGGACTCAATCTGGCATCGCCAGACAGGTAGCATTAGTAATAACAACAAGAAAATGTTGCATCGAAAGTTATTCACTGTAATAAAATTGTTTCGGGAGTATGAACTTTGCTAAAAAGAGAAGAAAAATATAATCGAAAATAGTATTTATACGCTTGCTAAATAGCAAATATTCATAAAGGTATTGACTTTGAATATTTTTAATCGATAAGACACGTTTTTTTGTTTTTAATCAATTATAGAATTTCCACTGTTATAAAAATTCCCTCACAAAAATATTTTAATATTTTATTACTATATAAAATATACAATCCCGGTTCTTTTACTTCAATCACTGTTCTTTAAAAACAAATATTTAGTAAAAATGATGCTTCATAACTCAATATTAATTCAATTTTTTTTCCGATTTTGACGTCTTGCATTCCGAAAAAAAATAGAAAATGGTTGAATTTATTTCTCTAATGACTTTGTCAAAGAGTCAAATACTAGCAAAATAAGATTACGATTAAAATTGTATCAGATAATTTTTATATGTAACGGATAGTTTTGAAACTTCTTTTTGTGGTATATCGTATGTTGACATATTTACTTTTGTAAATGTAAAAAAAAAACTAGAATACTAATATAAAAGAACTTTCACTAATACAAATTACATTTATTATTACATTCAGTTATGTTTTCAGATTATTAATAGAAGAATACTTTTTCCATCATACTGTTTGAATTTCTTTAGAAGAGTATCATTAAAACAAGCGACAATGCATTTTTTAAAAGTGTGAATATCTTCTCCATTACTAATTATATAAAAAAAGCATAATTTTTAGATTTGAGACTAAATTATATTATGATATAAATCAAATTAAATGATTTATTCTATTTTGTTTAACTTTATCAGTTTTTAAATATTATTTGCTTTTTATTATGTGGAATGACTTTTCATAATTAGTTTACTGACAGAAACTGAAGTGAAAAAAATTCAGAATTATTGTCTGGATTAACAATGAAAGAAAAATAATATTCAAAAACAATAGAACTAGAATGCATTAAGATGAATTATGATATGAAATAAAGGAATGTATCTCTGTTTGTATAAATAAGTTTCATTATTTAGATACAGGGACATATATTGAAATATTATTAGTTTTTATTTCAAGACACACACCCACACATACATGTATATGTGTATGTGTATATGTGTATGTGTGTATATATATATGTATATGTATATATATGTATATATATTATGTATGTATATATATATGTATATGTATATATATGTATATATATTATGTATCTATATATGTATATATATTATGTATGTATATATATGTATATATATTATGTATGTATATATGTGTATATATATTATGTATGTATATATATATATGTATATGTATATATATTATGTATATATATAGTATATAAGTAGTTAAAATATACCGGTTCTGGAACAGTGGAGCCGGTGGAGCCGCATGCAAACAAAGAGGGTGGAAGTCCCCCGGATCTGAACCGGGAAGATGGTTTGTGATTGATAAGGGTTTCGGGGATCTGTACTGATAAGAAATGCACGCTTTTAGCGATAACGAGTTATATTCTGATATAGTTTTAATTAAATGATTATGATTTTTTAATTACGTCATTGGAAGCAAATTTTAATTGGGATAAAGAGTCAAATGTTTCTGTACATATGATTATTTTTATATAATTCCGTATAAATCTATTTCTGAAAATCATGATATACGTGTTGAATGATTATTTGTTATATTTCAAATTTGCTGCTTTGTGCTTGTGATTTCTGAAACAGAGGATTGAAAATTAGGCAAACGAAAGGAGTGGAAATCCCCCCACCCCCGGTCTGAACCGGGAGGATGGTACCTCCGCTCTGATAAGGGTTTCCGGGGGCTCTGTAAATGGTGATTTATTGGTAAATGCATGTTTTTAGAGATAACAAGTTATATTCTTATATAGTTTTAACTACATGGGTAGAATTCTGATTTTTTAAGTATGTCATTGGAAGCAAATTTTAATTAGGATAAAGGGTCAAATTTTTCTGTACATATAAATATTTTGTATATAATTCTGATAAAGTCTATTTCTGAAAATTATGATATACGTGTTGAATTATTGTTTACTCATTTCAAATTTGATACTTTGTGCATAACTAAAAAATATTTTTCATTGATTTGCATGTATTTTTTTATAATTCTGAGATAACTTAAAAAATACTTTATGCTTATAGCATATAATGTAAAGTTCTGCATATGTTTTTTCGTTTGCAAAGTAGTTTCCTTACATGAAACATCCCTTTCCCTATGATAATAGATGCGGACGCGTAATTCTGGTAAAACTTTCTTTGTTAGACAATCTTAGAAATAAAATTGGTCAAATCTTTTTTCCCAAATTATTTGGTGTTATGGAATTTATCCATTGTTTGATAAGATGTCTGACATAGAATTTCATGAAGGCATGCCTTTCGATGTAGAAGTTATATTACTAATGCTCGTAATAATAGATGACAATGAATGAAGTAGGAGATGACAAAAAAACTTTCAAACTTGTTCACGAAGGGAAGCCCCCTCATAGAATATTTCCGTAATATTTATTTACAAAATATTTTTTTTGCAATGAAAAACAAATTATAGAATATTTTTTTAAATACTTCCTACCTAAGTTGTTTTTTTTAAAATGTTGAGTCGAAGCAATAGATCTCTTGTCTAGCAAGACAAATGTATCCATCTCAATCGAAATTTATGATGGGAAAACTATACGAAATACAAATGCTGCAAATTTGACTATCCACTTTGTGAGAGATAGAAAAATAAAACCTTTTTCGTTCGAATCATTTAATGAATTTTTAAAGAAAATTTTTTTTTTCATAGAGTTTTTTTACGAATAAATATCTCAGAACAAAAACATTGTATGCAAAACCTTTGTCATGGATAGAATATTAAGTGTGGTTTTGTGTTCTTCAATATTTGTTTTTAATTTTTAGTCTGTTTTTTCTTGTTTCTTACACTTAAATATATTAATATGAGTAAAGTAATTAAAAAAGTTGAAAAATATTGAAAAAAAAAGTTTGAAAAATATTGAAAAAGATGAAAAATATTGAAATATTTAGAATATTGTTGGTGGACTTGAGAATTTAAGTTAAGAGCAATGGCAGTGATAAAATTTCTTTTTTCATATTAAGAGGAGACTTAATTTGCCCTAAAATCACAAACCTATCGGTTTTTTTTATTTTCATTTAATCTTATTCCTTGCATTATTATCTTTCTACCACGGTTGATGCCCTATCCGCTATTGTCGGAAAGTTGAAGTTGACCACTAAAACAGCAATACGTAA
>BMAU01006938.1:0-18928 GCA_019973935.1 Trichonephila clavipes | reverse complement strand
TTCTTCCGTTAACCCTACACCTGTAACTCACGCTGATAATCAAAAGAGATGTTCTCCCGAGAGGGGGAATATCACATTGGTGCCCAACGAGATTTAATTTATATGAGCCCGAGATAAGAAGCGCGAGCGGGTTTAATGTTTTACCAGAAGTGTACTTTTCCGAGTCTGAGAATGTTTCCGGGTTTTTGGAGGGTATTGACAATCAAATCAAATTACTTGAGATACCCAGTGATTTATTAAGTACTTATTTGAAAGGTCATCTCCTGGGGAGGGCCCAAGATTGGTATCAGATATTCGGATCAGCGTTAGTGAAGAATACCACCACGGACTTCTCGCAGTTTAAAGCAGCATTTTCAAAAGCATTCCCTGCCATACAAAACAGGAAAGATTTAGAAATAAGATTTTACGCGTCTCAACAGAGACGGAACCAGGAGCCCACGGATTTTGTTTACGATTTATTAAATTTGAATAAAAATTAGAACTGGGGATGTCAGAGCAAGCCCTGGTAGATCATCTTTTTGTTAGACTTGACCACAAGTCCAGGATTATGTGGAGGTTCGAAATCCACAAAACATGGTCCAATTGTTGGAGGTCTTATCTAAGTTTGAGGAAAGATATTCACACTAGGCAATAAGGGGTCCGAGGAATAGTGATAATGTGGAAAGACGAAGTTGGAATGAGCATAGGATGCATAATGTTGATAATAATCGAAGAAATTGGAGAAATTCGCAAGTGGTGCGTGGACCGAGTAATGGCAGAAATGATTATAGGAGTAACTACGAGAATGGCCGTCAAGGAAATGAGTGGTTCGAAAGCAGGAATAGATTTAAGAAGAATGATCAAAGATTTAACGATAGGGAATATCAATTTAGAAACGGAAGTCAAAAACACGATTTTAGTAGAGGGGACCACTGAAATAGTGGTTCGAGTGAGAATTTTAGTCGAGGCGATAGAAGAAAAGGGACGATTGAATGTTTTGAAAGGTGGTGATGTTCAAAGTGATCAGACGCAGTCGGCAAATGAGGTATCGATTAAACTTTCTGCAATATGCATGTCTCCAGTGGAACTCCTATATGTTCCCATATGAACATATATACTTACATATGAACATGTATATTTATATGAACATATATATATATTTTGTTAAACGAGACTTTTACGAAAGCATTATGCAACACTGGCGTGGAGAAGTCATTTATATCGGAGGAGACATACCGGAAATATTTTTTTTATAAGCAAGTAAAAAGTCGCGTGCTCAGGTGATAACGGCACAGGGAGCAAAATGTCAAAATATTCGAATTGTGGAATTGAATGTTCGAATTAGGGAGTTTGGAAAGCCTTGGTAGTTTCATGTGTTGGCAGATTTGGAATACCCATGTATTCTCGGGGTGGATTTTATAAGTGGATCAAAGATTATTTTGGATTTTGATCGGAAATCATTGGCGATTCCTGATTCGCAAATTGATAAAGTGTTTAAAACGATTGAGGAAGGAAAAGTAGAAATATATCTTTCTAAGACAAGGTTGGAGGAAAAACAGAAGCAGGAGTTGCGGGATTTGTTTAATAGTTTTAAGGGATTTTTTTTTCAGATAAACCGGGGCTTACACATGTTTTATATCATGAGATTGACACGGAAGATAAATCACCTGTGGTTTTTCATCCGTATCGTTACGACAGGGTAAAACAAGCGATATTCGATTATCATGTAGACAAAATATTGAAAGAGGGAACCATAATTCCGATTCAATCCCCGTACGCGTCACCAGTTGTGTTATGTAGAAAAAACAATGGGTTACAACTAGATAACCCGAAAGCATAAAGATTTGCTGTCGATTATTGGAAACTTAATGCTATTACAATGTATCCCCGTTATTCCTTACCCTTAATACATGATGTAATAATGAACATACTCCATACCACCATTATGTCGGCTCTTGACCTCAGATCAGGGTATTTTCAACTGGCAGTAAACCCTAATGATATAGTTAAGACTGCGTTCGTCAGGAAGAATGGCACCTACGCATTTAGCCGTAGGCCATTTGGCTAGTCAGAGGCGGCTCCAAATTTTCAGAAGGCAATAGATATCATTCTAAAACCAGCGAAAGGGAAGTTTGTGAATGTATATATGGATGACGTGATAATATTGTCTCCATCGTTCACTCAGCAGATTGAACATCTAAAGGAAGTTTTTCGATTATTACACGATGCAGGGTTAACTTTAAACATAGACAAGTTCAAGTTTGGTTGAGATGAATTAAAATATTTAAGTTTAATTATTAATAAGGAAGGAATTAAAATGGATGAGACAAAAGTTGGAGCTATAGTCGAGATGAAACCACCCCGAAATTCTAAGGTGCCCAAACTTTTAGGTATGTCCCAGTGGTACGCGAAATTTATTAAAAATTATGCTGATCTTTGCGAGCCCCTTTATAATCTTAAACGAAAACTAAAGACATTTTGTTGGTCAAAATAGGTGCAGAAGGCATTCGACGTGGTCAAGGCGCCATAACGAAAGCATGAGTTTTAAAACTGCCGGATTTCAAAAAGCCTTTCGAGTTATTTGCGGATGCAAGCTCAATAGGTGTAGGAATAGTTTTAAATTAGAAGCAGAGACCAGTAATGTTTGCTTCTCACACACTTAGTGGCGCGGAGAGGAATTACACTGTAACACAGAGGGAGTGTTTAGCAGTGGTTTTTGCGCTCTGAATAAATTCAGAACGTATTTAGCTTCTCTGCCGATTAAAGATATTACGGATCACGCTGAATTGACGCGTTTAACAAATGGTAAAAATTTGTCGAGTAGAATGATCCGATGGGTATTAAAATTAGCAGAATTTAATATAGAATGGGAACATCGTTCTGGAACTCAAAATGCCGTGGCTAATATTTTGTTGAGGAATTCGGTTGAATGTATAATAGGAGAGAAAGTTAATTGTGCAATAATCAGGGATTTGGTACTTTCGTCACGAGAACAGTTAATTGAAGAACAAAAAAAACCCCCGGAATTAGGTCATATCTATAGATATCTAGAAAACCTTAAATATAGGTTGGTTAATGCGGCAATATGTGAGAATTGGTCCCGAGATTTCAGGTTAAAGACGACTTGTTATTTTATGCGAAATATGCAATGTCATTAGAAGAAATGCGAGTATACATTCCCCCCAGAATCTTTAAGGCAGTGCTTCTCAAACCTTCAATACTTGCGACCGAATATTCAATCACAATTTTCATCGCGCCCCCTCCATACAATAACCATGTATTGAATTCGATAATACTATACTTTGACGCCAAAAAGCTACAATACGATTTCAACCTGTCCACCGCCGGCGTATATAAACGTCTCACTAAGTCTGTGCGTAAATTGTCCCGGATGCATACACACGTTTTTCCGAAATACGATCTTTTCTGTTCACTGCTATCCATAAAATTATTCCAAAGGCTTTGGAATGCAATAAAAGAACCGCAACAGTGTTAACGAAGGATTTACTTATTCCAGATTTCTTGTTTATTCCCTTTCTCCCCCCCAAATACGCCACATACGCATGCATACTTGCAAAGCGGTGGTATTGTGGAGTGAATCGTGGAACTTTTAATCCATACTTGAGGGATTAATTATAAACTGTACAAATTATCAAGATAAGTGTTATTTTTAGAATATAATTTTATATATGACAAGCCTGTGAGGTCACTAATGATTATTAAACTTGTTTTTAACTTAGTATTGTTAAATTAATTATAAAATACATTGTACAGTACTGATGCATTTATAAGTATATTATATCAGTGTAAATTATTTCATTATGTCAGAATAATTTTGTCTGTTTATTTTCAATAAATTTATAATTTTTTTAAATAATCTTTTGTTTTCTACTTTTCAATATGCTCGTGCCCCCTCCCAGAATTATCACGCTCCCCTAGAGAGGCGCGCCCCACAGTTTGAGAAACACTGCTTTAAGGAATTAAATAATGAGAGAATTTCACGAAAAGCCAATAGCAGGTCGTTTTGGACGCCTTATCACTTACCAAAAAATAAAGGACGTTTGTTATTTTCCGTATATTAGAAAATTTATTGATCAATATGTCTCTACATGCCACATGTGCCAAATTAATAATTATAAAAACGTGTTACCAGCTGGTTGATTAATTCCGATTGTATCAAATTATCCAAAAGAGATAGTTATATACAATAGATTTATTAGGTCGGTACCCTACGTCAAGAGTGAGGCGTAATCGATATGTATTAGTAATTACGGATCATTTCAGCAAGTGGGCTGAAATCATACCCCTTAAAAAGCCTCGACTCGAGTTATAGCGGATAATTTGTTTGATAATTGTATATCGCGTTTTGGAGCTCTAATAAAATTAATTTTTGATAACGGTCTCCAATTTATCTCCGATATTTTTGAGCATTTAAGGGAAAGATTAGGCATAAGGCATGTGAAGACTGTTGTATATAGACCTCAGGTAAATAGAACCGAACGCGTAAATCGCGATCTTGCGCAAATGATTGCAAATTATGTTAATGATCAATATGATACATGGGACCAGTTCTTACTTGAGTTTGCTTATGCTATTTGTACAGCAGTGAATGAAACGACAGGAAAAAACCCTGCAGAATTTTTTTAGGTCGAAAGTTGATTACATCTTTTCAGAAACTAGTGATGGTATTGGATGGAACTGAATTTGCAGTAGGAGATATAGAGAGATTGTTTGATGAAGCTAGACGAAACACAAAGGCTAAGCAGGAAAAGGGGAGTAGTATTATAATAGACGCAGGCGTGGTGTACAAATTAAGGATAACTAGCTGCCTCGCCCGGTGTGTCACGGGCTATCTCTACTTATGTAAATTTTCCCTTTCTTCACAAAATCAGAACTTCTAATACTCATTTTCAAAATGACTTTCTCCGCCTCCACCCCCTTTACCGCTTACCCTGGCGTTGCACGGGCTTTCTCTTTTCCTCATGACACCAGCATTTCTGTGTGTGTGTTTGTACGCGCACAATGTGAGGGATTACTAAAATTACGTCAAAAAATTTCCCTCTACCGAAATTTGTTCCATTCCACTTATTTTCGATTTAAGACAGGTTTTTTCCCCTTTCTATAGCCCGAACACGTTTTATAGAGTATAGTTATTATTCTATCTTCCCCTCCTTCTCACAGATAAGATATAGCTTCACATTTCGATGCATGACTTTAAAACAAAATAATTGCGTTAGAATTAAAAAATTATTAACGTGAAACAATAAAAAGAAAACGATTCTGATACTAAGAGTAAAAAAAAATTGTTCATCATTTTTAAATAATAGTTAGTTTCTAAGAATTTAAAATAATAAAATAGATTTCATATTTTCATGAATGAATTAATCATTACATATAGTTAACATAAAAATGTCTCTAAAATGTATTTTGATCCAAAATAATAGACAATATACTTTATAATTAACAAAGAATTCATTTCGTAATGAAATAATAGAAATAATCCTTTTAAAAACATATATATATATATATATATATATATATATATATTTATATATATATATATATATATATTTTTTATATATATATATATTTATATATATATATATATATATATATATATATATTATATATATATATATATATATATATATATATATATATATATATATATATATATATATATTTATATATATATATATATATATATATATATATTAAAATTAAATTTCTATAAGTGATAAATAAAAGAAAAATTTACAGATAGCTATTGAAACGATTGCTTTTCTCTGAACGTTTGAATAATTGCTTAAACATATAAATATATATAAGTTAGAAAAAAAACAGTATGGGGGAAAGCTTAGATATATATATTTATATACATGCACTGAAAAAAACATTAAAAAAACAGATCTGTTAATTTTAACCTTCAAAAAATGTAACAAAAATAATGCTTAAATATTTCTCGCACAAAACACATTTTTTTTAAAAAAAAGCCCGTAATTTTTAAGTACACTCATGTCCATAAATTAAGGATAATTCAGAATCACACAGAAATTGAACTCTAAAATAAAAATTTCACCTGTAGAATTATAACACACATCTTGAAGAAGAATATGCAAATTACAGAAAACCACCAGATGGCGCGGATAGTACGTCACAATGACGAGAGTGTAAGAGAGGGGTATATAAGGAATGATGGCAAAGCAGTAAAATTGTTCACAAGCGCTTTAAAAGCCTTTCAGTGCAATAATTGCATAGTTATGGCACAAAGGAAGCAATTGGATGATTTTTTACGTGGTAGAATTATTGGACGACTGGAATGGGGACGTACCCAGCGGGAAGTATCCGAGGAACTTGGAATAGCCCAGAGTGTCATCTCCAGGCTTTGGCAACGATTCTAAGATGATGGTAATGTGAGTAGATGTTACAGCACAGGTCACCCCCGAGTTACAACGCCGAATGAGGACCGGTATTTGGCAGTTTATGCCAAAAGAAACAGACGGAGCACAGCATCAGACCTGTCTCGTCAGCTCTCTTCAGCTACCGGTACGACAGTTTCAAGGAAGACCGTGTACAGACGCTTAGGGAACATTGGTCTATATGCTCGTAGGCCTGTCAGATGTGTTCCACTTACCGCAACTCATTGTCGCCTGCGATTAACCCGGAATAGAGAGTTGTGAAGACCACAACAGTGGTCTTGTGTGATATTTTCCGACTAGTCTAGGTTTAGTTTCCAGTCTGATTCTCCCCGGACTTTAATATGGAGAGCGCCAGGTACCTGTTACCACCAAGAGAACACCATTGAACTACACCGTTACGGTGGTACAAGGATGGCTCGTTTGGGGAGGATTTATTCTTGGTTCCAGAACTGACCTGCATTTTCAGAGTGTACCGATGACAGGCCACATCTATCGGGATGTCATTCTGAAACAACATGTACATTTGTTTCGGGGCGCCATGGGTGCTGAATTTCTGTTTATGGATGACAACGCCCGTCCTCACCGTGCAAACATTGAAGACGAATGCCTTCAATCGGAGGATATCACCCGTATGGATTGACCAGCATACTCACCGCACTTAAATCCAATAGAGCATGTGTGGGATATGCTTGGCCGACGAATTGCAGCTCATCAACCTCCTCCCAAATGTCTACTGGAACTTCGGAGGGCATTGCTTGATGAGTGGTGTAATATTCCCCAAGATCAGATTGATAATTTGTTACTCAGCATGCCTAAGCGTTGTAAGGCCGGTATTGCATCGTTCGGGAGACCAACTCCGTATAAACCATCATACTAACCATGTTATACTGTTTTTTGTTAATAGATTATTTTTTGAAATTTGCTCCAGGAGTAAAAATCGCAATTTTTATATCGCAATTTTTATTAATTATGTCAAACATATAGCATCTCTTTTTCTCTTTACCTTTTGTTTAATAAATAGACTTTACAAATAAGTCAAATTGGTTTTGCTTCTGTCTCTGTCTTTGTCTGAACTTCATTATCCTTAATTTATGGGCATGAGTGTAATTTTTTCAATCTTTATCGTTGTACACACGGAAAAAAAGCGTGGTGAGATTATTTTCAATTTCTCTAAATCTGGTGATTTTCAATATTTATAGGCGCACCTTTATTTCTAGTGTAACCTTTCATCAAACGTCGAGGGCTGAGTAGAAAAAGAGTTTTCTTGCGCCAAATAGGTTTTCGCCGCCAAACCCAGAGCTATTGTAAAATTGATTTATTTTTAAGCTTTAATTTGTTTTCGGGCTTCTCTCTCATTTTTAAGTTAATGCTTTTAAACTTCATATATTGATTGCAAACAATGGTAATTTTTAAACAAAAAACTTTAAAAAAAACTAATGTTTACATATTTATCGCAAAAGGGAAAAAAATTAAAAAACACATTTTTTAAACCGTAATTTTTAAGATATTTTATCAATCTTTGTATAGATATTAATTATAATATTGTTCTACACGCGGAAAAATAGTTTCTTGAGATTAATTTTATTAATAAAGAAGTTATTAAGTTTTTAAATAAAATTTGGAGTATTTTTTGAAAAATCGTAAAAAAAAAAAGTTTTTGACATTAAATTTTTTAAATGACTGATTCTAAAAGAGAAAAGCATGATCTTTTTTAGTGTAAATTTTTTTCATTAACGCGAAAGAAAGTTCAAGTGCATCAACTTAGAACTTTATATTAAAAAAAGGAACCGATTTCGACTTATTTTAAAAAAATCGTAAAAAATACAAAATATAATTATTTTGTAAAATAATTTATAGCATATCATGGTGAAGTAAATGATTTTTACGAATCTGTAATTATTTTTAGGTGAGTTTCATGAAAAAAATTAGATCGCGTTTTAAAAACGTGTGAAAAAAAAGAAGTTCCGAATTTCACCTGGCGGTGAGAAATGTTACTAATTATGCGTTTTAAGGTTTTTAATTAATATATTTTTAACTAATTCGAATTTCGGAATATAAATGTTCAAAACGGATTCCTCGGATCATTCCCAAAATTTTGGTACCTTCGGCGAGTTTCTGCGTCGTGTGGTCCGTGAGAAAATATGGAAAGATGCATGGTTTACTTACGAATTTTAATAGTGTAGATGATTGTGTCTTGATAGCAACACATCCTTTAAACTTAGCAACAAAAAAAGTGGTAGCTAAATTTAAACCAAAATTTGAAGGTCCGTATAGAGTATTAGAAGTAAAAAATAACAACGTAGAGATATGAAAGGCGGGGAAAAGGTTAACAGTCAACGTCGATCAAGTTAGGATATATCGTCATAGGAAATGTGACGAGATGGAGATAAGAACTGGTAGTTCGGATAGCAATAGTTATCCCCATGAATCGAGTAGTTTTGAAAGAGTACAACGGATATCAAATGAGTCGAAGTGTGGTAGGAAGATGGGGTCAGAAGTAAAGTGTGAGTTAGAGGGAAAAGGGATAAGTTTTTTAAGAGAGAGACACACAAGAAAGACCGATAAGCGCTGACCACTTATCAGATCAACACCTAGCTCTTGGTTTGAGACAAGTAGAAAGATTAAAAGAAGAAGGAAGATATAGGGTATAAATGATCACGTGAATTTGGTTCGGGAGGACCAGAAAGGAAGATTCAGAAGGGTTCAGAACATAGAGTACCTAAAAGAGCTTTGTCGTCAAACTATACTAATAGTGTTTTGCCAAAATATAGAAAGAGAGGCCGAATAGAAGAAACAGTAATGCCCAAACCTAGCAGTTACAACCTCAGACCACGAAGGGGAAGAAGAGTGGAGTCCCGACCAACCATGGAGATGAAGACACAATAAAGAGGACCAGTTCGAGCCAGGAAAAGCAAAGGAAGGAACTACAGCCCCTACATCGAAGGGCAAACAAGGTAAAGCAACAAGAATACCACACGAAGAGGTAATCAACAGCAAAAGGATCAGGAAAGGAAAGGAGGAGCGAATACTAACCGAATCATATCTCTGGAGGTCCTAGTAGGAGACGCCAACTACAAGACATAAAAACCAGGTTGTATCGTTTCATTTTATTGTCTTTGAACAAGTGGTCAGACGAATTATTGCAAAGAAGCATGTCACAGTCGGATAGTTAAAATTTAAAAACCCAAGCAAAAATGGACAGTAAAATGCGTGAATTTTTCTGGAAGATGAAAAATAAGATTTGTCTTGCAATTTATTTTTTTTAATTTATGGAGAAAAGAATTGTAACTATGCATTTGTTTACTTCTAGGTATGACTTCGCTGAAATGCGACAATTCCTTTGGTTATTTGTTTTAATGGTTTATTGAAAAATGTTTGTTATTGTATAGTGTTGTATATATATTGTCATATTGTTTCATATTGATGTGCATCTGATTTTGGGGAAACGCGGCATAGACAGCCTACTAACAATAACATTAACAAGCGCTGCGCGATTTGAGGGGAAGTTTATTAGAAGGGCCAGATGAAGGGTATATATGAAAATTAGTTGTCATTTAAAGGAGATATATAATGTATAAAAATTGTGAAATGTAATGATATTATGTGCAAATTTGTTATTCTCAGTGACTTAAAGAGTTTTTATTTCAGAGTGACAGACAATGAAGTCTCTATAGAAAAAGCCAAAGACTTTTGTACAAAGGACAGGATGAATATGGAGTAGAGGGATAGAAGAATTGCAATAGTTTTTAAGTAGCCTTAAGTAGAATTAAGTTAATTATGGGGCATGCGGCTCTCGTTTTACCAACTAAGACAAATCTCGTTTTTTCCTGAGTCCGTTGCCTAAATGGGACATGCCCATTTATTTTGTAAATATGAGAATCTACCGTGATTAAAATATGTAACTGTGAATGTTGGTCTAGTTAAAAATTAAAATTTCCGTTGAATATTGGAAATTAATGGCTAGAAGGACTCTCTCTCTCTATTCGAAGTAAAAATTTAAATAGGGCAGGGAAAGTAAGAAGTAGAAAAATAAAATTTAGGCACGTAATTTGTTAAGGGCCACTAAGACCATCGAATAAATCACATTTGGTTTCTTGGAGGGAATTGTGACGGGCTCACGCATCTTTTTCTTAACATGTCCTTTGGTTTCTTTGGGGCCAGTATTAATGGCAACTTTTTCCCAACCAAATCAAAGAAGTGAAGCGTGGGAGAAAGATGCAAATTAGGAAGCTTTTAAATATCAGAAGTTAGATCAAGCGGGATGGCAATTAGAGGAATGTAAGCATAATCCGTGGTGCAAGCGTAAAGAAGTTTTGGAAAACGTTACGTGGCGACGAATAGAAATTATACGTGATAGAGATCCATTCAGTCAAGGTGCATACCATTGCACTCGAGTAATTACAAGGCTTCATCTAAGATTATTGTGAACGTTACGCAAACTACGGCAAGGTAGGTTTGACTATTTAATATTAGGATCTGTGATAGAATTGCAATTGTGTTTAGGCGAGTCAGTTATTGATAGTGGTCTGGGTTAGGTTATTTCGGTATTATATATATATTGTGTGTTTTGCCACCGTAGATTCTCTTACTTATATTATTATAATCTAATTTGTTAAAGGATTAAGTTCAATATCTTAATAAAGCTATATTAAGATAATGTATGCTTTTAGTTCTTCCGTTAATCCTACACCTTTAGCTCACGCTGATAATCAAAGAGATGTTTACCCGAAGTGGGGGGAATAACACAAACCTTAAGATATTTACTTTACATTTCTTTCACCAGACTTAAAAGAGCTATAAATTTTACAAAATAGCAAATGTGGTTTCCTGTAATGCATGATTTTTTTTTCAAATCTTGAAATGTCAAAAACAGTGCTCTTAAAATTTTCATTTTGAAATGAACGGTTGAAGCTAAAAGTTATGATGAAAGATGATGAAAGCAATTAAGATTCAATCTTGTTCAAAGATTATTCAGTGCCAGAAAAAGAGGGGTGTAAGTCAAATTTTAATAGGTAGAAAAAATTTGGAAAATTTAACATCGTTGTATTTTCAAATGATGAGCTAAAAATGACAGTCAATGAAAAAGTGACGTTCTTTTATAGGTTTTGTATTCCCAAAGAAGCTCCAGATCTTTCGGGAAGGCACTGTAAAATCGATGCTAAAAATGCTTTTCTGCCATAACCACACCTATTGATTGGATTTTGAGCTTTGTTAAAAACATAATACCTTGAAATGAAATGGAGTACCTAAAAAAAACACAATTTGTTTTTATTGCACCATACCAGAATTAAATGAAACTGATGTTGTTTAAGCATGACTTGTATCTATGACACCTAATTTGAGGGGAATAAATTACAAGCACATTTTTTCTGGCAATACAACGGATTTTACAATGAAACTTTGATTATCATTGCTATAGTTTATTAATTTTAAAAGGTTCAAGTGTTTATAAAAATACAATTCATTTTTTTTGTTTCGTTTTTAACCCTTTCAAATAAAAGTAAAAAGAAATTTGATGCACATTTGATGATTGCTCTTTTCCCGGGAGTTTGAATCTCCAGTACCATTGTGAAGGGGAGGAAGGGCACAACCTTGAGCATTCTACACAAAACAGTTTCAATGTTCGATTTTTCGTATTCACCCCAGACAGTACTTGATGTCTCGGAGATGTCAAAGTTTACAATGGCACATAAAATGAATGACGTTTGAAAGAAGACGGAAGATGTCAAGGGAATATTTTATTCGAATGTTTATTAATGTATTCCATCCAAGTAAGTTGGCAATCTATGGCGCACAGTTAAATATGTTAGATTTGTAGAAAATTGTAATTACTTCCAAGCAATGTACATACTCCGCCATCCTAATAATATTTTGCTTCTAAAAATAAGGCTCTTTCAACCTATTTTAAATTCATAATGCGAACTTGCTATTTTTTTTTATAAAAAAAAAACAGGTTAACGGAAAGTGTTTTAGTTTACTTAAACTGCTGTTTGTGTAAAAAATACAACACCATGAGGAGTCATCAGAATTAAATTAAATGTAATACACAAACTTCTTGTATTAATACAAATAAATACATAAATTTTCAATGCAAAAAAACACACTATTAATTGTGTGAAATTAGTTTTTGGTGTAACCACCAGGTGCTGCAGTGAGTGCTGCTATACGCCGTGGCATGGAGTTCAACAGATGTTGAATGTCTGCTAAGAAATCCATATGGTTTGTATGCGCACCCAAAGTTCATCTTTTGAAGCTGTAGGATCCGGATCACGAACAAGACATCGACCAACCAAATCCCACACATGTTCAAAAGCTGGCATATCCAGCGAATAAGCAGACACAGGAAGAAGTTGCATGTGTTGGACTGAAACGAAGTCTCGAACATAGCTTGCAACATGTGAGCGTGCATGATCCTGTTGAAAGATAGCTCTAGGCGTACCTTGGAAGAAGGGCACAACTTAGGGCTCTAGCAATCACGGGAGTACCTGTTACTATTCAGATTATCCTCAATTCGTAGCAGCTGAGATCATCCATGATACGAAATCGCACCCTATACTATAACTTTGAGTGTTCAACCACTACGACTCTGGAAGGCAGAATTCACCGTCATAGCGTCTAACACGAATGCGGCCATCATGTTACCACAAATTAAGGCGGAATTCGTCAGAAAAGGTAACTTATTGCCAATCAACTGATTGGCTCTGTGTTCATGAGCCCATTGCAGACGCAGTCATCCATGATTTTCTGTGAGGGGGATCCTGTGAAAAAGAAATCCTTGCACGCAGTCCACAGTGCAGCATACGTCGACGATTTGACGAAGTCTACATTAATACACCCGTAGCAATAGACTAATATGCTGTCAATATCCAAAGGTTTTCTAAAGATGTTTCTATCAAAATAGCAGCATTATGCGGCGTAATCTACACTCATGCCCATAAATTAAGAATAATTCAGAATCACACAGAAATTAAACTCTGAAATAAAAATTTCACCAGTAGAATTATTACACATATCTTGAAGAAGAATATGCAAATTACAGGAAACCACCAGATGGCGCGGATAGTACGTCACAATGACGAGAGTGTAAGAGAGGGGTATATAAGGAATGATGGCAAAGCAGTAAAATTGTTCACAAGCGCTTTAAAAGCCTTTCAGTGCAATAATTGCATAGTTATGGCACAAAGGAAGCATTTGGATGATTTTTTTACGTGGTAGAATTATTGGGCGACTGGAATGGGGACGTACCCAGCGGGAAGTATCCGAGGAACTTGGAATAGCCCAGAGTGTCATCTCCAGGCTTTGGCAACGATTCCAAGATGATGGTAATGTGAGTAGATGTTACAGCACAGGTCTCCTCAAGTTACAACGCCAAATGATGACCGGTATTTGGCAGTTTATGCCAAAAGAAACAGACGGAGCCCAGCATCAGACCTGTCTCGTCAGCTCTCTTCAGCTACCGGTACGACAGTTTCAAGGCAGACTGTGTACAGATGCTTAGAGCACATTGGTCTATTTGCTCGTAGGCCTGTCAGATGTGTTCCAATTACCGCAACTCACTGTCGCCTGCGATTAACCTGGAGTAGAGAGTTGTGAACACCACAACTGTGGTCTTGTGTGATGTTTTCCGACGAGTCTAGGTTTAGTTTTCAGTCTGATTCTCACCGGACATTAATATGGAGAGCGCCAGGTACCCTTTACCACCAAGAGAACACCATTGAACGACACCGTTACGGTGGTACAAGGATGACTCGTTTGGGGAGGAAATATTCTTGGTTCCAGAACTGACCTGCATGTTCAGAGTGTACCGATGACAGGCCACATCTATCGGGATGTCATTCTGGAACAACATGTATGTTTGTTTCGGGGAGCTATGGGTGCATAAATTCTGTTTATGGATGACAACGCCCGTCCTCACCGTGCAAACATTGTATACGAATGCCTTCAATCGGAGGAGATCACACGTATGGATTGGCCAGCATACTCACCGCACTTGAATCCAATAGAGCATGTGTGGGATATGCTTGGCGGACGAATTGCAGCCCATCAACACCCTCCCACCTGTCTACCGGAAATTTGAAGGGCATTGCTTGATGAGTGGTGTAATATTCCCCAAGATCAGATAGATAATTTGTTACTCAGCATGCCTAAGCGTTGTAAGGCCGGTATTGCATCGTGCGGGAGACATACTCCGTATAAACCATCATACTAACCATGTTATACTGTTTTTTGTTAATAGGTTATTTTTTGAAATTTGCTCCAAGGAGTAAAAATCGCAATTTTTATTAATTATGTCAAACATATAGCAGCTTTTTTGCTCTTTACCTTTTGTTTGATAAATAGACTTTACAAATAAGTTAAATTTGTTTTGCTTCTGTCTTTTTCTTTGCCTGAGCTTCATTATCCTTAATTTATGGACATGACTGTAGAAGGCGATACTAAAAGGAAAAGAAAAGCATATTTTTTAGGTAGAAAAATGTACGTAATAACATAATAAAAATAAAATCAGCGTTTACATGATCTGCTTTAGATTTGATGCCAAGTTGTTTTATACCTTCCTCCTTCACATTGCATTTTATTGAGACTAGTTAGTCTTAGGTATATGTTTATATCCAAAGTAAATTGAAAAATATGATTTTAAATTTCTAATTGTATTGGTAGCTGTGGGAGATTTTTGTTGCAGTACCTACATAGAGAATTGTTAAATTCGTCTAAATGCATTCTGCATATATTTTCCTCCGAACTCGATTCACAAATTGGAAAATGTATACAATCTTCCACGAAAATACTTTTGTTACACTCACTTAAGCCATGGTGAATTCTGTTGCTCAAGTTAAGGAATAATACAAATCTTCAAGCCATTTCAAATTATCAGTCACATCAAATGATTATTCTTATTAAGACAGAAATCTGCATAAATTACCTATAGAAACAATCTCAACGCGATATAATATTGCTGAACTAAACATATTCCATCTTGTAACGTTTTTTACTGAATTTCTCTGAGATATTTTCACAGTCATTATAGGTTATTAAATCAACAGATAACGAAAAATGTACATGAAACTTATCACTTATCGACAAGCGTCTAGAAGAAAACACAGGTCTGAGCGGGCCCGGACGTACAAAAGACAACGATCCCTCGATGAATCTTCAAAGTTACACCGAGAGAAGTCAAGAAAAGTAAAACACTCCTCTAAAAGGCATTAAAATCTATTCCGAAAATAATATTGAGCATCCCAGTTTCCATGCACTTAGCAAGACAAGTCTTGGAATAAAGGTTATTTTGTTCAACTATATTAAGTACGATAGCACAAACGAATAGTGAAAAAAATACTTGGATATACTTGAATTCCCAACAGGCATTTTGCAATTTTTAAAATCATATCTACATTTTGCTTAAACTCTGAAGCTTCGGAAACTTAAATTGTAAGAAAAATTTTCGAGCACAGATGAAAATATTAGAAAATTCCATATGAAACGAACTCCTAATAAATGTTTTTCTAAACCAAAAACAGTTTCTTACGGTATAGTTGTAGAGAGAGTTTTAGATCACACAAAACTGGCCACAGCAATTTTTTATGTTCATTGCTTACGCAATTAAAAAAGAAAATGTGGAGAAAGATATGACTGAAAAACTCTCTTCAAATCTGCATTAAATATCTCCAAATTGCATTAATAACGATGTGTGAATGAGGATATTTGATGTAAAAACACATCGGAGAGAGAGAAAATACTGACTGACCATGGTATCAAGTATTTCAGTGACATTTTCAGCGCTGCCAGCGTGTTTTCCAGACATGGATTCAATAGAGCATGTTTGGGACGCTGTAGGAAGACTAGTTGCTGGCCGCCAACCTCCCCCACAAACACTCCAAGAACTGGAAAGAGCTCTTCTGGAAGAGTGGGACAGAATCCCCCATCTCGTGATTAATAGCCACATTGTCTCCATGCCTCAGAGGTGCTCAACGTTGCTGGCCGTCCGTGGAAACCCTACCCCCTACTGAAAATGATTTCCTTTGAAGAAAACACCTTTTCTTATTCTTTTTTTTCTCATATGCACAAATTGTGTTTTTTTTCCCCTTTTGTACACAAATGCGCAATAAAATGCTTTTTTTCTGCCAAACATGTGTAATTTATTCTCATATAACCTACTATGTCTGTCGACCATGTATAAAAAGTTTCCCAGCTACAAGATCCACCTAAAACCGCAATATCCTTTAATTATTTTGAGCAGTGTAGTTCCGAGACAATCTTGGTGAAATTATTTTGGAGAGTGTTGCCATCAGATTTTCCAGTGTGTTTAATAATAAGTATTTCCATCCTTTAACAGAAAGCGGGACTATAGAAATTTGGAATCTACATTGGTGTTCAAAATTAATATAATTTTCAGATTCGTTTGATTATCTCTAAAAGTACTGAACATATTTTAATGAAATTTGGTAAGTACATAGGAATCATATAATTGAAAAAAAATTAGCCATTCAACAGTTGTAACACACTCACATGCTCGTGCACAACACTCATTAGAGTCGGAAGGTATAAAACAGCAGTTGCACAATAGAACAAAAAAATTGGTTAAGGGGGTTAAATAGGGGGTAAAGTCCCCTCTTATGCATATACAGGCCTTGCACGGGGATTTTATACAGGAAATAAGTGAATTAATGAATTTCTGAGGTAATTAATGCCACTCCTTCAGCAACTATGTTTTCAGGCCTTGGATGATTCTAGGAGTTGCAATTGCCCTCCTAAGAGTGTCCGAAACACACACATTTATAGGGATGAGATCTGGAGATTTGACTGGCGAATCTCCTCACTTTAAAGAAATTCGTCGACCAGTTGAACTATAAAGGCAAACATAGGGTTCTAAGACCTCATCCCAGTACGTCACAGCAGCCACAATGCCTCTTTCAAAGACATGGAGGTGTTTGTGGCCACCCAACGTAATGTCTTCCCAGACCATCAAGCCTCCACTGCCGTAACGGTCAATTTCTTGAACATTGGAGAGCAAGTAGAAAATCCCTGTTTCTTTCCATATGTGTGAAAGTACGGCGAGAATCATTGGATAGGCTGAACCGGGACTCATCAAAGAAGAGAACGGTTGCCCATTGGTTTATGCTCCAATCTCTATGATATCTGCACCATTTTAAACGGACTCTCTTGTTTTCAGAACTGAGAGGAACGCAAACACACAGCCTTCTTACCTACAGCCCTCTCTCATGAAGTCTTTTGGAAACAGTTATCCTTAAAACTGACTCCTGTGGTCAAATACAAGTCATGCGAGAGCTGAGAAGTTGTTGCATCCATGTTATGCCAAGCTATAACGGACAAATGATGATCTTCTCTGATAGTTGTAGCACTTGGAAAACCTTGCTGAGGTTTTCTATCGATGGATCCAGTATCTTGAAACTGGTTTCATGTGTTTAACACGATGCTGGGCATTAAATTGAATTCTCTACAAATCTTGATTTGGAGCATCTAGCTTACCTACGATTTGCCACCTCATTTTCTCATCTAAACATTTGTGGTTACTCATTTATACTGTATGAATTTTAATTTAATCAATTGCTGCAAAAACACACACCAAAAAATTCGGGGAGGTATGTTGGCGCACGAAATGCGGATTTTAGCACACGCGTTTATAAATCTTATCATTCGACTGAATCAGCCCACACACACGTATACACTTATGTACTCGACACACAAGATATGCATCTTTGCTTCAAAGCAGTATTTTTACATTTCGCTAAAATATGTTCATGAAATTTGACAAAATATGAAAAATCTCTTAATTTGAGCACCAGCTTAATTGATCGGTTTCAGTTCGTAAATGTCATTTGCAGGGACGTAATGATTGATCAAAAAACTTTATTTCCAATACTGAGAGGCCAAAATATGTCACAATATCCAACAATTCTATGTTATCAGATATACTATACTTTCCAGATTTCTGTATTTCAGTCGAAAATAGATCAGTACAACAAAACTATGAGCTAAAATTGCTTGCAATTTCTTTATTGTGTATGATAAGTACCACGTCTCTCTTATAAAAAGTGATGTTATTAAATTCATCTAAAGACGTTCAGGTCTGTATATATTGATGCAATGAAATATACTCAGAGAACTAATTTTGAGTATCAAATGTGACCGCAGTAGCCTAACGGTCAATGTCACAGACTCGTGGTTGTAATGTCTTGAGTTCAAACCTGGTGCCGGTGAGCAGGTGTCGTCGTCACTTGACCGAGGCTCAGATTCAAGAGGTCACCGCCAAAAGTTTACTTGTTGCTACAGAGCGTGACGTAAATTAAAATCAACTTTATAAGGAAACTAAAGAGATAAGAAATTTACAAAAAATTTCATTATTATGTATGTTGATAAAGTGCCTAGCAATTATGCTACAATTTGTTCATATTTTTATTGCTTTATGCTTAAAAAGCATTTTCTGAATAATAAATATTTTCATAAATCTGACCTGTGTAATTGAGAAAGAAGTAATCGTAAAATAATCATATAATCATAAAATCATAAAATCG
>BMAU01006937.1:0-47850 GCA_019973935.1 Trichonephila clavipes | reverse complement strand
CCTGACTAGTGTAAAATCATCAATTTTGATGAACATGACAAAAAAAAAAATTTATTTGATATTTTTAATATTTGTGTATTTTCTTCTTTCTAAAAATACCTTACTTTTTGCTTGTACTCAATTATTTACGAAGTTATAGCAGTTTTTATGTCAAGTGAGAACAACAAAAACGAACCGGAAGTTAGAAATCGAAACCGGAAGTACTTTGAATTTGAAGGATTTTTTCTCTTTTTTGGAGTTTCATTGAATTTATTTATAAAATATTAATTTTGGTAACATTAAAACTGAATATGGTGATATTTTTTTAAAAATTATTTAATAGTTTTAGTAAAATTTGGCAACAACTTTACAGGTTTGTTGTCGTTTTTCGATTTGTTTATGTTCTAGCTACTCAATTCTTCGCTCCTCGTTTAATTTATTATTTTGATATATTTTATGAAAAAAACTGTCTTTCTTAAGACAAAATATTGATTAATTATGGCTAAATCAAGATCTGGGAGGTCTAAGAAGCGCCGATTTACTGGAAATCGTTATACTATTCGTGCCACTATTAATGAGAATGATGAAACATCTGAGCTCAATTCTACTGAATCCGCTAGTGCCAAAAAGTTGGAATCAAGCCATACAAGTTTGAAAATTTTCTCAGAAAGATTGTTTGAAACTTCTAAAGACAATAGAATTGTCAGCTGGACAACTTTGATTTCATTTTTTGCCATAGTTTGTTGTCCTGATTGTTATTCTCAGAGCTTGGAACTTATGGAAGACTCTGTCAGTGAATTATGCTCACATATGAACCAAAAGTGCAAAAACTGCTCCTTCTTTAAAGGTTTCCCTACGACAGAGAAGATGAAAGGTTCTTGTCTTATAAACTCTTCAATTGTTTTGGGGCTAAGGAAAATCGGGAAAGGATTTTCAGCTGGCAAAAAGTTATGTGCTTTCCTCGGTTTACCTTTCATGTCAAAACTTGCTTTCCGCAATCAAGAAAGAAAACTGTTAAAAGTAACTGAACGCGTTGCTCAAGAAAACATCAACGCTGCATTGAGTGAAATCAAAGGCTCAAATAGTTTCACTAAATGTGGAATATCCATTGATGGTACTTGGCAACGCAGAGGCTACTCATCTTTGAATGGGTGTGTACGTGCCATATCAGTTGACACAGGTAAAATTTTAGACATTGAAGTTATGACGCAATATTGCCACATATGCGCGAAAGGCAATAGCCAATCATCGAAACATGTATGTTCGAACTATAAAGGTTCCGCGGGGAACATGGAGGTTGTTGGAGCCTACCGTATATTTGAGAGATCAAATGTGAGGAATGTACAGTACAATGAATACTACGGAGGTGGGGACTCAAAAGGATATGAATCTGTTAAAAACTTTTATGGAATTAATACAGTAACCAAACTCGAGTGTATAGGTCATGTACAGAAACGTGTAGGGGGGCGGTTGCGTCAATTAAAAAAAACGACGAAAGGTTTGGGAGGGAAAAATAAATTAACTGATAAATTAATCGACAGAATTCAGAACTATTATGGAATAGCTATTCGAAGCAATGTAGGTAATCTACAAAAAGATGATGAGTAGTGTAATAGCTGCATTTTTCACTGTGTATCTGGAAAAAACAATTCATTGCATGGACATTGTCCTGAAGGATCTGAGAGTTGGTGTCGTTACCAAAGGGCAAAAGCAGCTGGGAGTCTCCTCAAAGAAATTGAGCAAGGACTTCCTAATAAAATTATAAACCAAATAAAGCCTACATATCTAAAACTGTGTAATGAAACTTTGTTGAAGAAATGTCTTCATGGTAAGACACAGAACTGCAATGAAAGTTATAACAACATTTTGTGGAATATTGTTCCCAAAAATATATTTATTGGACTGGAAACATTTCGTTTGGGTGCATTATTAGCTCTAATACTTTATAATTCTGGTTATGCTGGTATATTATCAGTAATTCGAAATGTAAATGGTTCCCTTCCTGAAAGTGTTGCTCAAGAGTTACTTACATTTGATAAACAACGGACTTCAACATCTTTAAGACATTCTTTACCGATTGCAAAATTGTCTCGAAAAAAAAGAAAAGCAGCTAGGAAAACAAAAAGTACTAAGGATGAAAAAACATAAGGCTGAGTATATTCATATGGAGGGTTTTAAAGTACTTCTTTGCAGGATTTTTATTCTATATATATATATATATATATATATATATATATATATATATATATATATATATATATATATATATATATATAAAATATATATATATATATAATTTATGATAACTTTTGTGATAAACAATATTTTTCAAGAGTTTTTTCGTGAATGTTTACTGGTAAAACAACACAAATATATTTTGTATGATATATTTCTTAACTTCTAAAATAATATGGCATAATATATATTTGTTTTTCTATGTAAAATATTTTTATTTTTAATGCAATAAGGTTTTTTTTTAAGTGCTTTTTATACGTCTAATCTGTATTTCGTAAACTGTTTACTTAGACTTTAAGAAAAAGCTTTTTGACACTATAAAATTGTTAAAAATATTAAAAGATAAAAGTTTGAAGAAAGTATATAATATTCATAATTGCTTTGAAAATGTTTGTTCTTTTGATATAGAGAGGTTTTAGGTTTTTTTAGCAGTATAGTTTTTTAAATTTTGAATTTTAAATCTTTAAATGCATTTTTCTCTGAAACAGATTTTTTGATATTTTACAACACGGTAAGCATGATATCTCAAAAGGTTCTGTAGATAATTGTCTGTAATTTTGTGTAATTGTTCATTATTATAGTATGTATGCTGTGACCTAGGGATTAAGAAAAAACAGCATATTTACATTTTTATGATTTTTTTTCTGTGTGATAAATGTGAAATTTTTGAAAAATTTGCATTGTCTGCACTTTTTGACTTCTAGTTCAATAACAAATTAAAATTTTTCAAAGATATTAGGTCAATTCATTAGTAACTGTTTTTTGAAAACAATTATGTGAAAACAAACAAAAACATAGTATGATATAATATGTCCTAGTACAAATTAAACTTGCTTTAACTAAAACTTGTAGCGTGTTTATGAAGGGAAATATACGGTAAAAAGTACCAATCCAAGAAGGGATTCCACAAGCGTTGCACTTCTCTCTTGAAATTTACATAATCAAAATTAATTTATCCTTCATGATTTTTGATTACTTGTCTTTAATTAATTACTTGTTGATTTAAATTATCATTAAATATTTTCACAAAGAATAACACATGTCATAAGTCGAATGTCCTACAGTGATAAAAAATACAAAATTTATTTCCATTGTAGTTTAAATAGATTTTAAGTTTGCATTTTTTTTCCAAGAAATTTTTTCGTGAAAAGATATTAGGTTGGTTTATTTTAAATCCCATCGAATTAAAATCTTATCGACGTGTGTAAATTGGTAAATAAAATATGAGATCAACTGAGTTATCATTTTTATCTGATCAAGGATTGAATTTTTTTAAAAAAATAGCTCTAATAGTTATTTTTGTACAGCCGATATACTGATATACATTTGGCATACATCAGTAACATGCTTTATATACATGTACATTTCTTAATATATATTTATATCACGGTATATCATTGTATTTTCAAGGTATTAGAGACTTTGTGAAAATTGCACCTCTCATAAAGTATTTTGTACATCGCTCAAAAACATTAGGGAGGCATACAAGGAAGTAAATAGCATGTTAGTGACTGAGTTTGCATTAGTATGAGGAAGTCATATTGTAAAATCAACAAATTCTACTTAAGTCAATTCAAAATCTGATATGGTTGAACCTAGCTAATGATTGTGCGTTAGTTAACCCGGGACTTTACCCGCAGGGTATGTCATACCCACCGCCAAAGTTTTTTTAAGGCTCTATATAAACCCTTAGGGAAAATAAATAATTTCTCGCGCAGCTGACTTTGAGGACATATCCTTTGAAGAGCCTTAGCTTGTAGGTGAATTCTAAATGTATATTTTTGGATATCGCCTATTCGGTATGTCATACCCTGTGCATGAATCGCCGTTACAGTTCTAGATACATGAGCACGCTTTAAAATATTTCTTGTGCAATGACACTTCATTGTAGTTATGATATAGAAATGTGATATATATAAGTAATTTAATGGATACAGTATTTAATAGATATAGTACAACAGTATTTTCGGATGAAAAATGTCTCTTTACGGGGATGATGAGGAAGAATTGAATGATGAAGAGGATAATAGCACAAATGTGATTCCTATACTGAAATCTGTCCAGATAATTCAACTGAGGGAGCAATTATAGTCCTTAATAAAATGTCTACTTCATATTAAATGGTTAGAAAATCTAATCGTTAGCCTATGACAATATTTTTTATGTTGTTAAACGTTGCTACAATAAATGCTCAAATTATTTTTTAAGTATTCGGGAACGATCTACTAGACATCGAAAAAGACGCTGATTTCTGAAGTGTTTTGGACTTCGATTAACAGAAGAATGTAAAAACCAGCAAGCAATGCTTCTACTAACTTAAAAAAAAAATTAAGATCTAGTGAATACATTGCGCTTACTCGGGACGAAGACTTAAGGAGTGTACAAACAATGTACTGAATGCCCTAATAAAAAGAATAAAAGAACTAAATTTTCGAGTGAAAAACTTAATAAATATATTGTATTTCCTACTTTTCTTCCTTTTTCACTTTTGTATGCGAATTCTATGGTAAAAACAGAATTTAAACACCCTTAGATATGTGATTTCCTGCGCTTGAAATTAAGGTCGTTTTTTTCACGTGTGAAGTTCCGGGTTAATAATGATAATAAATAAGTTATATTTATACTAGACGGACCAACACTTGTAGATATTTTGACACTGATAATGAGGCTACGAGTCATATGCCAAGATACGTTGACATCTCATAGCGTAACTTTCTCTCCCTGGTATAATTTAGACCAGTGTTTCTCAAACTTTCAATACTGGCGACACAATTTTCAATCATAATTTTTGTCGCCCCCCGTACAACAATAATGTATTAACTGCAATAAAAATGCACTTTGAAAGAGATACGTAAAGTTACAATACGATCTTAATTATAAACCGTACAAATTAATACGATAAGTATATAAAATTTTGTATATGTAGCTTTTAAGTATTACATATTTTAAGAAAAAAAAATTTTACTTAAAATATATATTACTTGTTTTTTAAAAAAAGTTTTTTTTACCTTAAATTTATTACTTTTAAGTAATATATATTTTAAGAAAATTACTTAAAATGTATATTACTTACTTATTATTATGTTATTTTTCTTTCTCTAATTTTTAAATTGGAACAGATCGCAAAAATATATATTTAATTAAACGTATATTTGCTTCAGCATTAATTTCTCAAAGTACAAATGTTATTAGAAAATTAGTCTAGTCTATGTTGCTCTCTATCATATCCATCACATCCGGCATTATCGGGTACGTTTGCGTGGGTCTGGGCAACCTATCGGACATCTATTCAAAACATGTAGAAATGCTTTTCCTCGTACAATTCGAGTCAGTTTTAGTCGACTTCATACTTCTATAGCTACCGAATCTAGCTTGAATATACATTTTTTTAATTTGCACGTTAATTGTAAGTCATGGTAATTAAGTATTTCCGGCAGTAGATTAAAACAAAATTAAACATACATTTTAAAGTCGTAAGCAAACATTCGACGATAATAAAGGATCAACAAGTACACAGACGAGCATGGTTCTGAAAATTAAATCAAGGCAATATTTACAAAAATACTTAAATTTTGGATTTACCACTACTGAAGTAAATTTAATGGGGGAAAAAGCCCCAGCTATGTGTTAAAACTTACAAATCTGAAGAACAATATGTAAAAGTTGTTTTTAAAACCATGTAAAATCATTTAGCCATTTTGGCAAAGAAGTTTAAAAAGTATTTTTTGGATGAAGACAACTTGGTAGCAAGTTACGAGTGGATTAGGGATTTATTTCAAGATACTCCAGAAGGGCTCTCAACTTCCGAAGAAGATTTCACATTCAGTGAAAAATTAAAAGGCAATTTTGTAATAAATCCCTCTTTGAATTTTGGGTAGAGGTGTATGATGAAATTTCTGCACTGAAAACAAAAGCACTTCGTATACTATTACCATTTTCAAAATCCTATTATCGTTAAACTGGAGTTTCTGCGTTGGCTGTTTTGAAGACAAAATAAAGATCTCAGCTAAATATAGAAAAATAACTCAAAGGGTCAATTTCTGATATTAACCCTCCATCTGGACAGAACGGATTTTTCCACCCTACTAGAGAGGCTTCGAAAATGGACAGCACGGATTTTTCTGCCTTCAAGTAACGTTTTCAAAAGCGGATTAGCCGCACTTTTCTGAGAAATCCTTTCCCCCTTTTAAGGTTTAACATCTTGAAAGATAATGAGGGACGGAGGAAGCAACACAGCAGGAGTTTTATGGCTCGCAGGGAACCCCGTGTTTTGACCCCCCCCAAATCGTAAAAAATAGGGGAGAAATTTCTTTACAACCCAAGAAGTGTTTCTTTGCTAGCATGTATTTTAAAAGCTTCCAAAAGTCCCAACGCATAAGTAAACTATGTTACAATTCCCTTTTGGTTTCATATTAATTTCAAACTGTAACAAGTTGGGACGTGTCAGGGCAATCTGCTATTTTATATAGTTAGACAAATTATATCTTTTTTTAAGTATATTCTCTTTCGCTTCATTTTTCTTATTCTAAGCTTTCAGTTTTTGAAACATGATTATTTTATTATAAGATACCGAAAAAATTAATAAAACATCAAACTCTTTAAAATTTGGAACCTTTTCAATTTTCCAACCACTAAAAATGAATAAATTTAAACTTCATCAAATCATTTGAAACCTTTTCTTACACTTTGATAAAAATAATCACGAAAAAAAAACTTATTAAGATTTATTAGTTTTTTTTTTTTTTTTTTAGATTTCAAAGCCTAAGTGTTCAGGGAAGTTTAAGTACAGTGCCTGGTTATATATTGTTAAAATACACCGAATTATATTTGAATTTTAAGTGCTTGAACTTCAGTTTACATCAAAGACAACATGAATGATGATTTTCACACATTTTTTTTATAACTTGAATGTTTGAATAAATGGTAATCAAAAATATACGGAAACATTTACAGTAGACATTTATGCATATAAATAAACATAAAAATCAATTTTAAATTCGAGCTATTGAAAAACATTCGAATTATATATTGTTCAAAAATATCTATTTATACAAAATACCTCAACATTTATCTTTTTTAAAGGCTAACTGAATAAGTAATTAAAATCTGGATATGTTTTGAAATCTCGCCCTTATATAAAGCTAGAAATTTTATGTTAGAAATTCCATTTGAAATTTCGAAAATAAAAATGCATCGCGCAGTTAAAAATTATTTACCATAAGTTTTAGCAATTGTTTGAGTATAATAAAAATTTCAAATTTTATTATATAGCTTCTTTGGTATCTTTTAATATATTTCGGCCGCGGTAGCCGAGTGGTATAGGTATCGGAACGTGGCTTGCTTTGTCACGAGTTCGAGCCTAGTACCACTAAAGACCCGCCGTGTAGGGCAGCGATGTCGAGAGCTGAAACGTCCTCCCGTTGGTGTGGTAGGGTAGTTAGGAGAGGGGGTGCCAGCTCACGTGTCGTCCACGTCACTTGACCATGGTTCAAAATTACGTGGTCCGTCGCCAAAAGCCCTCGTGTAGCTGAACAGTGCGACGTTAATATTCAATCATTCATTTAATATATTTCAAAGATTTCATACAATTCGGTTGAAAACCGCATGCTAAGAGCAATAAATATACTAAAAAAATTGATGAATATACAATTACAATAACTTCTTACATAGAGAAGCAAAACTGAGAAGCTAAAGCGTAGGAATAAAAAATTTTGAGTATATCTGAAGTAGTTTTCGAAATATTTATTTTAAAGTTTAGAAAATTTGTGTGCGTTATGTTATACTTGATATCAATTAAATGGTTAAAATAATGTGTTAATATTAGTCATGAAATCGTTTGATGACACATTCATATACTAATAAAATTTATCATGGTCATTGATGCGAATGTCAAGAATTTTACGTAATTTTAAATTCAGACATTAAGATATTGATGTAGAAAATACAAAACGACCATCTAAAATACATGAAAAATGCAGTCTGCTATAAAATGATCTTGACAAACAAAATACGGCATTTTCAGTTACTATGGCACAGCCGGCTTAGTCAGGGGCGATCTGGAAAAACAGAGAGAGAACCGCGGTTTTGATGGATGCCGCTCTAGCTTTTAAAGCTCCCAGGAAAAATTATATATATATATAAATTACAAATGCAAAAATAAATCTTGTAATTTTCCATACATTTTTATAACAACGAATTGTGGAATTGGCTTCCAATACATTGTTGTGTTTGACAATATCTAAGGTAACCAACCCTACTTTAGATAGATTTGTACTACTTTTTCGTAACCGTATTCCTTTTAAAATTAATTCGTGCAGCCGAAATACACCTTTTGTACCTTTAAAAATTTATGTAAACTATAACGGTTAATTTTAATTTATGCAACTTGTGAAATGTTCATAATTAACCATTTCCGTCTAAACAGTTCACATGAAAAAAAAAGTTTGGACTCCCTCATTCATTAGGGATTTATATAAGATTCTAACATTAAATTTTATTTTTCACCGAATAGGATTGAGTGGAAGTGTATAGTGCTTCCACACCACAGGTCTGGGGTTCTATTAACGGGCTGCGCAAGGTCGACTCTGCCTTTCATCCCCGCTACATTGGGTCGATAAATGAGTACCAAGCTTGATTCGGGTCTTAAACACTGAAGGTCTCTCTTCAGACAGTCCACCAAATCGGGACATCTGTTCATGCACCTCAGCGTCCAATGGTCACGTGTATTATGATGGGCACAGTAGTTCCTGGCCCTCATGGATTGTTGTGCTTCTGAGTTTAAGTCTTATATTTGAGGATTACCTCACTTTGGGGATACCCCTTAGAGAAACATGTATTTCCACTCATTTGCAATTAAACATTTTTCTTTCAGTTACGTTTATTTCAGAAGGAAGTTTGATTTTTCAAATGCATTTGCTTAATAACATGTATATTTGTGTATTATATTAAAAATTTGATCAGTCCAAAATTTTATGTTTTTAGCTCCTCTAAAAGCTTTTAGGATTTTACAACTGATGTTACAATCAATATACGTTTTATAGTAGTATATTTAAAAATGATAAGGACATTTTTACGAATGTGTGAGCTGTTATGCCTCGTTTATAAATATAAAAAATTGTATTCAGCTACAGTTTTTAAAATGTACAGAAATAAGTGGAGCAACAGGATACTTACATATTATGAATATTTTTGACTGCATTAAGATATATTTATATTTCAGTTTCTTTACAATTTGGATAGAAGTTGTAAGACATTTTGCGAATAGTTTGATATTGAGTATAAACCCTTAGGCTGTTTAATATTGTAAAGTGTTTTACTTTGATACCAGCACACATTAAAATAAGGCTCATTTGCAGTTATATGATCAGCTTCAGTGATATTTAAATTTTCAAAAATAGTCTACACGTACGAAAACATTCTTTCACAACCGCACACCACATCTTATACTATATCTTCCCTACAGCAGGAAATATTTGTGTTTACTGTAAAATTTAATACAGGATACATTTCCAAGTGTTAAATTTGTTTTAAAATTTGGTATGAATACATTGTGGAACTGTCGGTTAACTTCACTGAACAAAATTGTTTTAAGTGTACTGTTTTGAAAGACAAGATTAATTAGGGAGAACTTTTCTCACAATAGAATTTGTAATGACTGAATTGTGTGAAAATGTAGTTATCGATGCGTGACATTTTTCCTTGTAATAAAAGAAACAGGAAGATAAGAAATTTAACTTGAGTAGAAAATGGTTAGAAGTACTGTCATGCGCATTTGAAGAAGTATATCCCCCATTAAAATTAAAAATTATTGACTGAATGTGTGTTATGTCCATCACAAATGCCGATGTAGAAAAGGAATTTTTATTTAATACAAGAAGTTCGAAAAAGAGAACACTAGGAAGGAAAATTTAAATTTTTTCTGAAAAATATTCAGTTTACATAAAAATATCTTTTATATGATTTTAATTAAAATAAATTAAAAAAGTATTGAAATCCTTTTTGCTATTTTAAATTAAAAATATAACTGAATAGAGAAAGATCGGTTTTATTTCATAAATATAATCATCGTATGTAATATTTATTGTGTTGTTTAAAAATGAGATAGGGCCTTTGCTCTTTTTACCTCATTACTTTTTTAAAAAACAGGAAAGTGAGCGCGTTTTCTTACTCTCATATTCAAAAATGAATACAGGATGCTTTTTTTCTGGTTCAAATCGCAATACTAAATATATATATATATATATATATATATATATATATATATATATATATATATATAATTTTTAAAAAAATGACAGAAAAATAAATTTTCTTTGAAGAAAATATAATTATTTTTCAACTTCTAACATACTATTTATTTCATTTTTTCCTTTTTTTTTTTACCTTTCATTTCGTTTTTAATTTTACTGTGACTGAACATATAGGAGAAAGAAACACCCTATCTTTCAAAGAGGATTGATCAAGAGAGGATATCTACGCTTTCAAAGAAGATTGCCCAAGGCAACTTAACAGCTAGCTGTAAACGATTGATCTCTTGGTTCTTACTTTTCAAAAGGGACCGAACTGGGTCGTAAAATTTTCTCCGTTCGACCTCCCAAGTTCTAAAAGGGGGGAAGGAAAAAAGTATGTTGCATTTTTGAAGGGAATCGCAAAATAAGAGTTAAACGCTTTCGGAATAACTTTTCAGGAGGAAGGTATCCAGTTAGAGGGTTAAACCTTCCTTTGAAAAACTTTGCTCTACAAGACAAGCCCATGGAAGTCCTTAATAATTATTAAACTTGTTCTTAATTTAGTATTAAGAAATTATTTATAAAACACCTTCTTCAGTATTGATGCATTAAACGCATTCTGGCTGAAACACTGGCTCTTCGCACGAGTTCATTTTTTAAAAAAATAAAACATTCTTGATATAATAGCAGAACTGTAAGGAAATTAAAACTGCTTGCACGACATTGTATACAAAAATGTGAAATGATTTTTTTAGATAAACGCTATAATTGTAAATAACTGTTTAAAAGAGAACTATATTTTTAAACCTCACAGAACTAGCATATAGAATTAATGTTAAATAATGAAAAATAATATAAAATTCCGATGAAGAATAATTGTGCTACTTTTTAATATTTAAAGTGAGAAGACTTCAAAATGTTTTAACCCGGGAGCAGGCGTGCACTCCATACTAACGCTAATGGTAGTGCGGGGGGACTCAGTTACCCCAATCATTTGTTTATAATTATTTTAACTGTACACGAGATACAAATAGGAATTCCAGTGAACAATTTAATTAAGAGAAAGTATACTTACCGGCTTCCAAGGACTATTCAATTTTTCTTTGATGATTTGAGAAAAAATCCAATAAAACTGAACTAAAATGATTAAAAAGTGCAAGACCTTAATAAAGGATGCAAATCCGAGACACTTTTCACTAATATTACAGAAATGTTATTTGCTGGCAAAGCTGTCATATTTTGTTCAAGTTATTGTAGTTTTAATGAGCTTTCATTATCGAGTGAGTGAATATTGACGTCGCACTGTTCAGTTACACGAGGGCTTTTGGAGACGGACCTCGTGATTTTGAACCATGGTCAAGTGACGAGGACGATACTTGAGCTGTCCTCTTTTAACTACCACACCACTCCAACAAGAGGACGTTTGAGCTCTCGACAGATTTAACGTGCATCTTTCCTTCACGGTGGGTCTTTATTGGTACTCGGCTTGAACTGGTGACACCTTTGGTGATCAACAAATAGCAAGGTGAACTTTTTCTTTCTTGTGTCTTTTTGACAAGGTAAACTGAACCTTGTGGTACACTTATGGCTTCATATTTTAAGTTGATGGAGCTCTTTTGGAAGCATTTGAAAATTTTCATTTCGTTTCATGTTCACCGTGTTTCTCAATCATGAATAATATGCCATTTTTTCAGCAGGTTCTTCTTTTGCTTGATCAGTTTCAACTTCCTTCAATAGAGATCACAGATGCCCCACACCATCGCTCCCTGGTTAAAAGTGTATTCAGAAAAAAATACGGATGATCTAAAAAGGATTATGACGTTTTTCACTATGCTTTATATACTTGAAAATACTCATAAAAATATAAATCTTGGCCAAATAATCCTTCAAATCAATCAATTCTTTTCCAAATATCGTAAAACTCTTTATTATTTACAATTTCCCTAAGCGAAAAACAAACACATAAAAGATGGGACGGAACTAATGTAGAACTAACGATACCAGTAAGTTTGAAGGTCAATCAAATGATCAGCAAACGTATTATGCAGTCTGGCTGAAAAGCGAATCATGTATTCCTTTTATTTTTCAACAACTTATGTACGGTATTTAAATAATAATTACAGTGATAAATTGTTTATCTTGGGATTTTTCTCTGGGTCATGGTTTCGTTTTTTCTTTTAACGAGTAATATTTTATGTTAAAACGTAATAAAAAAATCTCTCATTGAGGAAATACAGCAAATTAAATAAAATGTTTTTTTTTCTTTAATTTGGTTTTGTGGGATCAAAGATAGCTATTTGATGAAGGAAAAATGCCAGATGATAAATATAAATTATATCAGTGTTGTTGTGTATTTTTTTATTATGGAAGAAAGTATTTTGTTTTACTTCTCTTTCCAGTTATTTTTTTTAAAAAAAATCTTTACATTTTCGATATGCGTGCGCCCCACTTGTAGGGTTATCGCGCCCCCCAGGCGTTGCGCCCCACACTTTGAGAAACATTGATTTAGACTAATACTATCAAGATCTTAGTACTAACTTCCTTCGCTGTCACGTTTCCCTTAATTTTATAAAGTGAGATTCATTTGCTTGCATCACGGTTCCTTCGCAAAAAGAGGTTTTCTAAAATCAAACAATTTATGAAAGGATTTTCTCCTTGAGGATACGTTGAAAGATGCGAAAAGAACCCGTTACAAAATAAAGGAAATAGACATGCATTAGCATAAAATGAGATTGTATATGTAGTAAAACATAACACAAGAGAGAAAAGGAGACGCAAATAATTTATATGGGGTTTTTAGTTCTTTTTGATAAGGGAAGAACATTAAAAGATATTGTGTTTGAAAAGAATGCATATATTGTTTAATATGATGTTTAGTATCTTCAAACAACTAAGACCGCCGCACATCTATGTTCCAAGAACGCGATAAGATTATCAATAAGATTTTTTGAAATACAGTTTAACTTTTCTAATATAACTGTATCCAAGTCAAAGACACTAAATGGAGAAATTAATCTCGCTGCAATGCGTTGTTTGAGTATATTCCAAACTTACTCAATCACATTTAGGTCAGGAAAACATGTTGGCTACTCAATATACTGTATTGCTTCAGATTCAAATATGTTCCTCACAAGCTATGTGTAGTATAGTATAATCAGGAATTAAAAGAAAAAAGAATCGCCAGTGGCTACAGTGTAAGATATGGCATAAAGTCTTTGTATCTCGTTTGCATAGATTTGTGTCATCAAGCTGTCTATTTGAATAATATACAGATTCGCTCTCCTACCTCTTCTTATTGCATCCCTAATCATCAATCCACATCATTTATGCTATGAAATTTCACAGACGAATATGAGGTTATTTGAAGCGCCTTTTTCCTTTCGTACCAGAACAATCATCTCTTTCACGTAAGGCTGAATAGAGACTAGTCAACACATAACAAATAGCTTTAAACATTTTGCATCCCTACTCGATGTTCAGCAGCTCACCTTCTTCAAGCTGCATTTCTTGAGATCAAGGGAATACACATAATTGTCCTATGCGCATGGAAACTATCCTAGTTTAACTTGATTTGGAATGTTTAGCTTGATACCATCCAGTTAGTTGTCACAATCAACTTTCTTCTCAATTGAGTAGAATTGCCTATTCTGGCTCGAATGAGCTGTTAACAAGAGATACCCGTCATATTTCAACTAGTATAACTATACGCGGATTACCTTTGCCTGGTCTATATCAAACATTCCCTATTTCTTGTAATCAATTCTTAACGTTAAAAGGGCAATATTTGTAACTTTAACAGCGTATACTTCGTTTTGTTCATCCACGAATCCAGGTATAGCCTGTTGTTGGGATGTTTTTCAATATCACCCCTTCTCAAAGCAAAAACTAAATATTTGTGAGTTACAATAGAGGCAGTAAAACAACGAGCTTTCGTTAAATTATATTTATTTTCTTTTGTTGGTTCTTGACTTCGTTAAAATTGATTTCCTTATGAAGTTTTCTTCTACTTTCTGCTTCGTTCTGAACAAAAAATAATTTATTTTGCATTACCTATCAAATGAAATATTGGTGTAATTTTCTTAAAACAATAAGTTCCTCAAATTTTTGGAGCAGTTTATGTTTAAGAAAATTGGGAGTAGTTTCAACTTAAAAATGTTATATGATCTATTTTCCATAAATTAAAGTGGCCACGATAACCGAATGCACATGGTTGCAAACACGTGGTTGATGTTCACGTGGGCACGAGTCCAAGAGCCACTGAAAACCCGAAATGTAGAGGCTTTGATGCACGTTAAAGTAGTAGAGGCTCTAATTCACCATTTTGCCGGGTGTGGAAATTTGAAGGGGTGCCAGCTGAGGAATCATTCTCGTCAATTGACCATGGTTCAAAATTACGAAATTCATATACAGCCCTCGTGTAGCATTAAATGAACACTCCTTTATTTAAATGAAAAGCCTTTTATATATAGTACAATGTAGTTTCTTGGGTATGGAGATTTCAGGAAAAAAAATGCCTCAATAAATATTTATAAATGTAACAAATACTTACTTAAATATGATTTGCATTAAATTTAAAATATAATGATGCAAAATTTGCATGTAATCTTAATTTCTAACTATTACTTCTAATCACTTTATTTGAAAAAACTGTAAAGCTGAGCAGTCAAACATCTTTGCATAATTACTTTTTTACCAAGAGGACTATTTTTCCTGATTATACTATCACTTTCCAATGAATATATTTTAATAATGTGTATCGTATTTAAATAACTAAATTAGTTTGCACAAAGTATTTAAACAAATGCTATAAAATTGTAATACAACTACAAAGAAATTGAGATTACAATTTAAATAATTTTTAACAATTTTTTACTATATTAAAATAAATGAAGAAATAAATTTTTTAAAAAAATTATTTTTCTTAAGAAATTGATGTTTTAAAAAAATGGTTTAAATTAATCTATCAAAAAAATTAAAAGAAATTAGTTGGTTTTTGAAAATGTGCAGTTAGTCGTGAATATAAATACTTAAACTGAAAATAGTAAACAGTCATTTTTTCATTCAAATAGTTTCCATTTGATTCTATTTACAATAACTAATTACTTCTTCAAAAATTCTGTATAATGTGTAACTGAAGCGTATTTTATAAATACATCTCGTAAAGCAAGATTTCAAGTCAAGCAACTGAATTTTTTCTCTATTTCAAAAGTTCCACTAATAAAACGTTTCTTGTTTTATTTTAAGTTTATATCTTGTCATTTTTACTCTCAGAATGCTTATACACCAAATATTAAATTTAATACATAAATATTAATTTGAATGAAGTAGAGTTTTTAAAAGTTAAATAAGCAAATTGTAATAATAATACAGGTTGTATAAGTACAACGGTTACAAACTTTCAGAATAGACAGAGTATACCTAAACAATGAGAAATCACATTTCGATGAATGGTCGAAATGATTTCTTGGCGTGGTAGTATAACGACACAAAACACAAGAAAGACAGGACAAGAATAAAAGGAAAAAACATGATTATTATTCTTAGAACAGCAAAAATCTAAGTAATATATATATATATATATATATATATATATATATATATATATATATATATATATATATATTACTATATATATATAAGGTAAATCGGGGGAAGTTGCCACATTTAAGGATTTTTTTATTATTACATTGAAAATTGAAATGACAAGACCATGAAAACAATACAATTTATTTTTCAATATTTAATTGGTTATGCATACAAGTTAATTCCCTTGTTAGTATGAAAATAAATAAGAAATTTAATGTTAAATAAGTTCATTTAATTGTAAAATATTCCCCCATATATAAGGGGAGATGCCACCGGTCATGGAGTAACATGCAACAACACAATAAGCAGTATAAACATATATATGTATAGAATCGAACCTCTATATTGCGAAATTTTATATATAGCGAACTTTTTCTTGGAATCAAGAACATTACACGAATAACCTCTCCATTTTCTAAATGAACTTTTTCTCCTGTGATTCTATATTTTTTCTCCTTATTTTGAAGTATTTCTGGACTTTTCAAGTTATTCTCCCTTTTAACACATTTAACTGGTTTTAATAGAGGCTTAACTTACCGAGAGCAATGGATTTATGGGAGTTTCATCCAAGTAGTGCAACCTTAAACCCCTATTGTCCAGGTCACTAGAGACACCTTTCATCCACGGTGGAGTTGCCTCGTGTCCCTGAACTAGTCTTCGTTCATTTGTACTGTCGAACAGTAGTACTAGTAACTTCGTTTCTTGTGGACCGAAAATGTCAAAACGTAAGTCCTTAAGCATCAAAGAAAAAAATTTAACTTTTCAGTCAAAAGGCGTCAGAAACTTTTCTTGCAGTTTTTTTATAGGTAATATATATAAAATGAATACATATTAATTTACAAAAAATGTGAATAATTACTTTTTTAATATACAGCGTTTATGAGTTTAAAATTTGTTTTATGTGGTTTATAAAGAAAATTGAAAGATGAACCTCTATATAACGAACTTTTTTCGGGATTTAGGGACTTCGTTATGAGAGAGGTCCGACTGTATATATATATATTAAAAAGGAAATGATCACAATTCCGGTGCATTGAAGATTGAACTTCAGCGAAAATACCGGGTATGTCCCGGACTTCGCTAGCAGCTGCCACGAAACATGCAACAACTTTCCCAGCACTGTTAACGGGAGGTATTCCAGAAACTTGACGTTCCCCCTTTAGAATCAATCAAGGCAAGTGAGGTCTGGCAATCAAGCGGGCATATGCACTGGACAACCAATGATTTGGTTTATGCAGCGCCATCTATCGTGTAACCCAGCTAAAAACTTCCCAGCACTTTCACCTCTTATTCATATCTTTTTGGTGTTTTGTGTCATTCCTATAACACTGGAAAAGCGTTTTTGCGACCATTCCTATTAGATTTTCCATCGTCTTAGTGTACTCTATCTGTCTTTAAAGTTTGTAACCGTTGTACCCCCCGATGCATCATGTATATAAAACATTTTTGCAAAATTTTATTTAACAAAGTTTTGCATTTTATTAACATCGATGGAAACGGAATTTAGTTGACAGAAAGATTAAAATAATTGTGCAAAAAACTATCAGCTAACTATAAAACATCAGAGATTAAAATATGTATATTTATGGCATAATATTTTATTCTTAAAAGTCAACAAAATTCATATAATATAAGAAAACTCTGAAATTTCGAATGAAAGCTGGTTTAGTAAAATTGAAGAAATGATAAAAAAGTACAGAATCATTTATAGACGATCCATGTGAATGTGACAGAATGACGGAGTAAAGGATATATTCTCAAGTAGATATATATTCTTCCATGTATTCTGTCAACTTAAGTAAATCGAGCGTAAATAAATATGTGACACATAAGTCTTCCTAATCTCTGGGCAATAAATACTTACTAGGCATTGCTTAAAATTTTTAAAATGTCTATCTAGAAATCATTTATACATAAATAAAAATAATAATATATAAATAAAAATATATAGTTTTTTAAGAAGTAAAATATACTAAAATAATGTTACTGTATTCATTGTTGCCGTATTTTATACCATCAGGCTCGCATTTTTCTATCAATACTCTTTATATGTACTTACAAATTAATGTAGTAATAAATGTGGTAAATAAAGAACTATTTTAATTGCTAAAATTATGATTAAAATTAATACACGTTACTTCATAAAGGAAAGATTATAGGAAATATATATAAAAAAATTAAAAATATAGTCACGGTATAAAATAATATCCATTGTGGATATTGATTTTATCAGAATATGTAATAATTTAATCGTTTGCTTTAGTTGTGGTGATGTAGATATCTAAGTGTGTAATTAAAAAGGAAGCAAAATACTTATTCAACCATATTTCGCATTTATGTATTCTATTATGTATTCAAATTTGAAAAACCATCTTCAGTTATAAGGTTTTCCAAGTCGACTAAACATCAGTGTTCGAGGGTAAACGAAATATTTGATCGATACTAAAGAGTGTTTTTTTTTGGTATAGAAGTTTAAGTTGGCATTATTTTCCAAGATGGCGACTGATTTAACAGCTGTCAAGTGATTTATTCTCAGTTTGGTTTGGCAATTCATCTAAACGATCATCAAGCAAGGCGTAGATTCGTCGAATGGGCCCAAAACGAGATTGCCGTTGTTCCCGATTTTCATAAGCGAATTTTGTTTAGCGATTAAGCGCACTTCTGGTTGAATGGCTACGTCAACAAACAAAACTGCCGCATTTGGAGTGAAGCTAATCCACAAGTGTATGTCGAAAAACCGTCACATCCAGAAAAACTGACTGTTTGGTGCGCTTTATGGGCTGGTGGAATCATTGGTCCGTACTTCTTCAAAAACGATGAAGGCCACAACGTTACAGTCAATGGTGATCAGTATAGAGCCATGATTACTAACTTTTTCATTCCTGAATTGAACAATCATGATGTCCAGGAGCTGTGGTTCCAACAAGACGGCGCAACATGTCACACAGCTCGTGCCGCAATCGATTTATTGAAAGACACGTTTGGTGACCGCCTAATTTCACGTTTTGGACCTGTGAATTGGCCTCCAAGATCTTGTGATTTAACACCGCTAGACTAGTTTCTGTGGGGCTATGTAAAGTCATTGGTCTATGCGGATAAGCCACAAACGCTTGACCATTTGGAAGACAACATTCGCCGTGTTATTGCCGATATACGGCCACAAATGTTGGAAAAAGTCATCGAAAATTGGACGTCCAGATTGGACTACATCCGAGCCAGCCGTGGCAGTCCTATGCCAGAAATCATATTTAAAATGTAATGCCACAAGATTATCTTTCGAATAAAAAAAATTCATGTCAATCGAATAATACATCGTTGTTTCATTGCAATTTAAAGTTATATATCTCTAAAAAAGCACCCTTTATATATCACTTTAAATTAAGTACTTAGTTCACTGTTTCTAATCAATAATTCTTTTCTAAAACTGTATTCTTTATAGCTTCTGAATGTTTTATTATAGGTTTTTATGTGTTTTCTGTTTTAACTTCGTATCATTACTTGCAGAAAATCTATCCTTATACGTACTACAACAACCTAACCAGTGTTACGGCTTACTACTGCTGGGATGCCGATGACACCGTAGCTTTTGTCGTAGCTATCTACCAGTTGGTGGCAATGTTCATCGTTCCTGCGTGCTTCATGACTCTTTGCTACATATGTGTCATTCGGGATCTCTGGAGTAGCACTAGAACGGTAGCAGCAATGACCAGACCAACTGAGTAAGAATTTATAACTATGTAATTAAAAAACTAAAAGTATTAAATATTGAATTGGTTGTGGAATGTGCATTAAGTGTAATTTATATTACAAATATTATATTAATTAGAAACGGATTTTTTCAAGGTTTTAATGCATGAAAAAATATTATTTATAATAATTCTTGCCATTATTGCATGTACGAATTTATGTTAATGTTGCATGCTTGCATGTCTATTTTTATGTTACATGTTCCCATGTACATGTTTATGGAACATGTTCCATGTTTCGCATGTTCATATTTTCGTTACCTGCTGCATGTTTACTTGTTGCAAGTTACTTAAACTTGTGTGCACATGTTTTACATTAAATTTATATGATCAAGTACTTACAAGACTAAAAAAAACTCTAACAAGAATGATTAATGCAAATATAAGAAATTTTTAAGGACATTTTCAGAAAGAGTGGTTAAAAATTATATCATTTGTGTAAATTCATTGTTTAATAGTTAATAACAGTAATATTAATTTTATTTTCATATTTATTAAAATATTTTTTCATAGGTATCAGGATTACAAAAAACAACTATATAAATTTAATGCTGACAGTAGTTCAAAGATGTGTCGGTACTGATTTTCCTTTACATCAGTGGTTCTCAAACTTTGGGGCACGCTCCTCTTGGGGGCATGATAACCCTCCAAGGGGGCCACGAACATATCGAATATAAAAGATTTAAAAGTTATCAATTTACTAAAAGGAAAGCAAAACAAAATATAATCTGACATAATAAAAAAATACACACTGACTCTGATATACTATACTTAAAAATGTATCAGTACGGCAGAATATATTTGATACTAAAGATCAATTTTAAGTGAAGAACATGTTTAATATTTTTTCCATAGGCTTATCATATACAAAATTGTATAAAAAATTTAATACTTGATAATTTGTACGGTTTATAAAATAGTCGTATTGTTTCTTTAGCGTCAAAGTATTATACATTATTACTGCATTCAATACATTGTTATTGTAGAGGGAGATGCGAGGAAAATTATGATTGAAAACTGGGTCGCGAATATCGAAAGTTTGAGAAGCACTGCTTTACATGTTTTATATATAGTTCCTCTCTTAAAAATTTTGATAACAGTGTGGCTAGAATGGGTAGTAAAATCATTTAACAATCTTGGTATTCATCAATTAATTTGAATTGAAAGTGTTATAAGCGTTATAAGTGGAAATTTTAAGCAAATATGAAATTAAAAAAGAAATTTGTGATATTCATTTCCCTTTCTTTCTCTATATGGCTTTAATTTTCTTAAAACTTTTAATAACTTTAACTTTAAGTAATGCCTTCGTATTCCACTTATTTCTGAAATGCATTGTTCTTGTTTATTTTTGACACACATGCCTGTATTAGAGAAAACTTCAAAAACTTTTAACGCTATCTTATGTGTATTCAAAAACAATTACAAGGATATCTCTAAAAGAGAACACTTAAACTTTAGAAAATGTAAAAAAGGAAGATTTAAATTGAAAAGAACAAGTACAATTTAAAAAGTATTTCTTTTGAAAGAGGAATTATAAAATAATAGAAATTATAGGAAAAATATCTACAAAAATAAATAAATAAAAATTAAAAGCGAGGACGCTTTGAACAACAATTTTGCGATCATCATCATCCATCATTATATCAGGTATATTGCATATGTTTTACATCTACTTTCTTCCTAACATTAAAAAAATGTAATTTTCGTATTGAATTGTTATATTGCATTAGACAATGACGGTTGGAAAATCCTGAAAGTCTTTTAATTCTCTCATAATCCATCATTTGCCGCATTTGTTTAATTTCATGTAAACTATTTTTTTCTTTTAAGTAGTTTTATAAATCAAAAATGATTTAAAAGCAATCAGTATTATTATCCTATGAAAAAAAAAGCTTTCAACAAACGATTATTGTCTTAAAATGAGATTTTCGTATCAAATTGCTTTTTCTTTTATCAAAAAGAAAACTTTTCGCTGAGCACTTTTCTTGTAATGAAGATATACTTACCATAACTTCGATGGTGTCAATAATTCCATTAAAATCACAAAAATTAATATCTCACTTATATCTTAAAAATCTCACTTCAAATGTTTGAGAAGTTTCACGCGTTTTTAAATACAAAGATCCCTTACAGGTAATAAGAGAAATACGAAAATAGAATTCTTTGTTTGAAATTTTTGAAAATAAAATGAAGTAGTTAAAGCTTTAATATAATAATTAAATTTATTTATTTACTAGCCGTTACCCACCCACTTCACTGGGTATTTCACGATGTTGCATATATGTATAATGTTTACATATATATTAATTATTGATATCTAGCATTAAGAATTCGATTGTATTGAAAAATATATTTACAGCTGTTACACTCTCATCCCTTGATATAAAAAGAACATAAATTATAATATCTAATTTCTATTTATGTCTAAAATCGAAGTAGAAAGATTTTTTCGCTCACTTAACCTAATAATCAAGTGGATTTCCACCAAAGCAACTTTCAGTGGATCTCTACTCCATAAAATAAACATGCGTGCTGAATTTCAAGTCTAAATCTAACAGAGCAAAAACGGAATTTTTATCATCAATACCTCGTTGACAGCATTCTTAGCGGATTCCAATTCAACAAAAGAGACACGCAAACCAAATTTTATTATTATAGTCTTAGCAGTTCAAAAACGGGAATTTTGTCTTTTAATACGCCCCAATAACTTTCCCCGCTTCCCCCTGAAGTTGATTTCCGTAAAATCCATTCTTAGTGGAACTCTATTCAACTAAAGAAAAAAAAAGTGCTCAACAAATTTCAAGTAAGTGAGTTAAATTCAAAAACAGGAATTTTTCTAAAACATGCCTTAATCCCTCGAAAACCCACTCCTTTGGGATCCGTTTTCACAAAAATCTTTGTAAAAGAAACTTTATTCCATGAACGGAACATACCTTCAAATTTTCAAGCAGGTGGTTCTATTAGTTGAAACGCGGAAATATTTATCTATTACGCCTCTTAATCCCCCTCAGTGACCCGTGGGGATCAATTTTCCCTAAAACTATTTTGTAGCGGATCTCTACACCATGAAAGGAATTAGCTTACCAAATTTTAAGACCGTACGTCTAATAGTTTAAAAATGGAAATAATTATCTATAACGCCCCTTAAGCCTCCGCAACGCTACTTAGGAAACTATTTTTACAAAACCCATCTTATAGCAGATCTCTACTCAATGAATGGAATCAGCTTACTCAATTTCAAGATTTTACGTCTAATAGTTTTAAAAAGGAGTTAATTGCCTATAACGCCCCTTAATTCTCCACAACGCCACTTGGGGTCGATTTTCACAAAATCCATTCTGTAGGGGATCTGTACTTTATGAAAGGGATCAGCTTATCAAATTTCAAGACTGTACGTCTAATAGTTTAGAAATGGAAATAATTATGTATAACGCCTCTTTAAGCCCCCGCAACGCTACTTAGGAAACGATTTTCCCCAAACCCATCTTATAGCGGATCTCTACTTAATAAATGGAATCAGCTTACTAAATTTCGAGATTTTACGTCTAATAGTTTAAAAAAGGAGTTAATTGCCTATAACGCCACCTAATACTCTACAACGCCACTTGGGAGTCGATTTTGACTACACCCATTTTGCAGTGGATCTGTACTCTATTAAAGGAAACCGCTTATACCAAATTTAAAGACTGTGCGTCTAATAGTTTAAAAATGGAAATAATTATCTATAACGCCCCTTAAGCCCCTGCAACGCCACTTAGGAAACGATTTTGACAAAGCCCATCTTATGACAGATCTCTACTCAGTGAATGGAATCTGCTTACTCAATTTCAATATTTTACGCAAAATAGTTTTAAAAAGGAGTTAATTGCCTATATATAACGCCCCTTAATTCTCCACAACGCCACTTGGGGTCAAATTTCACAAACCCCATTTTGCAGCGGATCTGTACTCAATGAAAGGAATCCGCTTACCAAATTTCAAGACTGTACGTCTAATAGTTTAAAAATGGAAATAATTATGTATAACGCCCCTTAAGCCCCTGCAACGCCACTTAGGAAACGATTTTCACAAAGCCCATCTTATGACAGATCTCTACTCAATGAATGGAATCAGCTTACGAAATTTCGAGATTTTATGTCTAATAGCTGAAAAAGGAGTTAATTGCCTTTAACGCCATTTAATTCTCTACAACGCCACTTGAGAGTCGATTTTCACAAAACCCATTCTGTAGGGGATCTGTACTCTATGAAAGGAATCCGCTTACCAAATCTCAAGACTGTACGTCTAATAGTTTAAAAATGGAAATAATTTTGTATAACGCTTCTTAAGCGCCCTCAACGCCCCTTGGAGATCGACTTTTGTAAAAATCATTACGTAGGGAATCTTTACTTTATGAAAGAAATCTGTGTACCATGTTTCACGACTTTACACCTAATAATTTAGTAAAGGAAATAATTATCTATAACGCCCCTTAAACCCCCGTAACGCCCCTTGGGGTTCGAACTTTGCAAAATCCGTTCTTATCTGACGTCTACACCATGAAGGGAAACTACCTACCAAATTTCATGTTTGTAAGTTTAATAGTTCCGGAGATATCGTGATTAGTCAGTCAGTGAGTCGCTTTTCTCCTTTATATATATATAGATTTATAAGTTTTATACAATAGAAAAGCAAATAATCTAAAATTAAATGTTTTTAACATTTCCTAATTTATACAGTTTATAAATTAATTCTCTAAATAATTTAGTATCAATTTTCTACATAAGCAAGTATGTTTCTTTTTGCCATATATAATTCTTCCAGTATTTAAGTTAATTATTTAAATATTAAAAATATTAACCTAACGTATACATATGTATGTTTGTATATTCTGGATGAAAGATAATATATAATAGAACATTACAGATTTAAAAATTAATAATTTAAAGATTAGATGCAAAAAAATGGATGCTGCCGACGTTATATGAATTTTCTTATGTGAACATTATTGGTTTTAATAATAAATTAAACCAATTATTTAATTTTATCGTATAAAATAAAGCAAACTGTGTTTTTGTTTCTTATCCCTCTTTGTTAAAAGGAACATTTAGATCCACTCCATGAAACCGTGCGTTTTTAAACAATGAAGAACTATAGCAGGACTTGAAAGCAGCTGGCTCTTATGGCAATTAATACAAGCCAAGATGTGGGCAGAAGCAGCTTGGGTCATATAGCAATTTGGACAAGGAGGGCAAACTTTGACCCACCACATGTCGTTGTGCTCGAGTGTGTCCACTGCGAAATTTTGCAAGAACACTAATTTTATAAACTTAGAAATTTTAGTAAATTATAAACACTAATTTTGAATTTGTTCAACTTCCTCCTTTTTGAGACTCTGAGCTTGAAGTACAAGCTATTAAAGTTAAGTGGAATAACAAATGTCTTAATATCTGTAATGCTTATCCGCTCCCATGGGGGCAATCGTTTAATTCCATCGGACAAACAAACTATTCCAAATTCAAAAAAAAAATGTGTTAAGAAATTTATATTTAATTGTTGTTTTAATGGCATATCATTGAATTTGAACCTAATAACAAATTATGTCTGCATAGCAAGAATCTAATGCTAATAAAGTATACCTCACATAAAACTCACCGCTTAAATCTAAAAAAAATCACAATTAACTCTAAAATTATTTAGAATATATATGATGACATAGTGAAGATTTTAAATTTAATATTAATATAAAAACCTGATATAATATTCAATACATAAATATTTAGATGATTCAGAATACCAACATAACTTTTTAACAATATAAAATATAGGTAAAATAAATTTAAAAATACGAGGATTTTTTTAAATGCATTCCTATCGGGGTTTTTTTCCGAATCTAACTTATACAATGACTGGCCAAATTATTATGCTCAGTTCACAATTATACGGTGATTAGCTACAACTTCACGTAGTTGCCCTTAGAGGGTGAGAGATAGCTATTAATAGGGAAGGCAGGAAAAGTGACTGTGTTGCTTGGGAAGAAATAGGAAAACAAGTTATTTGGCTATGGTTGAACGCGCGATGATTGAAGGTATTAGAAGTACAGAACCACAGTATCAGCAAAACGGCTGTACTTGTGTAGTTTTCAACGGATGCGGTCATTAATGTTTAAAGGGAGTAAATTACCAAGCAGAAAATAGGGTCTCAACTTCAAGTTTATGGTTGGCACAGGTTGCTGAAAGTTCGCTCGGAAAGTAGAATTGCGAAAGTTGTCTATTCCAATAGCAGAGCAACCGTGTAAAGTTCTGCACTACGAATCTAAAGGTGTGGGACAGACGGAAGGAAGACTAGCCATATTCAAAATAACTCAATTTATTCTCCGTTCCAACAAAAACACAAATTCAAGTAATTTAAGTGTTAAGAGATGTACCCCTATATCTAATATGGAAAGCAATTAACAAGATATGCGAGATATGGGAAGACTTTAAATACTTAGATCACTTACGCTATTCAATAGCTTTTACTTCTTAAAGATCTAATCTGGTTTAAGTCTTAGTTGACAGATCGACAAATTTAATATTACAATTATCATCAACTAAGTATCTATACCTCACTAATACTTTAATTAATCATTCTGCTCCGGGTAACAGTCTAACCTATCTCTCTTCTCTAACCTGAAAGATTCAACTTTAAATTTTCCACAAGTCTTAATTTGCATGGGTACGTCTTCTTCTTCGAGGTGAATCTTTATAATATAATAATTTTTACCCTTTATCTATCGCATTATGTTTTACTTCAGTTTTTCCATGCAATATTTTTTTTTTGAATCACTACATTTAAAACTAAGGGACATATACACTGGTGTGCAAAAATTAAGGACAAAGTCGAAAAATTAGCATATCAGCTGAACGAAAAGACAGAGTGGACAGAAAGACAAATCAGGAGATTAAGTAAGGTGATGTACGGTAGCACATGCGCAGATATGCAGGTAGACGTAATGGGGGAGTGTCTGAGTAGTATAAAGCATGTTGTCGGTGTAAGATCAGTATTTCTGACAAAGAGATTGCACGCCGTATAGCAGTTAAAATCACACCGAGTTGCTGCCTCAGCGAGAAATGGCGAATAATCAATCTGTTAGACGACATCTGGATGCTTTTACCCGAGGTCGAATCATTGGGAAGTTGGAGGAAGGCCGCAGTGTGACAAGTGTGCATGCAGAGTTCGGAAATGCTCACAGCATCGTTTCACGACTTTGGAGACAATTTCAAACTACAGGAACAGCTATCCAGGGGTTCAGTAGTGGACGTCCACGAGGAACCACACCCGCAGATGACCGGTACATTGTCTTACATGCCAGAAGAAACAGGCGGCAGACATCGGGAGAAATCGCTAGACACACGACACAGGCGACTGGATGACCGATATCGCGTTTTACCGTTTCTAGAAGACTGCACGGTGGTGGTCTGTTTGCAGGACGCCCTGTTCGGTGTGTACCTTTAACGCCTGCCCATCGGAGAAGGCGTTCTCTGTGGTGCCGGGAATACCGGAATTGGAGAGACAATGAATGGGGAAGAGTACCCTTTACAGATGAGAGCAGATTCAGTTTGAGTAGCGATTGTCATCGCATACTCATCTGGAGAGAGCGGGGAAGCCGCAATCATCCCTCAAACATCATTGAAAGGGACAGGTATGGAGGTCGCGGTGTTCTCGTTTGGGGAGGCATCATGCTTGGTAGTCGTTCAGACCTTCACATCTTCGACGCAGGTTCAGTCAACGGGACCCGTTATTGTAACGAGATTCTTCTTCCATATGTGCGTCTTTTTAGAGGCGCTATGGGTCTGCAGTTCCTTTTCATGGACGACAATGCACCATGTCATCCAACAGTAGCTGCCGAACAGCTCTTAGAGAATGAGGATATTGAACGTATGGATTGGCCGGCACGATCTCCGGATCTCGATCCCGTCGAGCATGTATGGGATTTTCTACGCAGACGCTTGGCAGCTCGTACCTTACCACCAGTAACGATTCGGGTGCTTCGATTGGCGCTTCAAGACGAATGGGCAGCAATGCCTCAACAACTCATTGACACCCTCATTCTCAGCATGGGCAGACGCTATGAAACCTGCCTAGCAGTCAGGGGAGATCATATCCCCTACTAAAGACCGGATGTTTCTTGCTGGATACCCATCACAGGGATGTTTCGGCCTTCAGTCGCATTGCGCTTCATACTACTTTTTCAATCAAGCTTCTTTTTATCCCTCTGATTTCTCTTTTAGTAAGTGTTGCTTACATTACACATGTCCTTACGTATTGGGGATCTTACGATATTAAATGTGTTGATTTGGAAAGCTTTTGTACAAAGTTATATTGAAAATACCGTCTCGTCCTTAATTTTTGCACACCAGGGTACATAAACAAAATACTCGACTTTGGGAAATTTAATTAGTTAGAGCTAATTCATTCATTAAAGATATTCAACTGTAAAATTAATTATAGACATTTTTCACTTAAACTAAATAGTCAAATCCTTTTTTAAGGTCTACATTAACATACATGAAAATAAAGCACTTACCTTTTGAAATTAACAATTTTTTTTGGAAAAAAATGGCAATCTTCGCAATGCGCTGAAAACACCGTAAGCTGAAAATACAGTTTCTGCTATAAAACTATTCGCCTTCCCAGCTAAAATATTCATCATAGAACATGTGCTGTCTTGGAAGAGTTGATTTAAAAGAACATTCCTGCGAAGTATCGTCAGAATATTCGTAAAAATGGTAATTGTATGTAATTTTAGAGTGAGTAATACTTATAAGTACCATCGGTAGATAAAGAGTTAAAGACCGAATATTTCCCAAGAGGATTAGTATTTTAAGAGAATGTGGATAGACCCATCACAATGGTACTTTTAACTGTCCGAAATCTTAATCAAGGATCAGCGGCAAACGTCTATGAAAGAACTATTTGCCTCAAATTAGTATAGGCTATGGTAGTCGACTATTTGTTCGAGAGCCTCTTCTGTTGGGCTTGAACAAGAACAGCCGTCTCCAGTTATTCAAATAGCTCAATGATTGGATGGATTGTAAATTGCTAAAAAGGGTCATGTGGTCCGATGCATCAAGTTTTCAATTTAATCAAATAGAGGGCAGGGAGAACACAGAATTAAACTCATCTGCCTCACTACAACTCTTCAAGCTGGTGGAGGCTATATTATGGTTTGTGGGATGTTATCTTGGTATTGCATGGGTCTTTTGATTCATGTCGAAGAACATCTGAATGCCCAAAGGTACTTAAGTGTTATCGTAGTTCAAGCACATTAAAATTCCTAGTAGTTTAGCGAGACACAATGATTGACTGCAAATTAATTTAACAACCACAATTCTAACTAAACCCCTGAATAAACAACAACAAAAAAAAATTCCAAATCTATAGCAAAACAAACAACACAAAAATTAAATGAGCATTGAAACACCTAACCGAAACACCAGAAAATTTTAAATCAAAGTTAGCAATCATCTCACATAACAAAACAACATGAGCGAAAAAAATTAAGTTTCAACATAATTTCGTAGGGAAAATATTCAAACAACCATCCCTATCCATAACTTAACGAGCATAAATTCCAATGTTATCATCATTTAGAAATATACAACCACTTAAAATTAATACACCAAGAAAATTTGGCAATAAATTAATTCTAACAAAATGCCGTTACCAAAAATATTAATCTTCTATGCAAAATCAAAATTTAACCAGAAAGTACACAGTTATACACAATCAAATCAGCATAAACTAAGTTATTCAATAAAAGAACCTTTTGTACGAAAAAAAATTAAAATTACTAGATAATAATATTAACACAAATTATGTAATAGATGAGAAAAAAAATTTCAAATATGTATGTATCGTAACAACATTCAAATTTCATGACAGGTATCCAGAGACCCCAAAATTTTATTTTTGCCGCAAACATAAATTAAAGCTTAAAATTTATTAAAATTAAAAATTTACGTACGTACATGATTATCATTGAATAACACTTGCATTACACAAAATTTATTTAATATATTGCACAAAACACACAGCATAAAAATATTTTATCTAGAGTTAAAATTGATATTAACCACAAACAACACTATGTCATTTAAGCATAAAATCAAGACATAAAACAAACTGCATAAAAAAATTTAACTGAAATTCATTAAATAACAGGAAATCATTAAATAAATGAGTACAAAATTTGATCCAACAAAAAAAAAACATAACATGAAGCAAGGTGCATAAAAAAAAATCTGAGCTAAAAATTCATTAAATAACCAATTACAACAATGTCTCACTTAAACATCAGAAAACGACATGACACAAGTTGCATAGTTATAAAAAAAAATTCCAGCGGAAATTATGTGAATTAAATGTAAGAGAAAAACCAAAATTTCAATATCGAGTAGCTCTGAGAAAAAGTAACAAACAACAACAAAAAAAGGGGGGTGAACAAAATTGCTCCGAGTAGGAGTGCACCAGTATGACATGGACGGCTAAGCACGAGATGGGACGTCCAAAAAAAAAACAGTAAACAGTAAAAAAACAAAAACAGTAGCTCTACTTACTAGCTATAAGTTGATTTTTAAAATCAAATATATATATCCTTATTACTCTGTAGTATTTTATATACATAGAGTAATAAATAATATTTTTCAAAAAAATTTTTAACATACTTTATAACTACATTAAGTTTTATGCATAAATGCTATTATTTTAGAAAATATCTTGCGCAACGTAAAACTTACTTAATAAGAAACATTTCTGTAAGAAATATTTTCATGCGCTTATAATGCTTAAAAATGTGATTGTATTATAAACATTTTACACTTTTTTAAAACCTTATTCTTTTGTAAAAATATGTGCAAAAAAAAATCGAATAATTTAATTTTAACCTTAAAGAATTATCTCTAGTCGAAAACTGTTTATATTTTCATCTATAGTGACAAAATTAATACAAATGAGACCCCCTTATGTGTGAAGAAATCTTTCGCATATTAAAAAAAAAGTTAAGCTTGTACAAAATGTAGTTTTCGTATAAGTTCATTGATAATATTTTCCTTTTATTTTTGTTTAATAATTAAAACAATATATTTTAACATGGATCATATCACATATAATAATAATTTTTTCATTAATATCGTAAATAAGTTCTAATAATAATTTAAAATATTCCCTAAATTGCTATAAATCTATATCTATATAAATTAACGAGAAAAGTGACTCACTCATTCATCATGATTCGACTTGACTACAGACTTGAAATTTGGTAGGCATGTTCATTTCATGTTGCAGAGATCCGTTAAGAACGGATTTTTTGAAAATCGACCTAAACATTCCCGTCTTTGAACTAAAGACCTACAGCATGGAAATTTAATAAGTACGTTCCTTTCATGAAGTAGAAATCCGCTACAGAAAAGATTTGCTAAAGTCGATTCCCAAGAGTTGTTGCGAGCGTTTAAGGGGCGTTATAGATCAATATTTCCGTTTTTAAACTATCAGGCGTAGAGATTTTAAATTTGGTTGGTAGATTTCTTTCATAGAACAGAGATCCCTTTTAAAAGTAGTTTAGCAAAAATTGACCGCCAAGGTGCGTTATAGATAAATGTTCCCGTTTTTAAACTAGTAGTCATACATATTTTAAATTTGATTGACAGATTCCTTTCTTTGAGCAAAGATCCTCTACGAAAGGGGTTTTGCAAAAATCGACCCCAAGGAGCATTGCGGGGTCTTAAGAGGCGCTACAGATGAATACTTCCGGTTTTAAACTATTAGACGTACAAGTTTGAATATTAGTAAGCGCGTTCCTTTCATCGAGTAAAGGTCCGCTATAAAAGGGGTAGAGTGAAAATCGACCCCAAGAAGCGTTTTAGGGGAGCTCAAGAGGCGTTAAAGGTAAATATTCCCGTTTTTGAATTTTTAGATCTATGAAAAAATTTAGTTGCCAAGTTACTTTGAAGGATAAGAGGTCCACTACAAAAGGGGTTTTGCGAAAATAGACAATCAAGGTGTTTTGTGAAGGCTTAAAGAAAATCATTATAGAAAAAGAAATTCCTGTTTTTGAACTGCTAGATTTGTCACAGCTCGCCTGTCGTGAATCTGATAGGGCTCGAGGAAGAAGCAGACATGATCCTAGAATCATTACTTTTCATTCAACTAGATGAATGCACTTTAATATTTAAACCCGAGGAGCATTAAGAATTACTAATCCTAAGTATATTAAATATATGGAGACACTTATCTGCACCATATATTTAACATGATGCAGACCAACTTGCGCGCTCGTTCAGCCGTAGAGTGGACATTTTCCTCTGTCTCGTGAATTATTCTTCTAGATTTATAATATTACGATTTGCGACTACCGGGTGCTTACTCTAGGGTTTCTGCTTACGTAACTCTTAACTTACTCAACGACTGTCACTTAAATAGAAGATTGAATTTGCATAAAACCAAGTTCACTCCATGGAAAGCGGTTTTCAAATTAATATCACAGTTAAAAAAGAGTATTTTTCCCAAGAGGATTGGTAGAAGCAAGAATAGAACTCGTTGCATGTTCACATGCTTGAAATTTGGTAAGCATGTTTCTTTTGACAAATATAGATATGCTAAAAACAGATTTTATGGAAAATGACTTCTATGGTGCTAGCGACGAGTTACTAGGTTGTATAGATTAAAAAATATACTGTTTTAGAACTACTAAGCCTACTGTAAGGAAATTTAGTATGCTTGTTTGTTTTTTTAATTGAAATCCGCCAAGAACGTGTTAGAGCGTAATCGCTTGTTGAAGAGGCTTTTCGATAAAAAAAATTTTCCGTTTTTAAACTATTAGAATTAAGCTTGAAATTTGGCAAACATGGTTATTTTGATGAATAAAGATCCACTAAAAAGAGATTTTGCAGAAATCCAGTTTGGAGGAGGTGGTTACTGAAGCATAAAAAATAATTCTACTTCAATTTTAGAAATTCAAGTCATGTTCTTTTTAAATCAAAATGTAAGATTTATAAGAATAGTTTTATTACATTCTAACTGATAAACAATATATATTAGAGAGAACAAGTAATATAAAAAAATTAAGTCAGGTCCTACTTAGATCAAAAAAGAAAAATTTTATTTCGGCTACTTTTTATTTAATAGTTACAATTAATATGCATATGCATATACATCTAATTGATATGCATATTAATATTGATATGCATATGCATCTCACAGAATCAAAACATTAAGTGGTAATTAATTTTTATTAATTTTATCATTAAAGTAATCCCAAACAATCGTGTATATAAAATTTGAGTTCAACTGAAATGCATGCTTTAAAATTTGAGAAAAAAAAATCTTTTAATGTTTTGACCCAAGTCGCTAAAATGAAAGTAACGTGGCTGTGTCTGTAATTCTTAAAATCATTAACTTTAGTCAATTAATTTTAATATTTCACTGTTTCCATTGAATCGTCAATATAGTGTAAGGAATGGCGTCGCTTGAGAATATTACACTTTTAACACAAAATAAGTACACCAGAAAGTAATATTACACATCCAGATATAAATTATTTACTCTATTTTAAGCATTCGTTACACAAAAGTTGTAATAATGTATTACTTTTGCAGAGTATAGATCAGTTTAGGAAGGTGTTTTCAAAAATCGACCCACAAAGGAGTTACGCGTGGGTGTTATAAATAATAAAAAAATCCTTTTTATCAGTTATTAGACCTACAGACTTAAAATTTAATAAATATGTTTTTCGTTCAGCTGAGATACGCAAAAAAGCTTCTTTTTTGTTTAATTTGCGATTCATGTAAAATTAAACTCATTAAAAACTGCTTTGTTTATTTTTTTCAATTAACCTTTGCGAAGAATGTGGGTGTACCAGCTAGTATATAAATATATATTGTATATTCTCAAGTAAAACCAGCGCTAAATGTGACAGCGTATATCAACAATTGGTTTTTATATATTACCTTATAAATTATTTCAACAATATATTTGCTGAACTAAAAAGAAAATATGAATTGGTTTCTCCTGACTTAAGACTTTTACTGAGATTAAAGGTTTTACATGATAATAGATTTGCCTCGGGATTTTTCAGAAACGCTATTCTATCTTATTTTTTTAACGTACAAAAACTTGTTTGAAACTCCTCAGTTCTCAAATCTGCTGAGTTTTCGAATTCCCTTACGAAGTTCTTATCTTTAAGGCATTTTAAGGTACTTTGAATCAAATCATGTTATCACATCCATAGGGATTTGAAAAGGAAACCAGAAAAATAGTTTTAGATTTTCGATTTCTTTTCTTTGAACATTAAAACGTAAGAAATCATGTCGATAAACTTAATGGTTGTTGTTTTGTTTTTTTGCCTCAAATTCCATTTGCTCCGCTTAGAAACGGTAAAAAATGTAACACTATTTTCTGTTATGTTATATTTATAATATGCAATATTAAAAAAATAAATTTTTCTCATCATTTACTTGTTTTAATATATGCTGCTCTTAACTGGGAATAAAACTCATTTGCTTACAAGGAAATCTTAAATAGAAAGAAATATAGGAAAAATTTGTTTCATCAAAGGGTTTTTTTGCAATTATTATAGTTTTGAAATCAAATAAGATCACTTCAATTTTTTTCATTCGATTATTTAAATCATAAAAAAATGCTTGCGGCAATTTAACTATTTAGTTTATTTTAAACAAAATAATTTTTAATTAAAACTTTAAAAAAACTCATTATTATTTATTTTTAATTTCTCAGTGTTAATGCAAAATATGTGAGCTGTGATTTACAAAATGCTTCGAAAAGAAAAAAATTAGATTACATATGCTTGTTTTTATTTCAAATAATCACCGCCTTTTAAAAATAAAAATTAAAACGTAAATTCTTACACTTGACTGGATACGCACAACAATACTAAATTTTATTACAATCAGACACACTTTCCCACTATTAGATTCTTAGTTTTACAATTTTTCAGTTTTAATTTTACATTTTTGTAGAATATTTTTATTTTCATATATTTTAGTATAAGTTATTATTTTCATGTCGTATGACCAAAATTATTTAAATACGAAACCTTTATTTTTAGTCACTTATACTGGGTTATTCATACTTCTCTTCTGGATTTTTAAGCTCTGTATTAAAAAAAAACTACAACAAATACTGCAAAAAAGAGCATTTGAAAGAATACAGAAAAAGGTCAAGTTTTATTTACATAATTTACAGGTACTTTGTGTATGAAACCTTGGTCCCACGACATATTTTAATACGATAATCCAATTTTTTCCACACTCTATTCAACATGATATCATTGTTATTGACATCACGTGTTATCCTTTTCCATGTTATCCGAAAACTTGGTCCAATTTTGCGTACCCCCTTTGCGCTTGATGTAGCAGAACTGCATGAGAAGATAAAAAGATAACGTTGATAGTACCATGTTGAACAGAGTGTGGCAAGTACTGGACTACCGCATAAGTCTAGTAGGGTGCAGTTAGTGCGTGGAGCCAAGGTTTTACACCTAGAGCACCAGTTAGGTATTAAAAAATAAATCCTAACTGCCGATTAAAAGTTTTGTGATTCACACCCCAGGGCCACCATTTTTACATAGGGGTGTGTGTGCGGTGTATTGGGGGGGGAGGAACAAAAAAAGTACAAATAAGCAAATTTTTCTCTGAAATAATAAATTCTTCGCAAACACTATCAAAGTCATTTTATTGCATTTTCCAGCCTTCGGAAAAGTTTTACTGATAGCAGTGCAAAGAAAAGAATCGTATTTCGACAGGACATTTACATACGTCTGGTGCACTCAATGCATCGGTTGAGCGAAACGGATATATAAGGTGGTGGCAGTTAGGGAGTTAAATAAAACACTTGAATTGCGTATATATGCTTTCAAATGTTTTTTTATTATATTAATTTTTTTTAATTTAAAGTTTTTAATCCTTGTATTAGCGCAATAAAAACAATGTCTTAAATGCTTTTTAAGGAATATTACAAACTTTCGGAAAACTTTAATTAGTTATAAACTTATTCGATTGTGTACTTAATAATTTTTATGTAATTCTACTTTACAAATATTTAATGTTTCTTTTCTTTTGTTACATTTCTCGTATCCCAAAGGCTGCCTGGTCATTTCTAACTTGTTTTTATATTGCATTTCTAATAATATCTTCCAATATATATATGTGGATTAAGGCTTAAGGTCTTTCTTAATTCTCTCGTACCGAGGTATGAAAGACTAATTTCTACTAAAGATATTTCCAGAGTGAATTTATTTCGTCTTGAAAATTAAACCATAATTCTTTAATCAATCAAGATTTTTTTTCTTAAATTACAAGTTCGTTATGATGAATATAAAGTACAATCAATGTCAAAACTTGATGTGTATGTATTTTATAAAAATGTATAACATCTAAAAAGCCACATAAAATTAAAACTTAAAATTTGTGTGTCAAATAGATACATTATATATAATTATTACAGAAAATTAAATTACGCAAATACGCAATATACAAATGCTTGCTGATTCCTTTCAAAAATAATTTTGATAAAGGGCGTTTTTGAATGTAACTGAAAACTTAACTACCCGAATTATGTGTGTAATGAATAATCACGAAAACAAATTTGTTGATGAGATTTCAAAATATATTATTTTAAAAAATTTTAATTTTCAATTAGAAATATTTGTATATATTTAAACTTATTCTTCTAGATGCGTTAAGTTCATACCATCATTTTTATTCATTATTTAAAAATATTTTTTTATTCTAAACATTTTGCCATAATTACAAAAAAAATAAATTTACATGAATAATTAATCCCGTCTTATTAAATTTAAATTTAGCAGTAACTGAAATAGATTATAAATCAATGTTTCTAGTATGTGAAATTCAGGGGTTCACATTTGACTTCTCGGAAGTTAGTGAGTAGTTCTCATAAAACTTTATACTTAAAACATTCCTATGAAACTTCCCTTTTAACCTTTTAACTGCCGTTCGTGAGATAATCTCTCGCACGGCACTAGTGCTTCAAAATGTCACACCCGAGTATTATGCGGGGTAATTATTATTTTTTAGTGCATCTTATTGTTATACCCGAATACATATAGGGAGAAGTTTATTTCGGCTTCATCCATTTGACAAACCTGAATCTATATATGAAAAAGTTAATTTCGTCTCAACTGAATAGATGATGTTTGATGAGCAGTATTCACGATACTTCCATGGTCAATCTCAAAAATAATAAATGATGATGTATTCAAGCCAAACAATTTTTTACTTCAATCTTATGCATGGTGTAGATCGCTGTGATCAGAAAATATCCTTTATTACGACAATCCGAAACGCCAAAAAATTTACTATAAAAACATACTTTTACGTTTATTAGACAGTGTACACTGGAATTTATTTTTGCTTTATAAAGAGTGTTTTTTTTTCAGGTATAGAAGTTTAAGTTGGCATTACTTTCCAAGATGGCGACCGATTTAACAGCTGTCAAGTGATTTATTCTCAGTTTGGTTTGGCAATTCATCAAAACGATCATCAAGCAAGGTGTAGATTCGTCAAATGGGTCCAAAACGAGATTGCCGTTGTTCCTGATTTTCATAAGCGAATTTTGTTTAGCGATGAAGCGCACTTCTGGTTGAATGGCTACGTCAACAAACAAAACTGCCGCATTTGGAGTGAAGCTAATCCACAAGTGTATGTCGAAACACCGTTACATCCAGAAAAACTGACTGTTTGGGGCGCTTTATGGGCTGATGGAATCATTGGTCCGTACTTCTTCAAAAACTTTGAAGGCCACAACGTTACACTCAATGGTGATCGGTATAGAGCCATGATTACTAATTTTTTCTATATATTACTGAAAAAGGCGAGCGTGGGACTCCAAGACCTTATCACAGTACCTCACAGAAGTCACAGGGCCTATTGCAAACATATAAAGGTGTGTGCGGCTATCCAACGAGATGCCTGTACAAATTATCAAGACTGCACTATTGTAATGGTCTATTTCTTGGACAATGGAGGGCAGGTAGCGAGTCTCTGGTTTTCACCAATATGTTTTTGCCGTACGTCCATTTGTAGAGAACCAGGGACCAATTATATTATGATATAATGAAAGAATATTACAAAGTTTTTTCTCTGTATACATTACCTTTGATGAGAATATTCTGTTGTTTATGATCCCGAGTTGCGCAAAATGATTTTATACATGTTAGTTGCAATGTTTTGCAAAAACAAGTGGAATGAATTAGATTTAAACGACAAGAAGTTTGTTATTGTACTACTGTGCCTAATATTTCCTATCTTGAATAGTTATGCTTAGGTTCTTTATTTATTTGGGTATATATATTATAGATTATATATAAATACATATATATATATATTTATATATACATATATATACATATATATATACATATATATATTTATATATATACATATATATATACATATATATATTTATATTACATATATATATACATATATATATATTATATATATATATATATATATATATATATATATATATATATATATATATATATATATATATATATATATATATATATATATATATATATATATATATATATATACTATGTATTTGCCTGTTCTTGTTTTAAAATAAATCCTTTTTGATAATAGAAATGTCTTTTAGATTAAAATAGATTTATATTTCATCAAACAGTTACATTTGTGATTTTACTGTAGTAAATTACTTTTTTAATTAATTTCGAATTGCACTATACATATCCTTTACTATGGATGGTACGTGATTCTCTGTATGTGTGCGACTTTCGTTTCTCTTCCTCCTTTTCTGTTTGGAGTGCCCAAAAAGCAAGAGGCAGTCAGAGACTTTTTTTTAAAAGTTTAAAAAAAATATTCAGGATGGGGGGGGTTAAGATAAAGGCCAATGTATACTTAATCGCTTACGAATGACAGCACTATCAAATTTCAACAATGAGTAACGAAAGATCAATTCAATTGGAACTCCGTAATTTTCAAGAAAATGGCAGCGCTGTAATATTTTAAACATTATTTGATCATTGCATTATTATATTATCTATGTGTTTGTATACATGAAAAACAATAATAATAATTCATTCTGCTTTAAATTTTCACTCCAATAAATGTTTTTTGGTTTCCAAATCTGATATAAAGGTACATATTTTTAAGTGTGGCCTGCGAGATTATAACGTTTTTCTGAAGTGGCCCGCAAGGTCATTTGGTGCTTTAATCCCTTAGTTGCCGTTGAAAAGCTAGGAAATTCACTCCCAATGCCACCGTTTTCCCCACTGGTGCGCTTTGTTTCGCGGTTTATATAGGGAAAAGAAGAAGCGCGTGTGTTTTTCAGCCTGAACATTGTTCACTTTCACTTGAAAAAAAAAGAAAAATACAAAATAATAAAACTAAAATACAAAATTTAATGCCTAGAATTACAATGGAATAATAAAAAAATGTACTACTTATCTATTGTTTGATATATCCTTAAAGATATTGAACACACTTAGCAAGCATCCCATTCAGTTCATTGATAGCTTACAAACATACCCAATTGTCAGACTTATTTGTACAAAAAAATGAAAAAGCTCCTATTACACACGGTAAGCAAACATGAGAGCAAATAAATTATAGAAAAAAGCACACTCAAAAAAAAAAACAAGAAAACGTGCTTAGCAAATAAATTATAGAAAAGAGCTCGCCCAAACGAATAAACAAGAAAAATGGCTTAGCTAGGAATTCCATCGTTCCTGAAATATGCCCTTTTAAATTTTTTTCCACCTCTTCTCCGAAATAAGTAAATTCTTTTGAAGCACTGTCAATATCATTTTATTGTATTCCAAATCCGGGGGACTAGTTTTAAACATACTAGCCAAATGCAAAAGGTCCTCCTATTAAAGCAAGTATACACGTCCGGGGCACTAAAGGCACCAGCTCAGCAGGCCGTATATTCACGTCAACGGCACTTAAAGGGTTAAGCATTATTTTAAGATATATACATCTTAGACACGCTTGGGTAGGGTTTCCCGGAAATACCTTATAGTTTCAAGAGTTTAATTCAGCGTTTCTCAAACTATCGGGTGTGCGTCCTGGGGGGTATAACTCTACGAGGGAGGGGCGAGTATATCGAAAAGTCAAAAATAAAATATTATTTAAACAAATTATTAATTTACGGAAAGGAAGCAATTTAAAATATATTCCGACATAATTACAAGTAAAATACACTTTATAATGCACTTTTAATGTATCAATACTGCAAAATTTATTTTATAACTAATTTATTATTACTAGATTAAGAAAAGCCACTCATCCGGTATAACAGTTAGTGACACTGACTACTGTGCCGTTGGGCCTGGGTTCTAATATCAGAAAGGTATGATTATTTGCAAATGTATAGCGACTTTGCAGTATGGGGGTACTTTAAATAGCGATCGAGCCTCGAGTTCTCTCGTGACGTTGGTGGAAGATGTGAAAAGCGTGTCCCCAGAGAGTTCCCCTCAAAATTGGGGTGGAACCGAGCCAAATCGCATCGTCATCTGTATAATGCTCAAAACTGCGGCTAACAATAGGCGTATATATAGCTGTTTGCCGTGTTGAATTTCGTGGATTTTGATCTGATGTTACTGTCCATCAGGTGGCATAAGTAACAACAACAAAAAATTAAGAAAAATTGAATAATTTCTTGTGACTTCCATGGACTTGTCATTTACAAAATTATATAACAAATTTAATACAGATCTCGATAATTTTTACAGCTCATAATTAAAGCTGTAGAGTAGCTTTAGGCTCAAAGTGCATTATTATTGCCTTCAGTACATTGTTATTGCGACGGGGGGGCTATGAAAATTATGATTGAGCATTGGGTTGCAAATATTTAAAGTTTGAGAAGCACTGATTTTTACGAATTCCGTGAGTCGAAAAAGTATAAAGACCACTAATTTTACCACTTTTTTATTTGTCATCCATGCGACCATATTTAGAAATTATTCTTAACCTTTATTTGCAGGCTTTTTTTTTTTTTTTTTGTGAAATAAATCAGGGTGATATAATTCATACTCTAGATTAAAGGAAAGATGTTTAAAATAATTAAAAAAAAACAGTATGTTATGGAAATATCCATCATCATGCAATTTTTTTATGTTAACTTCTGTCCAAAATAAATAAAAAAAATAATATACATTTACATTATTTTTATTCCTGGTGATAATTAAAAAACAATTATTATTTTTATTTACTTTAATTTCGCCTGCTTTGAGGTACTCGTTGTCAGAATCTTCGTCATCAAGTCCATCTTCTTATAGCCAAGCACATTCTAACTGGCTTCAATACCCCTCTCTTCCAAATTTCTCTACAAAAATAACATAAAATAAACACATAGTAAAAAATCATTTTTGTGATACATTAGAAGTGAAATAACTAAATAGCGATGTAAATTTCACTCACATGAGTTTGGGAAGATTATCTGTAATATTCAATATAAATTGCACAGAAAGTAACATAAGCACAAAAAAGAACCTTTTTCCACTCATTATCGCTTTTATTAACAAAAAAATATCACAGAAAAGTAAAAAAATATTTAAGAAATCGCACGTTTCTTCTAACCACAACAAACAGTTGAGTGACAAGTTCAAACCCACTATAATGATTGCAACACGTGATGTTTTTTTACATATACGTTCCTTATTACGCAATAGCTGTGAAAAAAGTTACCAACAATAACCAATTTTCAGTAAACCTGTTTTGAGTAAAAGTTTTTGTTCACTAAATGTTACGATTGAAGTTTCCGTCATCATGTAAAGAAGGGTTAATAAAGCGTTTCTCGGCATTTCAGTAATCGTTGCCCAATTTTTACAATCATAGTTTTTATCGCCACCTCCCCTCTTATACAATAAGAGCTTGTCTAGTTGCAAGGTTTTATTATTATTATGATTATTTTGACGCTAAAGCTATATTACTTTAATTATATATAAGCTTTACAAATTAATAAGAATAAGTAAATTCATATTTGGCTATATTTTTCCCCTGCATTGAAAAAACAGAATCAATGTCTCTTTATTGCTCTCTGTCTTAAGTTCTCAATATCGAACAGTAGTACTACTTTAGTAGTACTATGTTCGAACTCATGACAAGCCAACCACGATCCTATACCTTTATCACTAGGCTAACGCGGCCACACGTATATTGGATGCAAGTAATAAGATTAATGATTTTGTAGAAAATTGAAATTGTGTGTGTGTGGAATAAAAAAGTTGTAAAGGGAAAAAACCTAGAAATGTTTGCAGAGATGTGGACAAATCAATTAAACGTACAAGAGTAAAGAAAAACACGAAATTGTGTTTATAGCTATTGAAAATCCCTCTGCAGTGCTGAGAAAGAATATTTTGAAGTATTTTCTTACTGACAACAACTAGGTAACCGTTCATAAGTGTGGATTGGATATCCCCATTTAAAATACTCCCAAAGATTTCTGAATTGCTGAAGAATAAATCTGTATAAACTTCACGTCAAGGAATAAAATTAAGAGTCAATTTAATTATAAACCATCCTTCGAATTTCGGACAAAAGTAAAAGGTAACGTTTGGAGGTTTCTGCATTGAAAACAAAAGCACTTCTTATTCTGTTATTATTTTTAACACATTACTTTTCCGAAACTGGATTTCTTACGGCAGCTGTTCTAAAGACAAAACTTCGATTCCATACCAAAAAAGAACTCAAATTGCTTATTTATAACACTAACCTTCGTTTAAAAAAACCAAAGAGAGTCACAAACATTTTTTTTATTCGGCTTTTTTTTAATTTCACACTGATATGTTGATTGTTATTGTTAGTGACTCCGTTCGAAATCGTTATTTTGAAAAAACGTATAAATGGATAACTTTTTTTATATATTTAGTGTCAGTTGAATTAGAATATACACATGAAATTGTTTTATGAATATTACTACCAGAAAAAAAAATTAAATGCAATTTTTTGACAAGAAATGAAGAAAGAATGACACATTTTCAAAGAATTCTACATTCATGAAAAAGGCTGCTATAATAAAAATATTTTGCTTATATATAGCTAGGACTTCTATACTGAGATTGAGCTTAACTTTTTGAAATATATAACTTAGGAGTGGATTTATTCTTCTTTTATTGTATCAGAGAATAGAGATTTTTTTCTAAAAAAACAGAGGTTATTATTTTAATTGATCGTAACTCTGAAAATAATGTGAATTTTTCAAACATCCTAGTTCATCCTAAGAGTTCTAACTCTGTATAAGCAATATACTATTATTATCGAAACATTTTTCATAAAAAAAGAATGTTTTAATATCAAGGTAACCATATTGTAATGTTATCGCCCATTCTGGCGAACATAACCTACAACTTGGCACCATTACCCCGGATATCAAACTAGCACCATTTTTTCTTAAAAGGAAATATTCTTAAAATAGTTTTATACGTAAATTCTAATTCAACTATAGCTAAAAAACAAAAACAAAATATTTCTTTTTAAATTTTAAAAAGTCACAGTTCTGAACGTAGTCAGTTACCCAAAATACATTGTTAAATACTGATAGAATCCTACTATTCATTTATTAATATATCAGTGTGTAAATGTGTAATATATTTTTATTGTGTCGGAATATGTATTTGATTTTCGTTCTTTTCAGTAAATTAATTATTTTTAACTCTATTTTCTTTTTGATATGTTCGCGTCTCCATTTATTGTTAACACATCCCTAGGGAGTGTGCCTTATAGATTGGGATTCTCAATAGTAATGAGATAATGAACTGTCATGAGTTTTCAAATCTAAAGAATGAAAATTTGTTATACCACACGACTCATATATGCTATTGGTCTCAATAACATCTACAAGAGTCTAACACATTTTTTGCTAACGAAATACAAATGTAGCGAAGCATGTAGTTAAATGTGCTTCAATGTCATAAATTATCATCTCATTCTAAAACTATTGTAAATACCAATGTATTGTATCTTAATGAAAATACATTTTTAATGCACAAATGTACAGGATCCTGGATTTGACACAATCATATCTTTCTGCAGCTGTGCAAAACTAAATAAATATAACACATTCTAAAAGTTTTTTTTATTCCAATTTTTCTTAATATAAACTCGGTAGAACTTTGGACGATTGTATTAAATCCTATAAAAACAGAAACATTACACTAAAAAAATTAAACATGACCAAATATATATATTCTTATGAAAATACAAGTATTTGTTTTTTAAATCTCTCTTTAAGTGTATAACGCTGTATGTGGAATCATTAAACTTAATACAAAATAGTAATACTTTGTCATTTTTAACTCACAAAAAGAACTAAAAATTAAATTTCTAGAATTGATTTAAATGATGTATTCTTCCATACGCCTTTTTTACCTTAAGTATATCTTTTACCTTTTTAACATATAAAATGTTTTTCGGCTATTTATATTTTTAAAAAAAATGTAAGAGTGAAGATTAAAAGTAAGTGCATAAGCAGCTATCCTATTAAAGACGAAACATTAATATTATATTTCCTTGATGAAATGATAATTTAAATGAAAAACAGGTATATATATTTTATAGTTACTTTTTCATGCACACTTATTAAGTTTAATTTCAGAAATACTGAAATATGGGATTGCGTATGTAAAATTGAAAACAAAAAATTGAAATGTCCAAATTAAACATTCGAACATTACTATGTATATATATGTGTGTGAGTGTAAAAATGAATGAATGAAAGGTTAATTATAATAGTGGTAAATAATAAGTTTTATGATTAATAATTTTTTTAATTGATCTAAAACCACTTATACAAAAGCATTATTTCACATTTGAGTGAATGATTATATTGAAAATACTGGATATTTCTTTCATTCAAAGATGTTTTTAAGTGAGCATGTCAAGCTGATGTTGTTATGCACTTTTTAATATATTGATTTTTATTTTTGGAATAACTAAATTATGATCCTTTTTAAGAATTGAAAAGAATATACTTAATTTTATAACTTCATCAAGTTTTCTTTTACAGGATTTGATAGATTATTTCCCCCCAAAAAAATTTGCCCGGACCTATTACCTCTAAAATTTCTGTAAGAAAAACTACAAATTAATGCTTTTTTTTTTTTTTCTGGAAAAATCTTTTTTCTCTCTCTCCCTTTTTTCCTAAAACTGCAATTTTACCATAAGCGTTCTAAAATTTCTTACGCTTTGTTTTAAATATTTCCGAATGATTTCTAACATGTATTACACTAAAACCTTTTAAAACATGTGTTTTTAAATCTATTACCGTTAAATATTTCGAATGTTGCACTGTTTTTGTAAATATAATGATGTATTTTATTATTATTTATTTTTATTTTAGTACTTTTCCAAATATATCTAAAATGCATCGTAAACATACGCTATCAAATTTAGTACATGAAATTCAGTAAGAATTTCATAGAAGAAACATATAGAATTAAAATGATTATTTAAAAAAATGTAGATTTTTTGGGTTGTTTTCCTTTTTATATTCATGTGTGTATTCTCGAATATTATTTTTATGCTTGAAAATCTTACAAAAATTTGCTTGTGCTGCCATCTAGGAGTGATACTGAGAGAGAGGGACACAGAAATACCGGGCATTGCTTGTTCCGATTTACTTTCAGTCGACAACAGAGGGCACCACCAGAGCATGTTCTCAGCATTCACAGACAAGGTTTGGAAATTCAACACACTAGAAAACAGGTAAGATTTAACGATTAATTGTAACTTTTATTTTAAAGTTCATGTTTCATGTGAACGAATCCATATTTTACCAATTTTATTTTAAAAATATAAAACAATCCGTTAAAAGGTTATTCTATTTGAAAATTAAAAATAAAAAAACAAATTTATTTACTAGAATATGAAATTACAGAGAATCATTTCAGATTTAAAATTTTTATCTTTATAACATAAATAATTATTTGCAAATGTATTGTATTGGATTATATTTATGTTACAAGAGGATTTAAACTTAAAATTTGAGCATTAGGTATCGGGTTTAATTTTACATTATTGCTTCAAATAATTTTTTAAATAAAAAAGGAATTTCGTATTTATTCATAAAGTTATTTTGTGTACTTTTTTTTACTTCTTGCAGTTTTGTATTTTTTAAAAACATTTTAATTAAATGTTTTAATTAAATGTTTTAATAATTTACTGCATAATTTTTTATATAATTTTCAACAGTTTAAATAAATTTTGGGGAGTCTTAGTGCTGAAAGAAACTGTGAAACCTTATTTTTTCTGAACTTCTTGAGTATCATTTACTGCTTCAAATGCGTTCAGCTGTAAAAAAAATATTTTAAATGCATTGAATCATAAAACAGCCATTGATAATTACGTAAAATTCGTAACATCAATTTTTTGATAGTTGTTTTGCATGATTTTGAAATATAGTTTTTGAAATACTACAGCTTGTATGAAATAGTTTTTGTTCTCTATTGATAACTTATTTCCTTCATTATAAAACCTTAAAACAATATTTTCATTATCATAAATGCATTTCCATTTTTTTCTAACTTTTCGGTTACTTCATACCTACCAGTCACACTTTTTAATAATACGGTCAACTAAATAACTCATGGTTGTATGATTCTGGTTTCTTTTTGAGGATTTTGCTGACCGGTGTCGCGTTGTAATCGTAAAAATAATTACCTTAACATTCAGTCCCGATAATTTATTTTCATCTTACTAAGGGACACGTAACCGAACAATTAGATTATAAAAAAAGATTCATTTAGATTGAAAATACATTGTCCTTCGTTTTCCTATGTCTCGTTCTTTTTCTCACCAACCATGTTTTTCCACCTCTATCTTTCTAATTCAGGCTGCTCTCGTTCAGTTTCTAGTCAGTTTTGATTTCGGTGCTTTTCAGTGAATCATTGGGCATATGGGCTTCGCAGTCTGCGATATACTGCATGGCAATTGGTGAAAATGGCTTGTCCGGGAGGCGTGCCTAAATTTGAGTTATTCCGGATGCTTTGGAAGCAGATTATTTTCTTGAGAGAGATTTGAGTGGCTGCTCTCTGATTAGTTGCAGGGTGGAGAGGATGGTGACTCCGATTGCCTACCCCGAGGCTTCAGAAAGTTACATATGAAAAAGTAGGAGGAGCTTGTCGAGTTGGGAATTAAAAGTTAAGATAAAGGATAAAAATTTAAAGGATAAAATATAAAATAAAATAAAGAAAAAAATAAAATGTAGCAAATTATACAAAAAAAAGTTTATTGCATGAAAAGATGATGATATGATGGGTTATATAATCCGATGAGAATTCTCCTTGTCTTCTTAGTTTTGTTGTTATCATCATAAAGAATTAAGGTTAACATACTACTATTATTTGTGTTAGAAAGGGAATTAAGGAAATTTAAGCTATTTTCTGAATGTGCTCTTTGAAATATTGATTTTAAAAGCTTTTCTGATATCGTCGTTACACATGTATCAGGTGGCTTTTATTGCTTTGCGAATATAAGAATTTTGCATAGTTAGTTGCTGTTAGCAGCATATCCCCAAACTGGACAAGCAAGTTTGCTCTGGTTGCCAGGTCCTCCTCTATATATACCTGACCCGCTGCCAGTTACTTACATATATCTTCGACACGTTGCCAGATGTCTCATATGCTTAGACGTATTGCCAGGTGTGGGGTGATAGATCCTTACAATGATCTAAAAATATTTCTTTGCTATTTTAATATTTGAAAATTTTTGTTAGCTGGAATCTAACTATATATTTTTAACAATTTTTATTTTTTTATTGTAAAAAATAATGAATATATAGAAAATCTATCTCTTAATCTCCGCAAAATACTCTTTATTATGAGAAGATTGTTCTTTATCACTTTATCAAGAAAATTATCTTTTTGTTATCATTTTCTATAACCAACAGCAGCGTGTCATTGGATTTTATGTATTAATCGAAGATTTCGTCTCGATATGTAAGGTAATCTTAGTGATTAAACACATTCAAATCTGTGAATTCTTAAGATAATTCTGTCCAGCATTATAATTCCCACTCCTTTGAAAGGTGTCTTTCAACATGGGACTTGTTAT
>BMAU01006936.1:135000-304934 GCA_019973935.1 Trichonephila clavipes | reverse complement strand
GCATTTCCTTTGTTTCGTAATTTAGGATGTATATGTATATTGGTTTTTTGTTTCCTGCATGAATTCTTTTAATTAAAAAGAAACTAAGTAGATTTATGATTTGAGAAATAATTCTATGGTAATGTAGCTTTACAGTATGTTTGGTAATTGTGTTTTTTTAATTTTGAAAAGGTTTGTTAAGTAACGAAATAACTTTGTGTCTCATATAAGTTTTTATTGTAGCTTATATTTCGTATTTTGTTTCCTGGGAGAACTGGGACACTCTTCCAGAAAAAACGGATGGATTTACTCCTTTGCTCTTGAAATACAAACCTATAAAGAGTACTCAGAGTATTTTCAAAGTATTTTGTAATTAAATTAAATCAGAGAAGAGCATTTGGCATTAGGTTGCTTGATTAAAAATGGCATTCTCATTAGAGTAAGAAAAATGAATTAATTCAATTAGCGCGGGACTTAGATGAGTCACCTGAACAAATCTATGTCTAAAATTGATTTAAAGAATTTAATAATCTCTAGTAAATATTACAAGGAGGAAGAGCCAAAGAGTTGTGGAAGTTATTACAGCCGGGTTTAGGACAGAACGGCGGCAAAGAAAACTGAACAACAAGAACAATTATCAATTGAAAAATTACAGCTTGGAAGTGAATTTATCTAGGATCGCTAAAATCAGATTATAATCAAAATAATGGTCAAACCTCGTGTGAAATCTTTGGGATGAAATGATTAAAATGGTTAGGCTCTTAACTGTAAAAATTTTAATAAATCAGAAGGGGAATATTTCTTTTCTATTCTTGAAAAGGCTTTCTGTAGTGAAAAAGGTTAGCGACGAGTTAAAACCAAGAAGGTTTTGTTATGCATGTTAGGAGACAAAATTATCCAAACTTATTAGTTAACCTAGGCGAAGAAAGGGTAAAAGATAACGAATATTTAAAACAGCATGGGCTGGTAACTCCGGAGGGTATGAACCCTCTCCCAAAATATGTTTAGAAAGGAAATTTTGAAGGCCCAGAGCAGTAACTCATGACGGAAACTTTTCCAACTCTCAGTTCATTCCGTTTAACATCGATGGTTTATACTGCGCAACGCCAGTTAAGAGGAAACTGAGATGATTTTGAGTCGGATTAATCCTGATCATCCAGCAGATAAAAATGTTTGGAAATAATTGCCCGGATTCACGGACGGCGACCCATATTGGTGCTCCAAGGGAAATCGGTACAAATAGCCAGGAACTTGGGCAAACAATGTGATATATTTTGTACTTTGAGGAAATCCTACGATGAGCCTGGGGAAGCTAAAATGGAATGATAGTAAAGGAGAGTTAATGTAGTTGGGGTAAACAGCCATTTGAGGAGAAAAAGACAGATAAATTTTCTTCTAGGAAAAACTTTTGATAAAGGGAAAGTAACTGAAATAAAAAAAAATTCGCTTGTTTCACCCAGGATCAGATAAACATTTTAAGCGGAATTGTCTAAAAACAAAGGGTTGATAATAAAAGACTTGGGTGAATACAAATGTCCATACGGAAGGGACAGAATAGAAGGTGGAACAGTCACTGCTAGAGTTGATTGGCTAGGTAAAAGTCATTCTAGGCGGGCTATTGAAGACAAATTAAGTAAATTAGTGAAACATCTATCAGTGTAGATGGGAAGTTAGTCCATGCGTTAGTGGATTCTGGTACGGAAATTACTGTTATCAAGAAAGACTTAGTTCCTGGAATATCGGTTGAAGGAGCTTCCACGATTTATTTGAATGGTATTTTTCGGTCCAGCGGTTAAATGTCACTTTAGTATATGTGTTCAAATTGGTCTTGCTACCGGTGGCCAGGTTAATGTGGTGCACCCAGCAAAGTGCTGTAATGTGTACTTTTGGCAGAAGTTTTGGTAGAAGACGTGTTGCTTCCACCAGATGTTTTGGATATGTTGGGAGGGCCCAGGTGAAGAGAATTCACTGGCTCAAAGCTCTCAGGACCTGAGGGGTTGACTCAGGGAAATGTAGATGAAACCGAGGTTTCATTGGGTATTCTACCACCAGAGAAGCACAGGGAGCACATTGAGGATTCTCAAAGGAATATTACTTCATGTCGGAATGAAGTGGGAACATTGGTACTAAGGATGAGGAGGGGTGACCGCTGAGATGGATAAAAGGAAGCATGGTGGCTGACCAGTTTTCGTTCCGAACAGGAGTGTTGTGCCGAGTTAGCATTGGCTTGGGGAGCATGCTAAGGGGCAAGGCAGGGAAACTACTACGAAGTAGATGGGTATCTATTTCATAGCAGAGATAAAATACTCAGGGAGGAGTATTGGGAAACTGGCGGTTCCGAAGTGCAGAAAGAACTGAGGTGTTGAGACTAGCGCATACTTCGGTGTTCAGTAGTCACATGGGGCCAAGAAGACGATTGAACGAATCAAATATTCTTTTCTTTTTGGGAGGGGTCTGAGGGGGCCGATGTGAAAATTTTGTGAAGATCATGTAAAGAGTGCCAGCTCACCGCTCGGTCGGTTAGGATTAAAGACCTATCACCCATTACACCTGTGACAAGGTCTGAATTGCCATTTCAGGTGGTGGTGAATATGGATCTGATAGGTCAATTGATCCGCCAAGCTCAAAGGGACATACATATATTTTATGTCTGGTTGATCAGCACACTAGTTGGGGCGAGGCTAGGCGGTGACTAGTCTCCCAGTGCGAAGGTAACCCGTGAAGCTTTGTTAAAGATATTTTCGAGAACCGGGATTTATCTTTTGTTGGAAGGTTTTTGTAGAAAAGAATAGCGCGCAGCATCGTGGGTCACGGTACTGGATTTGTGGAAGTGGTATTTTTGTCGTTCTCTCTCACGAAGAATTATGCCACGCATGCTTTATGTCGTTTGGAATTTGCATGACTAAAAAAAGTGAGGTTTAAGATTGAATACGCTTCTTATGGATGTAATTTAACTATGGCTCAGGTTTTAAGAATGTTAGAGCAGTTTGTTGTATCTCGAATGAACATAGACATTCTGATGCAAATTTGGAAAAATCGTGTAAAACAAATTAACCTTGTATTAGAATGGGTGAGATGGGTTGGGTCGAAAATCATACCGGCCAAAGGCAAATTGGGAGCCATGGAAAGTTTTTACTGTGGACTTAATATGGATTTAGTGAACTCATTGAGCATTCATTCATGAGTTAATGAAATAATAAACATTGTCTAGATTGTTAAGATAAAAACTGTAATGTATATATTTAGTGTTGTTTTTATTTTGTATAATGTGTTTTTATGTATCTGTTTTTGCAATCCCATTACAGTTTAGATCTTTCTGGGAACATAGTCACTTATTTCAATTGGGTGAACTATTAATATTATTTCATGTGTTTGTTTTAAGGAACTTTGACTAGAACAATCCTCAAGACTTTTGACTGTTGCAATTATTGTGTGTTCTGTTTGTAAATTTTCTGTTTCATGGTTTGTGAATTTTCTGTTCCTGGTGTCTGAAATGGTAAAATCAGCCACAAGGGGCAAATTTTACTCTTGGGTGGGGCGTGTAAGGAACCGCTGCCTGCACCTGGCAACAGGTCGAACGAGAGACGATATAAAGAAAAGGATCTGGCAAGGACAAGGGAGAGGAAAAGGTCGGAACGGGAGAGAAGAGAGAGGGTGACGAAAAAAGCCGGGGTCGTGAAAAGTAGACACGGCTGAACGATGTATCGTAATCCTGTAACATCTCAATATATTCTTGATTTTAAGAAATGTCCCATAGAAGGTATGGAATAAACAGTGGGACCAAATCCTGTCTGCAATTATTTTCTTGTCACAATTCGAACACGGTCGGAAAAGAACTCACGAGTTTACAACTGTGATATTTATACCCATTAGTTATGGCAATTTGAAGATCTTAAATCAATAAGTGCTGCATACGGCAATCACTATTAAAATGTTTTTCTTTATAATATTTAAAACAAATACTTTGTTTTTTCTTTTCAAAAAATCTCTCGTCATTTTCCATGCACAACCATTTCAAATATATTCGATCGATTGGGTTATAGTAGATGAAATATCTTAAATATTTTTGCTTTGAACAAAGCATTATAACTCTGAGATATGAAGGCTCTATATTCTAAAACCTCTGGATACTGGCATAAAATAGGATTATCAAATTAGGCTGATAAAAATAGTAATAAAGTTATGAAAATATTACAAGTTGAAAACCAGTATCCCTAAAAACATTTTAAGTTGACAATGTTCAACAAGTAACACAGAATTGGTATTCATGACTGCATTGCGACGTACAAATTGTAGTTTCATACATAAAATTGAAACCATTATCTTTTTAAGTATACCATACAACAGTAGCTTGATTAAAAATATGTAAAAAAGGGTGTTATCTAATGAGTCAGGACATGTAGATCGTTACAATCATTTGGGATTTTTGGTTGTTTTGAAATAAGTGTTTTGCTGTTGATATTATATAAAGTGTGATATTATATAAGTGTTTTTCTATTGATATACATAAAGCGGATCAAATTCAATCAAATATATTAATTTTTTATTATTTGAAAGAAAACTGGTTCTCAAGCTACTAGAATTCTTTAGCTATAGTCAGCTTTTTTGGTCTTACAAGAAAAACCCGAGACATATATGCCCGGAAAAGTTAATTCGGCTGAGACACCTGTTTGCTACCTTTCTGTATCAAGATTCCTTTTGATATTTTTTGGAATGAAATTCTATTCAAACAATTTTTATTATTTATGTTTCTTACTTCATGTATTAGGAAGGGGGTAAAATTAATCTGTATATCATTAATAAAAGGCGATGAGTATCAAAGACAAAAGAGCTGTGTTGCTATTGCAAAACAAAAAATGAAGTAATAAATCTAATTGAGGAAAGCACTGGATATATATATATATATAATCATAGGATTAATTTCTCAAATATTTCGTTGATAATTACTAGTTGACTTTTTAAATAATGCTTTCCAAATAAGTTCAACTTATTGAAAAAACATTTAAAAAATGAGAAAAATGTTTTCCCCCCTTCAGCTGTTTTTTAGCATTTCATCTTCTCTGTCTCCTCAGTTTAACCATTCTCGTTAAAAGTGTTGAGTCAAATAAATAAAAAAAGAAGAAAAAGACATTACTTAAAGGGACCCAAACCACAAATTTCAAATTATCCTTCAAAATCCTTCCTAATACTATCTGAATCGAAATGTTCATAAAACCCAAAATTCGTAATGCTTCCGCTGGCTCTGAGGAGAGGGAGCCTCGACGTCTATTTTACTTTAACGAAAGCGTCCACTGTTGGCTTTATTAAAGCACATCCATCACAAAACCCTAAAACGCTATTTCCTGTTACCCACATAACAGGGCTCGCTTTTCATTCTTATCTTGTTATTGGGCTTCTCGTAGCAGCAAAGTGGATGTCAACTGCTCGAAATTAGGATTTATTTTGGACGTCGTTCTTATTGTGTCCTGATCATCCCTTGGGATATTGATTAAGGAGGACTTTGATGAGTGGGGCATCGTAACTCAGAGAAGAACAATCTCCGAGACCGTAAATTCCTGCACAATTTCACTTCTGGTCAAAGCCCTACCCGAGTGTTTTTATTTACGTGTCGTCGATTATAAATCGCTTCTCACTTCATGAGAGCGTATATGAGGTTTAGAAATTAATCTGTTTCCGTTACGAAAATTGATTACTTAAACCATAAACTTTATATTTAAAATAAAGTTAGAACGAGATAAAAATTTACTATGAAGAGAGGCTCAAAGGTTCTCCAAATACACTCTGTCGCAAAAAAATATATGCACCCAGAAGAAATTGAGCTACATTCACGAAATTTGGTATGCATGTAGTGTATATGAAAATAAACAAATGATTAAAAATTCAGAACAAAATATCATTTTATTAAGCGTTACAGCTTGCAAAGGTTAAAAATCAGTGTAGTAAAGCCACCTCTGGCAGCTATACAAGCCTTCGGCTTCGCATCGATTCAATTAGATCACTTTGACCCCCTGTGGAAGATCCTGCCATAGTCTTTGCATCTGCGCAGTTAATTCTCCTGATCTCGGGACGGCTGCAGTTGACTTCCCCAGCGCGTCCAGACATGCTCTATTGGCGAAAGATCTGAACAGGCCATGGTAGGACGTCATAACCTCATGTTGGGAGAATCGCGCAGTATGTGGACGAGCATTATCCTGTTGATAAATGGCACCTGGGCGACTTGAAATGGGTAGCACAATCGGCGTTAAAATATCGTCCACGTATCTGCGAGCTGTCAAAGTGCAGTGAAGGACCACTAAAGATGATCGTGTGTGTCCCAAGATCTCCCCCCACACTGTCACACCTTGTGAAATTGCTGTATGCTTCACCGGATCGGACCGCTCCGGTGCGCCTCCATCAGCACTGAGACTGAATCGGGATTCATCACTGAAGATGACACGTCTCCAGTCTGTCACACTCCAAGTTGCCCGAGGTCGGCAAAAATCCAGTCGACACTGCCTATGATGTGGGGTCAGTGGTAAGCGTCTTAGCGGACGTCGGCTCCTCAAGCCAAACTTCGGTCAGTCGTATCCATTTCTCTTGATGGCACTGGATGTCTGGAAGGGAGGTAAGTGGCGTTGAATCGATGCTAGCGACGTTGTTGGTGCCGAAGTGGCCACTCTTCTGATTGCAATCCTCGCGATCATTTGTGTTCCTGGGACGTCCTGACCCTCCGCGACGGTACACTCTTTCTGTGATCCACTGTTGCCAAACCGAGCAACTACCATATCGCTCCGACCGAGGTGGCGGCCGATACGTCTATTCGACCAACCTGCTTCTCTGATGTTATACGGCCCCTATCAAAGTCCGTCACTGCTCGTACTGCCGCCGGTTACGTCTTAGAGGCATCCTAAGTCTCAATATCGTCTATCAAAGTATATTCGTTTGGATAGCACGGCGCTCGTACTCATGAAAGTTGCGCAACTAATATGCGCATAGCATTTGTCTCATTGGCTTCAGAAATTTTAATCATTTGCATATCTCTTACCAGATACATTCTTTTTCGTGATTGTAGCTTGATTTCTTCTGGGTGCAAAGTAGAGTGTATATTCAGATGTACTTACATTTGTATACTTTTCAACTCTTTCAATGGTTTTTCAGTATAGATAGATTTCTTCGTATTACCAAACATTTAATCATGGGAAACGTATCATAACTTCATAAATGTTATAACTTCAGGCACATCATCAAATTCTCTTTCACTTCTCCATCACTGTTACTCTCATCCATTAAAAAATAATCACTTTCCATTCCATCTAGATTGTTTGATATAATACAATTTTTAAATGCCTTTTTATCTATGTGAAGTTTAATTTCATACATTACACGCTTTAACTATCCACTCTCTTCTATATATACACTTCGAAAGATAAGAGCATTGCTCACGTATATTTCAAGATTCTTTGTAAAGAAAAAGGGGTGAGTTGTACAGCGATTACACCAGAAGCTTAAACAAGACAGTTGGAGTGTATAGGTGCTCGCAATACACCGGAATGTGCGATATTTAAGGTAGCATTCGATAAGAAGTTGATGTAATTATTTTGGTTTAAGTGGAATAATTCAGCTTATATATTACGCGACGCTGGAAATGCAGAACCAAGTAAGAAAGGTTAGAAAGTTTAAAAACTCGGCTAAAACACACACAGAGACAGCAACAAAAAATAAGTAATGATACTCGTTACTCACAGCGAGAATAAAATCAGCCAAGTAAGTTCTAGAAGCACTGCGGATGGTTGTACAGAGTGGTTTTTTTTCAGGTATAGAAGTTTAAGATGGCATTACTTTCCAAGATGACGACCGATTTAACAGCTGTCAAGTGATTTATTCTCAGTTTGGTTTGGCAATCCATCATGAATAGACTCACGTCTGAACAACGCTTTCAAATTGTGCAATTTTATTTCGAAAATAATGGTCGATTTTCATAAGCGAATTTTGTTTAGCGATGAAGCGCACTTCTGGTTGAATGGCTACGTCAACAAACAAAACTGCCGCATTTGGAGTGAAGCTAATCCACAAGTGTATGTCGAAACACCGTTACATCCAGAAAAACTGACTGTTTGGTGCGCTTTATGGGCTGGTGGAATCCTTCTTCAAAAACGATGAAGGCCACAACGTTACAGTCAATGGTGATCGGTATAGAGCCATGATTACTAACTTTTTCATTCCTGAATTGAACAATCATGATGTCCAGGAGCTGTGGTTCCAACAAGACGGCGCAACATGTCACACAGCTCGTGCCACAATCGATTTATTGAAAGACACGTTTGGTGACCGCCTAATTTCACGTTTTGGACCTGGGAATTGGCCTCCAAGATCTTGTGATTTAACACCGCTAGACTATTTTTTATGGGGCTATGTAAAGTCATTGGATGTGGATAAGCCACAAACGCTTGACCATTTGGAAGACAACATTCGCCGTGTTATTGCTGATATACGGCCACAAGTGTTGGAAAAAGTCATCGAAAATTGGACGTCCCGATTGGACTACACCCGAGCCAGCCGTGGCAGTCCTATGCCAGAAATCATATTTAAAATGTAAGGCCACAAGATTATCTTTCGAATAAAAAAAATTCATGTCAATCGAATAATACATCGTTGTTTTATTGCAATTTAAACTTCTATATACCTCTCAAAAAAACACCCTTTACAAGAAGCAGCATATTCAGTTACATAGTATATGAGAGTACAGATGATGTCCAGAAGGATGACTATCCATTCCTTTTCAACTATCTGCCACAGCAGAGCATGCAAGCGATGTCAATCACATCTCAGAATGTAATTGGTGATATATCAGGGGAAAAAGAGGTCTAAAATCGCATATTGAACATCTTATGGAGCACGTTGCTTTTATACTTGCAGTGTACAGTCAGGCGGTATCATCTAGTAAAGGCCATTGGAAACCATCTGAAGAAAGAGAAGTGTCACGGCTGCAGCGCATTTTCAATGTAGTATTGAGTTGTCGTAGGACCTTCAATATGAAGCAAAGATTACCTGTAAATCACCCCAAACTGTGATGCCGTATTATATCTCGATCGGACTCTTCACAAATATGCCCGGATTGATCCTCACATCACTTCGATGAGGTGAACCTTACATCACGTTGGACAACAACAGTGACTGGTCTGAGAACATACCCATATTCTATACGTCACTCCTGCCCGGTGAGAGAGGGAGTGAATATTAACGTCGCACTGTTAAGCTACACGAGGGATTTTGGCGATGGACTTCGCAATTTTGAACCTTGGTCAAGTGACGAGGATGACACCTGAGCTGGCACCCCTCTCCTAACTACCACATCACACCACACCAACGGGAGGACGTTTGATCTCCCGACAGATTTAAGGTGCATCACTCCCCTACACGGTGGGTCTTTAGCTGCATTAGGCTCGAACTCATGACACGCCGGCCACGAGTCCGTTAACATGGTAATTAGGCAACCGGGAACACTCACTCCAACCCGAAACCATTACAAATGGAAATATGTGTGGTGAGATGAAATGTAAGCCTTCTTAATGGATGAGAGCATTTTCAATGGTAACCAATTGGCTCAATATATAACGTGTTCAAATGAAAGCAATTTGAAATGTGTATCCGTAAGATGCGTAGTGTCAGAAATGAGACAGATACAGAGGCAGAAACAACAGGGTTTAATGAGTGGAATGCCTACAAAGTTTGTTAAACGAAACCACCCATGGCAATTAGGCAGGTGGCACGTTCCTTAGGAAAGTTACGAATTTCTTCTGCGAAGAACGATGTCGGATGAACATGGAACCAGTTCAGAACTGCATCGTTGACCTATCAGGCCGTCAACACCACATTTCCGGCTGACTGCTGAGCTTGGAATTTTTAAGGCCTATGTGAGTCTGGATGTTTCCATTGAATGCTGACGGACTTCCTGTTGGAAGTGGTGACAATCTGCCACTAAGAGCTGCACAAAATCTTCACCGTCATCCCTTTAGTGCAACAAATGCTGTAAACTGAGACCCACTCCTGCTTAAACCTTTTCAATCTTAAAAACTTTATTACAGCTTGCAGATCCGTTTTGGTCCATACCAGCAATTTTTAAATGAATGCCATTTCATTCAGAATGCAGTTATCACAAATATGTTTGCACACGTGTGTGCGTGATACGTTTGTTTCACGAAAATATATTGAACATTTTTGCATGCGAAGCTTCGAATCACATTCATTTGAACACGACTAATAGAACGTAAGGATGTTCTTCATACGCTGCAAAATGGTGGCAGATGGGCCTTGTGGAATCTCCACATGTCGAAAGATGAGTCAACACCGACAAATCACACCCCTCAAACATGTCACATTTCCTTGTTCTAACCATGTATGCCCCAGTCAGTACTCCAGAGCTAAGAAGGGATCTAAAAACCCTGCTCTTCTCAGTCTAGTCACCATTCTTTGTAAAATAGTCTGTATATCCGAAATGACTTAATTGAGGGTGACCTTCTAGCGTTAGCTGCTATAGCATGTGTCTTCTGAGATAAGGAAAAAATATAATTTCTCAATAATTCCTTTAGGAGAAATAACGGGATTGATATTTCCTATTCTGCAGCTCTTTCTTTTATATCCTACGCAGCGTGTGTTGGACAACTGTGTATTTTATTTAATTTGTATTACTTTTATTTATGCACCTACCTTGAAATTTGAATAATTTCATCGTCATTCTTTCTTGATATTACATTTTCGTTTGTGTATAATCATGTATTTCAATGCATTTTAATAAACTCTAATTCATTCTTATAATATTTTAATTATATATATATATATATCTAAACACACACACACAACTTTCAACCAAAAAATTATAAATAAATTTATTAAATACTTTATTTCCGCTGTGTTAAATATGGAAAAACAATAGTTTAGGCACGTTGTTGCAAAATAAAATATTTTATAACGAGTTGAAAATAAGCAAACAAAATAAAATAGAATGGAATAAAATGCATATTAAAATATACTTATTCATGAGAAAAATTTAAAATTTTAAAGTCGCGTTAATTGTAAATAATGATAATAATATGAGGAAAACGCACATTAATGCGTATTTAATGCTACGCGTTAAATACTTAATATAAGTATATATATATATATGTACACTGCTGGACAATTGCTAAGGACGGATCACAAATTGCTATGTAGCATAACATTAAGCGAGACATGAGGCCTAGTAGGATAAAATATAGTTGCCACACTGTTCAGACATTAGAATAAAGAATATTTATTGTTCTGGAAAGAGTACAAAAGCTGTGAAACATCTGAAAGAAAAAAAATGTTCATTTGATCTGCGTACGGAGAAATGGAACAATGCATCTAAAAGTCAGCAGGCACCTTAAAGAAAGGTATCAGTGCAGGATATGTCCACCGTTGAGTGTGATGCAACATTCCACACGTCGTACCATAATTTGCACAACATTATCCAGCAGCTGTTAAGGCAATTTATCCCATTCCTCTGTGAGTGCACGGATGAGGGTGTTCTTGTTTGTCAGAGGATAGTTTCGACCAGCAACTTGCCTCCCCAAAGCATCCCACACATTTTCAATGGGGTTTAGATCTGGAAAACGCGCTGGCCATACAAGACATTGAATACCCTCGCTGTCTAGAAAATCCTGAACAGCGAGTGTTCGATGACATGTTGCGTTGTCTTCCATGAAAACAAATTTATCACCGACAGCACCACGGAAAAGTCGAACATGAGGAAGTAGAACTTCATCAATGTATCGTTGGCCCGTCATAGTCCCATTCGCAACCACATGTAGGCGCGTGCGGCCATTGATCATGATGGTGGCCCACACCATGATACTGCATGTCGGATATCGGTCCTTTTCCTGGATATTTTCTGGACGATAAGCAGTACCACTCTCGCGCCAGATCAGTTGGTGTCTACAATCCGATGACAGACTGAACCTACACTCATCTGAGAATAGTACGCATGCCCAGTCCTGTTCTGTCCAATTGTGATGCTCACGACACCATTGCAAACGGGCAGTACGGTGCTGTCTGGTCAATGGGACACACACAACAGGTCTGCGTGCGTATAGTCCTTCTCCCCTCAAACGTCTGACAACAGTTTTTCGGGAGATCTGCTTTCCTGAGGCAGCAAGAAACTGATTTGCCACTTGCTGTGCTGTGGTGCGCCTGTTCCTTTTTGCTGATAGGACGATATATCTGTCTTCTGCAGGCGTCGTACCTCTAACACGACCTCCCCCGTGCCGTCTACTACACATTCCAGTAGTTTTAAATGACTTTCACAGCCGTGAAACAACGCTGTGAGTGATGTCGAACTCCCTGGCAACATCTGTTATTTTTCGCACTTCTTCGATCTTTCCAATAATTCGGCCACGCATAAAATCATCTATGTGATGTCGGGAAGACATGCCAAAAATTTTAAGTTCGTCTATTAAATCTTTCCTGTAAAACTTTGACTTGAAACAACAACTGTCCACACGCGTCAAAACCTTTAAAGCTCTTATGAACGCTATCACGGGATGAACAGACGTGGAAAACAAATTTGCATACTCATACTTCTTCTTACTAATATCCCGCACTTATTCTAATTTTCCATATTTTTGTGGTTGCTAGGGATGATAGTGTTATCCGTCCTTAGCAATTGTCCAGCAGTGTATATATATATATATATATATATATATAATCATTATATATAACTGTGATGTGGTTCTTTTATACACTAAGAAATAAAAGATGCTGCTTTTATAATACACTGTTAATATATTGCAGTCATTATAGAAACGTTACCATTGGGAAAAAGTGTAGAGCAGACAATATCTCTACGATGAATAATAGCAAATAATTGTGTTTAACGAAATGCTTTATTTTTCTTAACGTAAGGAAAAGCCGTTTTTGTTTTATACTCGAAGAATTCTTTGAATTCTGCACAGTTCTTTTTTAGTTGAAAATAAAGAGCACCTTCAAAGGAAATATAATTCAATACATTAAAAAGCAAAACAAAATGCCTTCCACTTGAGAGCCATTTTGAAAATGATATTACTGAGGCCGCTCAAAGTACAATTTAGAGAATGGAAGAAGCACTTTGAGCGAACAAAAGTTATAAAACTGTACGGAATAAATTGAATACATTCCATATAATTTCGGAATTTACTAAAAGAGAGCGAAGTATAACTTCCCGTTCGAAAACATATATAAATTTCGATCTCCAAACATTATTTCTCTTGTCTGTTGTTTTCTCTTTAATTCATGCTTTTTGTTTTATCCTTTGAAATGAGATTGTAGCAAAAAGAGTTAGTATGTTTCTCAGCGTTATTCAATAATCTCTAATGCCTTCTAAACTATAAGCGATTGTAATCTCTTATCGTTTCTCATTGGTGCAAGAAACAGATTTTTAAACTTACTTGGTATCAGTAGAAGAAAATTATAACTCGGAAAGAAAATCTTTTTAAAGTTATGAGAGCAATGTACTCATTCATTTGTTTTCAATTTGCAAAGAATCTTCTTGACTAAAACTTCCAAATTGAGTTTTATGAAATGCTATTTTATTGCGCTATTCAGAGATTAAATTTCTTTTTATTTGTACGGAAATGAACTAACCTTTAAATTCATAGAGCCTGTTTTGAAGGTAAATTTCACATTGGATTTCCATTTAAGACAATACCTTACTATGCAGATATGATTTCAGAATTTAGAACCATAGACAACTTTTCGCACAAGTGCAAGTAATCGTTCCAGTTCCTTAAGGTGACGTTGAACAAAACGCGTACGACAGCCTTATTGATAACGCAAGACACTCCTATCCGAAGGACACCTGATTATATCCTGCAGAGATATAACATCCTCATGTTGTAGCAGAAAGTTAGCAAGGCCCAAACCCTCATTTCTCTTCAAAACTTAAGAATCTTAGACTCGATATTTCTAAAATAAGCAATCGGTTATGATTAAAAATTATTGGGAGACTAATGGATGGGGTACAATATTTAATTCAACGGTTAATATAGGGCTAACTTGCTTAAATTTTGATAAGAGCAGAAAAAGTTGAGCATTATGTAAGCAAAATGAAGCACGATTTCATCGTGAATGTACTTGGTTTCAAAATCCCCGCGTGCATTTCGAAATAAAAAAATGAAGTGAAATATGTTGTTATATTATCGATATTTGAGGTAAAATGTACACAGATATGCATGCAATGGGATGCAACCATCAATTTCCATATGTTTTCTATTTGTCATTTGTTCCATATAATAGTTTATTATGCAAAAGTACCATTCGTTGCCTGCTCTCCCGAATTGTTCATTGACTAATGGCCTCAAACACATTACGAGATTTATGCCCACTGAAAACGTTCCCCCTCGTCAAAGAGTGAATTTGAACTTGGTGTTGTTCTTTGTGAATATGCATGGTTTGATCGAAAACTATTATCAGGTATCTCTATCTATCCAAAACCAGAAAGGTGATTTTATTATTCAATTGGACAAAAACAAACACACACATATATATTCTGTTTTTCCATTTCATTATACAATTATGCCAGTTTATTCACATTAAATGCAGGATTTGTGTGACTGCTCCCAATGAAAAAAAGGGAATTCAAACATCCGCGCGCAATGGGATATCGTGAATTTAGAGCAAGTGTGTATGAATCACGTAAAGCAGTATTTCTCCAACTTTCAATATTAGTGCGCCTATTTTCAATCATAGTTTTCATCGCACCCTTCTTATACAATGGCAATGTATTGAATGTAACTATTTATGTACTTTTACGCTAAAGCTGCAGTACGACCTTATTTTATAAAACGTACAAATGATCAGTTTAAGTATTAAAAAAATTTTGTATGTGTTACATTTAAGTGATAAATATTTTATAAGTCACTTTTTAGTAATGGGATGAGCATTGTGTTAGTTTTCATAGTTAAGAATGTATTTTGTTTTGCTTTCCTTCAGTAAATTAATTATTTTTTGAAATAATCTTTTATCTTCGACTTTTCGACCCCCCCCCCTACCTAGGATTATCACTCCTCCTAAGGCGGTGGGTGCCACAGTTTGAAAAACGGTGACGTTAAGTATCTGTGTTTAAAGATGCAAAATATGAGATCGTCCCTGACGTACTGTAACGATTTTTCATGCCTAGTTTTTTACTTAAGTGACCTCAGGTGTGGATTTATTTTTAATATTTGATTTGAAATCCTACCTTTGGGAAGAAACTGTGATACACACACACTCACACACACACACACATACACACACACACATATATATATATATATATATATATATATATATATATATATATATATATATATATATATATATATATATATATATTTACCCTGTTTCACTGACAGCTCGGGAAACCATAATAGTTTTCTCCACTCTAGCTATATTTCTCTTTTTTGGTTTGTAATGGTTCCATGTTCTTGGTTCTTTCAGTTTGTTCTTAAGATGTTTTAGGATTTATTAGTCTTCTTTTTAATTTATTTACTGCTATATATATACTAGCTGGTATACCCGTTCTTCGCAAGGGTGAACTGAAAAATTAATCAACACAGATTGAAGGATAAAGAAGTTTTTAATGAGTTAATTTTACGTGAATTGCAAATTAAACAAAAAAAGCTTTTTGCATCTCTCAGCTAAACAAAAAAAGGAAGAAAGAAAAACACCTTTGTTAAATTTTAAGTATGTAGATCTAATAGCTGATAAAAAGGGGTTTTTTGTTTATAATTCCCCGTAACAGTCTTGAGGGTCGATTTTTGAAAATACCTCCCTAAGCTGATCTCTGCTCAGCAAAAGTAACACATTGTTAAAAGTGTTGCATAATGAACGCTTAAAATAGCGTAAATAATTTATATCTGAAAGTGTAATACATTAATATTACTTTCTGTTGTATTTATTTTATGTTAAAATTGTAATATTCGCAAGCAACGCCGTTTCTTCAATTATAATTGCTATAATGGAGATTCAATGAAAAACACAGCGAAATGATAACGATATTCAAATTGGCAAATGTCTAGCTACTTCCATAGCTCGAGCTTTATTAGGGCTTTGTAAGACCCGCCGTGTAGGGGAGAAATGCACGTTAATAATTTATCTACAGCATTATGATTTACTGCAGTTTTTTTCATGCAATATTTTTTTTTGGATCACTACGTTGAAAATTAAGGGATATACATAAACAAAATACTCCACTTTGGGAAATTTAATCCGTTAGAGATAATAAATTAAATAAAGATATTCCATCGTAAAATTAATTATATACACCGTTCACTTAAAATAAATAGTCAAATCATTTTCTAAAGTCTTCATTAACATACAAAACATAAGAAACTTAAATTTTGACATAAACTATTTTTTCGGGACAAAAATAATAATCTTTGCAATCCACTGAAAACGACGTCTGCTGAAAACGCATATCTGCTGCAAAACTGTGCGCCTCCCCCGCTAAAATACTCATCTTAAAATCCGTGCTGCCATATATCTTTGAAGAGTGGATTTCAAAGAATATTCCTGCTAAGTATTGGTAGAATATTTCTTCTAAGTTTGCGTGGTGTGGTAGTTAGGAGAAACGGGTGTCAGCTCAGGTGTCATCCACGACACTTGACCATGGTTCAAAATTACGTGGTCCGTTGACAAAAGCCCTCGTGTATCTGAACAGTGTGACGTTAATATTCACTCACTCCAAAAAATACAGTTCAGTAGCTATAAATATTTTTATACTTAAAAATGCAATACCCGCCTACTCAATTAAAATTATAACGTTATAATTAACTACTAACCACAAACAAACTATGGAAATATGTCCAAATGATGTAGTGGGAAAGACAAAGTTTATCTACTGTAAATACCAGAAGCAATAAAAGTATTTATTTTGAAAAAAGATCAATTTCTTACTACCAAATGTGCATAGTAAAATCATTAAAAAACATTCAAATAAAGAGAGATTTATAACAACCTCTCCCTTCAAAACTTAGTTTTATTCTGAAATAAAAAATATTAGGGATTATGCTGTTTACAGGAATTAATTAGAAGCGAGCGCCTTGCGTAGCCAAAACAAAAAGAGTTCTTTCACAAACAAAAGATAGATATATACTGAAGTGGGCTTTTTTGCAGCGCACTGCAGAATTGCTTGCCGATGGCAGAATTTTTTCCTACTTACTTGACAAATATCGTTATATTTTGGACACTTCTCACAATATCTTTATAAAAATGCTATAAATTACAGACTATGTGTTATTCTGATGTATAAGCTATATCACTGTAAAGTCTCATTAAAATCCATTCAGTTGTTTTTGCGTGAAAGACTCCCAAACATCCTCGCAAACTTTCGCATTTATAATATACACTGTTGTGCAAAAATTAAGGACGAAGTCGAAAAATTAGCATATCAGCTGAACGAAGAGGCAGAGCGGACAGAAAGACCAATCAAAAGATTAAGTAAGGTGATGTACGGTAGCACATGCGCAGATATGCAGGTAGACGTAATGGGGGAGTGTCTGAGTAGTATAAAGCATGTTGTCGGTGTAAGATCAGTATTTCTGGCAAATAGATTGCACGCCGTATAGCAGTTTAAATCACACCGAGTTGCTGCCTCAGCGAGAAATGGCGAATAATCAATCTGTTAGACGACATCTGGATGCTTTTACCCGAGGTCGAATCAATGGGAAGTTGGAGGAAGGCCGCAGTGTGACAAGTGTGGCTGCAGAGTTCGGAATTGCTGACAGCATCGTTTTAAGACTTTGTAGACAATTTCAAACTACACGAACAGCTATCCCGGGGGTTCAGTAGTGGTCGTCCACGAGGAACCACACCCGCAAATGACCGGTACATTGTCTTACAGGCCAGAAGAAACAGGCGGCAGACAGCGGGAGAAATCGCTAGACACACGACACAGGCGACTGGACGACCGATATCACGTTTTACCGTGGCCAGAAGACTGCACGGTGGTGGTCTGTTTGCACGACGTCATGTACGGTGTGTACCTTTAACGCCTGCCCATCGGAGAAGGCGTTCTCTGTGGTGCCGGGAACACCGGAATTGGAGAGACAATGAATGGGGACGAGTACTCTTTACAGATGAGATCAGATTCAGTTTGAGTAGCGATTCTCTTCGCATACTCATCTGGAGAGAACTGGGAAGCCACAATCATCCCTCGAACATCATTGAAAGGGACAGGTATGGAGGTCGCGGTGTTCTCGTTTGGTGAGGCATCATGCTTGGTAGTCGTACAGACCTTCACATCTTCGACGCAGGTTCAGTCAACGGGACCCGTTATTGTAACGAGATTCTTCTTCCATATGTGCGTCTTTTTAGAGGCGCTATGGGTCTGCAGTTCGTTTTCATGGACGACAATGCACCATGTCATCGCACAGTAGCTGCCAAACAGCTCTTAAAGAGTGAGGATATTGAACGTATGGATTGGCCGGCACGATCTCCGGATCTCAATCCCATCGAGCATGTATGGGATTTTCTAGGCAGACGCTTGGCAGCTCGTACCTTACCACCAGTAACGATTCGGGAGCTTCGATTGGCGCCGCAAGACGAATGGGCAGCAATGCCTCAGCAACTCATTGACACCCTCATTCTCAGCATGGGCAGACGCTGTGAAACCTGCCTTGCAGTCAGGGGAGATCGTATCCCCTACTAAAGACCAGATGTTTCTTACTGCTCACCCATCACAGGGATGTTTCGGCCTTCAGTCGCATTGCGCTCCATGCTACTTTTTCAACCAAGCTTCTTTTTATCCCTCTGATTTCTCTTTTAGTAAGTGTTGCTTACATTACACATGTCCTTACGTATTGGGGATCTTGCGGTATTAAATGTGTTGATTTGGAAAGCTTTTGTACAAAGTTATATTGAAAAAACCGTCTCGTCCTTAATTTTTGCACACCAGTATATATATATATATATATATATATATATATATATATATATATATATATATATATATATATATATATATATATATATATATATATATATAGTGTATAATAAAACAAAAGTGAAAAAGTTCTAGAACCTACAATGCTAAAGAAGGAAGAAATTGGAGTTCACAAGACACAACAGTTGTAAATACAAAGAGTCTTTGGACTAAACTGGAGACCAATTATGATTTCTAAAGCTGTCGCTGAATTAGGCCAACGATTTAGGGTTAGCAATCACATTATGGATTCAGCCTTCTCCGTACAGCGGAAATTTTCGACATAATAGAAAAAGCCTATTTCTAACGTGTACTGATGAACCTGACAATATAGTAAAATTAAATTAAGAAAAGAGAAGAATAATGAATCTCTCAATGAGAGGAATAATAAAAAAATAATAATATTTTTTCTATAGAAAATATTAGGATAAAAACTTACATGTAAAATAAAAACTTTCGATACCAAAAAAGCAACCTTCTTTGTTAAGATCCTACGCGAAATGATTTAAAGGATTGGAATATCAATACAAGAAGGAAAAAACCATGGCACCACCTGGATAGTTATTTTGCAATTGAACTAACCACTAAGATATTTTAAAATAAACTAAACATAAGAAATTTTAAATAAAATAATGAACAAAGTTAAGAATAGGTAATATCAAATAGAAATATATTTTAAATTAAATTTACTTGGATAATTATATACTAGTTAGTTATATCGCAATTAAAATAAGCGCTTAAAATATTTTTTTAAAAAATTTTAAAATATAAACTAAATAGAAGAAATTTTTAAAAAAATATTGAAATAAGATGAAAATAGATTTAGTTTGTGAAATAGAAATATACTTAAAAATAAAATTACTTTGATAATTGTATTCTAAACAATTATTGCAAAATTTCACAAAATTACTATGTTTTAAAATGTCATCAGTAACTAAATAATTGTTTCTTTTTATAAAATTTAAGATAATATTTCTAAATATTGATAGGTGTAAGTAACCACCCCAGAAAGGCATTTTTATAATGTTAAAATAAAATGAGTCTCTTTTATCAAAAATATTACTTAATAGCAAATAATTCTTAACGTTTATTTGAAGGTCCAAAAAGTTAGTTTACTCATTATTATAATTAGTTTTTAATAATTTTAAAAAGTGGGGATAATAATTAAAGAGAGACAGGAACAAAATCTACTACATTACAAAATATAATTAAGTCATCTATGTATCTAAAAAAGTAACAAGATTCATAACTAATACTTTCATTTTCATAAAAATGCAAGTAAAAATATTTGCTAAGCAGTTGCTAGCTGGACCACCTTGTGGTAAATCTTTCATTTGCTGATCATGAGTGTTACTATGGAAAATGCAAGTTTCTTTCAATTCTAATTCAATAATAGAAATATATTTATCATATTTTGCTATCCTATTCAAAAAATATTTGCTATATGTTACTTTAAGAATCTTAAACATGTGTTCTATATCTATGGAGTTAAATAAATCTTCAAAATCATAGATATAAATAGAAATAATTTGTTTACCTTGCATGCACCTAATAATGTCCATACTATTCTTAACTATAATAGAACTATCAATTTTGTCTAATGTAGATTGAATAATATTTTGTAGCTTCTTGCCCGGATGCGTAATATAAGTTTTAAAACCCTTCGTAATAATTCTAAATTTAACAGGATTTTTTTTTAAATTCAAGATTTATGAAAATAAGAGGGAGTTAAATATCCAAAATACGTAAATCTGTTTTTTATAAAAAGCAGAGATCCGATTAAAAATTTCTCTTTTGCTTGAATTAGATTTTTTTAAAAGCAAAATTATATTATGAAAATGTTTGTTTAGCATATTAGTATAAAGCTACATGCAAATAATTGCATAATTACCTGGTACTTTATCAACATAAGCGATAATAAAGTTCTTTTGCAGGCCTATAATTTGGTTCTTAATATTATTGTAAATTATATCATTATCAGTTTTATAGTTAATGTTCAGTAATTCATTTAACACTTTGCATTTAAATTCATTAAAAGCTACAATAGGAAAACTGTATTTAATAACTAATTGTGTAATGAAGTTACTAATATCTTTAGGAATTTGATTTTTAATAGCATTGTTTTATTATTTGAGATCATTAATCTAAAACTAGTACCTTTGGATATTATTTCTCTAAGAGTATTTATTATCTTTAACAATATCTAAATTACCAGTTACCACATGCTTGTGATGATATTTTATAAAATCAGAATAATATTTACAATTACAAACAATATTATTAATATTTTTCAAATCATTAATATCGTTGTAATTAAAGATTGAGCTACCTATTTTTTTTATTATATCGAAAAACCTTCTTAATGTAAACGTTACTTATAAGCAGGCAATGGACATACATATTAAATATTTCTGAGAAACTAATGTTATTATAAGATTTATTCATGAATAGTATGGGACAATATGTTGCAGAACTGCTTGCTAAATCTATATCTTCAATATTGAATTTATGAATGGGAAAATTAATAATATCTTTAATAATATGTAAGGCATGACAGTCTAAAATCATACTTTTTGAGGATATCTCTAGTATACCTAATTTCTTTTTTATTTAAACCAAACAAGAAATGCTTAATTTGTTTAATGTTAAAAGACTTCAAAATTGCGATAAAAAACTTTAATTTTAGAATCTATCTCCTCTGGAAGTCTATGAGTTCTCTTCTTCCTATTTCCTCTTTTTATACGTTTAAATATTATTTTTATATACATATATATATATATATATATACAATGAGATATTGTTATTTAAGTAAATATGAAGAGAGAAAAAGGGGGGTTATTGTTAGTAGAGTGATAAGGGGAAGTGGTTTGTACTATAGCAAAGAAATTGACTCGAGGAAAAGTTTTGAGTTAATCTACGTGTAGATAGTAATGATTCTTTCAAGACTGCTGCTTAGAGACTTCGTTTAAAGTTAATTCATATTACTATTTAATTAGGGTTCGATTAAGCAAATCCCTCCAAGAGTATAAATATTTTTCATGATCTGCGAAAAAAGTACATTGAAACATATGTATTTATCTATGATTATTTTTCTAAATATATACGCCCCCCCCCCACCCATCCCAAGCACTCACAAATATGTGCATGTAATTTCATTCGTTTTTATTTTGAATTATGTCTGGATTTAATTATGATCCAAAAATATCTGTGGATCCGAGGCCGCTGCAGTGTATTGTCCTAACAATGAAGATAAACCCTCGAACCACATTTAGCCAAGTGGCAAATTAAATTGATGTTGTAATTATACATAAATCGTAGAAAACTATTTTCAAAGTATTGTGGCAATATGTTTATTTCCAAAAATCTTCTGTGTGTTTCTCTGAAGAAAAGAGCGAGTAGTACTCCTTTTTTGAACAATATTGAGCCCAGTACAATTGAAATGGATTAATGCTAAGATAAAAAACATGTTCATTCTTTCATCTGTTTATAGATAGCCTCTAATTTGTCAAGAAAGAGTGCGTATGTGAACCCTAAAATATCCATGAATGGCCTTACGATAAGTGTAAGATTCAAAGTGATTTGTCCCCCGCCCTCACGTGTGACTCCAACTGGGACTATGAATGCTCTTCAATACTTAAATAAGAGTTCAGGTAACTCCTTTTCTGCTTTCAGTGAGACATTTCGTTTAAAAGATGGCAACTGGGTCAACAACAGTAAGAGTAGCCAGCGCATCTTGAAACTCCATCCCATTTTCTACATTTAAATCCAAATGAAAATGCTTAGGACCCTTTCTGGCTGCTAGACATCAGCTTCATACAAAGAAAGACACCTTCTTGAGGCCGATTTTATAGACAGAAATCCTTGTTAGAGAGAGGAATGAGAAAAATTTCCTTCTCAGTTTCTAGAGGATGTTGTTAACAAAAAGCCCAAACTTATTGAGAACTATACCTGACATCAGGTGTTGGACTTATCTCATACTAATATTTAGCCCGTTCAGAACCATGATCACAGATATGTGATCACGCGTTTCTCCCTTCACGACCCACGGTATCATATATGTGATTAAGCTTTCCCTGCTGGTAAGCCCATGTTCACACTGGTGCAGTGGCGCACACAGGAATTTTTCAAGGAGTCCGGGGTCGAAAGTTCACCAGTCTTGTATCATGCTCCTTTTGATTTTGTCGATTTTTAAATTGAGCTTCGTCCAACAGTTTTTTTTTCTTTTCAAAAGTAGTTTGACAAATTACTTTTTTTAAAAAAAAATTTAAATGTTGAATTCAGAAAACGTAGAAAGTGTTCAAAGTTAATTTAGAATATTTGTTTCATACTGAATTAATTATATTTTGTGCCTCCGTTAAAATTGCCATTTGTATAAATTCATTAACGGAGAACTTATTACGTTATGATAACTATTATTATCGTTATTCTGATAATATATTATGACACTAAATTTCGTTTAAAAGCAAAAATTATAGAAATAAAATGATAGTTCTAAACTCTGCGTATTTTGAGCTCTTGTCTCTTTTTTGAAAAAAAGAGAAAATAATTAGAAGAAAAGAGAAAGAAGAGAAAAAAACACTTCTTTTTTTTTTTGTGCCTAGGTGAGGAATTTTTTTACCTGCTGCCCGCTAGGCCATCTCTCATTTAGCCACACACGGTTCGCTCACGCTAAATTCAATTTGGCCACCAAATTTGTCGAAGGTTCTGAATAACAATTTATGAAAGCAAATTGAAAAGGTATTGTTTTCGTCTTTTGACCGTTGTCCATGATGGAGACGTAGTTGAAAATATTATTTTTAAATTTTTAGTTCTATTTCAAATAAACAAGGTGTGGAACAGTCAACTCACGAATTTATCCAATTCCCATTAATATCGGGATATTTTTATCATATATACTATACAGCTGGAGATGATTAAACAATTTATGTTGTAAAAAACTTCTCTCAACCAACAATATTGACAAATTATTTTCTATGTTAGACGAGTGATTCGATTTCTGATCAGAGTAAAAAAAAAATTATGAGGATATAAAATATGCAAAGCAACTGTATAAAGTTTTTCATTGAGTCATGCGTAACAGAGGAAAATTAGCTAAAAATATATGTAACAACATTATTTCTCTAACCATAATATCATTAATAATTATAGTAAGACTATACGTGGACGACTATGTTGATATAATGTAACAATACCTTTACAATATAGCCATAAATAATAAGGGAATAAAAAAGAGAATTTTATCTTTCAAAACAATAATGCAAAAGAATGAAGAGAGTAAAAATGGCCTATTTTCCCCCCTACGCATCATCTTTTTTTATGTGTTTTCCCATCGGCAGAAAAGAGTTGGTGCAGGCAAGCGCCCTTTACGGCCGAAACTCGCAGCGCCATAAGTCATAAAATAAGGGAAAGATCTGAAATAATGGCTCTGGGTGGTTGCCAGGTCCCTACCTGTCTTGGAGGTAAGCCGAATTTAATGATGTAATTCTGCGACACTTCTTTTCCCTCTATCTTTCTTCTTTATTAAGCAATTAATTGAGGACGCTTTCTTACTGGTTTCTTACTCACAATTTGTTTAATAGAATCATAATGCCTGAAATTCATTAGCATTGGGCTCCAAGTTCTCCACTAATTTGTAACACAGTCTTCTATTTCGTTTTCAAGAAATGGGACAAAAAGACTGTTCGTTTCGTCCAGAAAAGTGGAACTGTAGAATGATTTGAACAATATTTTTATTACTGTATTTTAGAATGTCCGGAACAAAAGGGAATTGCCTTGATTTCATAATTAATAGAAATATTACCGTTAATTTTAAAGGAAACATGTCAAAGTCAGCAAAGAGAATTATTCATCAAATAAACAAAAATGTATAGACCTAATGAAGATCACGTAAATAGGGAGAGATCAATCAAATAATTTATACATAAAGAAACGTGAAGTACAATTTGGCGATCAATATGTTGATATGACTTCCAAAATATAGAATGGAAACTTTCGGACTTGCAATTAGTACGAAATCCATCAAAATGACAGAAGACTGGGATAACTATTTTTTACCGATCCCATGCCAAAGCTCGATGTGAAGTGTACACTTAAGAACATATCACATGCTGAAGCTTTGTGTAGAGTAATGTCTCAGAAGCTATTCCCGCGCTCGTGCGTGAATTGCAACACTTCATTACTTATTCTTTGCTTCCATCGACATCATTTTCTTGATGTACTTGATGGTATTGGCTTGTAGTAAGGGTTAGAAGTAAGTTGTGAAGGTTTGAGGTTTCTGTTTTGAAACTTCATTAATCATTAAAAAAATCTTGTTGCATGAGTTGTAGAGACGGTAGTTCTTAAAAACCTTCACAATTCACCACTTTGAAAAAAAAGAAAGAAAAATGCTATTTAAGGTTCCGACTACGTTCGAAACCGTCATTTTGAAAAAGCGTATAAATGGATAATATTTATGATATTTAGTGTCACTTAGATTAGAAAATGTATATAAAATTGTTTTAAGAATAGTATTATAATAAAAAATTATTTAAGTACAATATTTTGACAAAAAATGAACATAGAATGCCCCGTTTTCGAAATATTCTCCTTTTAATTATAATAATATTTTGCCTGTATATAGCTCAGGCCTCTGTACAGAGGCTCAACTATAATTTTTGAAATATATAGCTTAGAAGTGGATTTATCCATGTTTTACGACAACAGAGGGGAGAAATTTTAAGAAAAAAAACGCCGATAATTTTTTCAATTGGTTGTAACACTGAAAAAGTGAATTTTTCAAAAATCATAATTGAGCCTCTGTACAGAGGTCTGAGCTATATACAGGCAAAATATTATTATAATAGAAGCATTTTTGACAAAAGGAGAAAATTTTGAAAAAAAAATGTTATTCTAAGTTAATTTTCTGCCGAAATATTGTATTTAAATAATTTTTTTTGTCAAAATGTCCTTAAAACAATTTTATACATGTATTTTAATCTAAATGACAGTAGTATATATTGTTGGTATCTGGACTAAACACCTATCGAAAAATGTTTAGTTAGGAGCTGGTTTAAAAAATCAATTGATTTCAAACTAGCTTTAAAAAATGTTTTCGAATACCTTCAACAGAATGTGCTTTGTTTAGACTATAACTCCTCTAAAAACAAAATATCAAAATTTTTATTTTGTATTTTTAAAAAAAGAATTTGTTGTATTCGAATTAATTTTAAATTATGTCAGAATTTTGTTTCAAAAATATTTTAACATATTGGTATTACAAGCTTTTGATGCCGTCAATAGGTGGTGCTTTTTGCTTAAACAATAACTCCTCTAAAAACAAATTATTAAAAGTCTTATTTTATATTTTTTTTTAAAAAAGGATTTGTTGTATTTCAATTAATTTTAAGCAATGTCAGAACTTTGTTCTTAAAAAGAATTTAATGTAATTACTAATATAATGGTATTAAAAGCTTTCTTAATTGCATGATTTAGTTTGTAAAAAAAGAATTATTCACTCAATATTAGTTTTGTGTGTGTAAAATCAAACTGACATGAAACAAATAACACAGACACGCATAGTAAACTATTTTTTATTTTATTAATTTAATTATTACAATATATATATATATATATATATATATATATATATATATATATATATATATATATATATATATTGTTATAAATATAATGGACAAAAAAGATACAAGCATTTTGAAATGTATATTGCATTTACATTTCAATAGAAACATTTCCGTACGCTAAACATTCAATTTTGTCTAGCAAATACATTTTATCGTAGAAGCTACTTAGACTTATTTTGTTTTGTTTATTGTTGATATAATGTGATTTTTAGAAATTATGGTTGATTGTTTATTTTATATCGAGTGATCTTTTTTTAATACATTTAAATACATGTCAGGGTGTAAAATATTTTGCACAACACTTTTCTTTGTTCCCTTTGCAGTTTTCTTTTTTTTTTCCGAAGATATAAGGATACATCTTTGGTCGAAGTGCACAAAATTCCTTGATAGGAATTCCCTTGGTTTCATCCTTTAAGTATCCTAATAAGGATTGATGTTTTTTCGAATATTGATGAGATACATTATAATTGAAAAAATCTACTAAGTTTTCAAATTCATTTGCTAAATCATGGTAAACATCTTCAGTCCATATTTCTAAAGTTAGAGAATCCGTATCTGTGTATAATAAGTTAACATTTTCTTTGTAAAGAGGTTTCAAAATATCATAATAAATTTTAAACATATATAACTTACTTAACTCTAACACTGAAAAACCTACATATATTGGTTGATTTACATAAAGATTTGATTTTAAAAGTTTAAATAATGCACAATGCTCATTTATAATTGAAAAAATTTCTAAGTTGCAATCTGCTAAATATTTTTTACATTGTTTCTTATTTAGCGCTACTTTTATATTACCATGCTTTCTGATGTTCATGTAAGTACGTCCAAAAAACGCGATATTCATTAGCTTAAAAAAAATCCTTATCGAAATTATTTGTCGCCTTCTTTCTTTTATCGTTATTAAACATTATATATGATTTTAACCAATTAGATTGTTTAAATGTGATTATTTTATGATATTTTTTTAATTTTTAGCCCATTTTTAATATAAAATTGTAAGTTTAAATAATGAACCACATAGTTTTTTTTTCTCATTGAATGTATTTAAAAGTTTATTTTTTTTTTCATTAATTTTTATATTCAGTTTTTCACAAATTTTCCTTTGATAAGGGGAAATCATATCATACATAGTTGATTCATGTTGAGGAGCCATGGGAAAACTTATGTTTTGAATGAAGCTCGGGTGGATTAAAAAGGTCTACTTCCAATATATAACCAGTATTTGAATCAGAGTTTACAGACATTAAATCGAATTTATCAATTTCTTCTTCATTCAAAAATCGAAATTCTGACTCAGATAAGCTGTAAAATCCCATAGCAGTCCCGCGCAATTGGAATTGTGTAAGCAATATATTTTGCAATCATGTTCAATTTAGAAGGAACAGGTGAGGATATTTCTTGCTCCACTTCAGTTTCTTGCATAAGCTCCTTGGAAATCTCAAATGGCTTCTGAGGGAGAGATGGTTGCATCAAACACTGATATTTTGGTATCCAATGTGATAATAGTTTGGCTTTCATGTCATCTGGTGTTCCTCTTCATTCCAATATCTTTGAAATATTATCCTCAATTCTAATTTCTGGTTTGTTAAGCTCATAGTATTCAGACACAAGGTCTTGAGGAACTAACGCCATTTTTATAGCCATTCTGTCAAATTCGTTTTCCTATTGTTTTCCCCAAAAGACCACCAACAAAGCTCAAGACAGCAGAAAGAACGAGAGGTAAAAACCTCCGGTTTGATTTGTGGTTAATAACCTACGCTTTCGAGCAAGAGATATATTCTGTCAGCTAACTGGCGAATGGTTCTCTTGTAGCGACACAATCGTTTGACATTTGCTTTCGGGACGTTACCTGCTAATACATTTTGACATATTTCGCACAGTGGTGGCGCTCTTCAGTAGAGCATTTCTTTGTTGAGCCGCAGATAAAACATGTAACAAGTGCACGCGTTGTCTGATTCGATTCATTTTTCTTCTGGGGAAAAAACCGAATTAATACTTTTTTGATCGGGAAAAATAGATTGTCGCAATCTCTGTTCTTCATCCGTAGTTGGAAAGCAATCTACTAGTAAGAACTGATATTTTTCTGCTGTTGCCTTTCTATAAGCATCCATGAAAAATTTGGAACGATCAGGGAGCACATGTCTGCCAATTGGAGATTGATCTCTGTTGTTTCGAGAGAGTATTATGTAATGTGCTTTTAGGCTGATGTCTCTGGCAACTCTAACACGAAGAAAAAGATTCTGTATTATCAAAATTACACTAAAATTTTTATGATGAGATTATAAAGTAAACATTTATGATATCTCTGACGACAAATTATTCATAAGATCGTAAAGAATCAAAAGATGAAATTTTTCGTCGGCCCTTGGTAATCCAGATACGAATTTGAAACTTTTCTCAGTGTAGAAACATGGCTGAAAAATCTTATAACACCATTCTACTTTTTTAATCGGAAGTTCATAAACTTGCTCAGAAATAGTTCTTCGAGCTAAATGAGTTTTCCCGCTTTGACTCGGTCCATTTATTATCATTGAAGATGGGGATTAAAGTCGTAGAAACATTCTTTAACAGTTGTGGAAACTGAAGCAGTTTCAAATTTTAATACACTTCGCACGCTTTTCTGGAGGCCATGGTAGCCGAGTGGTATAGGCATCGGATCGTGGCTTGCCTTGTCATGAGTTCGAACCCAATACCGCCAAAGATCCGTCGTGTAGGGCAGCGATGCACGTTAAATCTGTCGAGAGCTGAAACGTTCTCCCGTTGGTGTGGTGTGGTAGTTAGGAGAGAGGGGGTGCCAGCTCAGGTGTCGTCCACGTGACACTTGACCATGGTTCAAAATTACGTGGTTCGTCGCCAAAAGCCCTCGTGTAGCTGAACAGTGCGACGTTAATATTCAATCCATCAATCGCACACTTTTCTGAATTCCTTTTTTTGTTAATATTGAACATCTAGAATCTCAGGGATAGGATCCAGAGTTCAGTTGGAGAAAAAATAGCGTAAGTCGAATGCCTGTTCTTTATGTTTAAAGCAAACATGAAGAAAAAAATTTTCGTCCAATATCTTTGGAAAGTATGCATGAGGTGTTGGTGATATTCACTTTTTGAGATGATTCCAAAGACTTTTGTGCTTGTAATTAGATAAAAAAAACACAACGAGCTCAACAATAACAACTGTCAGCAAAGCAATACTGTTATACCAATTTTGTTTCATTGTCTACCTCTTTAGAAGACCTATTCTTGGATGAATATAATTATGGTGAGAACTTACTTATATATTCACAAAATACGCTTTGGGTGAGGTCGATAGCTCTGATTTTAACCACAAATGGTGTGGTTATTCTAGAAATGTCTAGAACGGATTATGAGCAGACTTTGAGTTATGTATAACTTGACTGCTCAAGCAAAAGGCGTGGACTGTATACTTTAAAAATGTTTGTTTATTGAGGACGGTAGGTACGTCCGCTCCGAGGATGCGTTACAAGCATACTGACGAAATGTAAACAAGGAGGACTACTAGCGCCCTCTGCACATGCGGGTCGTAACAGAGTCCCCGCCATTGAAATGAAATTTCAATACAAATACATAATGCAATTGACGATACTTACATACAAAATACACAATATTTGCAAAGCAAAAAGGCATGCACAATATTTACAGTACTTAAATGAAAAATACACAATATTTACAGTACTTAAATGAAAAATACACAATATTTACAGTACTTAAATACGATTGAAGTTAATTTATACACATACAATAATTACTAATAACAAAATTCATACAGGTAATATACAAAGATTTCTGATTGTCCTTTTTAATATATTTCCGTTTGGCATACGCAGGTTCACCCATTTCGTACTAGGAAGATTTTCATCTTTGATTAAAACTAAGGTTCCTACAGAAACATTATTTTTGTTAAATTTCCACTTGTGACGTTCTTGTAAATTATTCAAATAATCGCATTTCCAAAGCTTATATATATGTTGGGTAATTTTTTTTACTCTTTCCCATCTCGACAACTGATTCTCGTTTATATTAGTTATTTGCGGTTCAACTATGGATGTTAGCGGTCTACCTACTAAGAAGTGTCCAGGGGTCAGTGTTTCGAAATCATCGAAATTTGACGTCAAAGGAGTGAGTGGTCGGGAATTTAGCACAGCCTCAATTTCACAAAGTATTGTGATGAACTCTTCGAGAGTTAAATGTGCGTTCCCCACGACTCTTTTTAAGTGGAATTTAAATGCCTTTACTCCTGCTTCCCATAGCCCTCCATGGTTTGGGGACCTGGGTGGGATAAAATTCCACTCTATCGATTCATTTGTCAAAAATTCTGCTAATGTGTGATCAGGTAATTTAATCATTTTGAACAATTTTTTAATTTCGGCATTTGCGCCAACAAATGTTTTAGCGTTGTCGGTGGTGATTTTTGCACACTTTCCTCTCCTACCAAAAAAACGTTTTAAACTTGCAATGAATGCTTGGGATGTGAGATCTGTCACAAAATCTAAATGAATTGCTTTTGTACATAAACATACATAGACTACTACATAAATTTTATTTAATGCCCCTTTTCTTTGATTTTTAAACTTAATGAAGAATGGGCCTGCAAAATCAACGCCCGTGACATTAAAGGGATAATTCGGTGTTACACGATCTCTCGGTAGGTTAGCCATAATTTGATTCATAGGGATGGGCTTGTTCTTAAAGCAATTCACACATTCATGAATAATTCTACGACAGTTATTTCTGCCATTGAGTGGCCAGAATTTTTGACGAACAAGATATAAAAGTGAGTGGGGTCCTGCATGCAAATATTTTTTATGATAATGGCTCAATATAATATCAGTTAAAACGTTTCTACTAGGTAAAATCATGGGAAATTTAGCTTCCTCATTTAAATTTGAATTTGCAAGTCTGCCTCCTACTCTAATGATGTTGCTCTCATCAAGAAAAACATTAAGTGGAGTTAATTTGCTTTTCATAGGAATAGGCTCACCTGCCAACAATTTGCGCATTTCTTCATAGAACTCCCTTTCATGCAATGAGTGGATCAGCCAGTTCTCAGCATGACTTACCTCCTGTGAAGTAAGGGGTCCCTTTATCTTTGTAATTCTGGTTCTGCAGTTGTGTATGAATCTGTAAAGAAAACTTACAACACGAATTAATTTTACATAGTTGTTTGAAATATCAATAATGTTTTCAAGGAAATTGTTTTTAGTCACTGTCAATGTCAAGGAAATGTCCTCTTTTGGATTTGAGTTCTTTCTCATTTCCTTTAAATACACTCTTTCTGGGATCGCTTCATCTAGTCCTTTGGTCTGGAAGTCAATTTGACGTAGAAACGAGGATCCATTCCACCACTTGGAGTTGGTTGTAAGAGCGTCTACGCTGATTCCTCTCGTAAGTAGATCTGCTGGGTGGTCCTTGCCGGAACAGTGGAACCACGAGTTAGGATCGGTGAGGGATTGGATTTCGCGAACCCTGTTCGCAACAAAGGGTTTCCATCTATGGTTTGGACCTTTAATCCAATGTAAGGTGACCTGAGAGTCCGTCCAGAAAAAGGCTCTGGTTGAACACTTCTGATCTAGGATTTTCTTGACTTCCTTTGCTAAGCGTGCAGCAAGCAGAGCGCCCATCAGTTCCAATCTAGGCAGGGATAATCTTTTCAGAGGTGCAACACGGCTCTTGGATGTTACAAGATCAACGCTGACTCTGTCCTTGTGCTTGACTCTCAAGAAGGCGGCTGCTCCATATGCTTTTTGACTGGCATCGGAAAAGGTATGGATTTGGACTTCACTTGAATCTCCACTGGAATCGAGGATCTTTCGTGGAATCTTCAACTCTGATAAAAATGGAAGTTCTAACCACCATTGTGACCATACTGCATGAATATCTGGTGGTAGCTCGTCATCCCAGGATAACTTCCGTAGCCAAAGTTCTTGTAATAGGCATTTGAGCCTAATCGTGTAGGGTGACAAGAACCCAACTGGATCGTATATTTTCCCAGCTGATTGAAGCACAATTCTTTTTGTGATGGGTTTTGACGTGTCCAATTGCAGAAGTCCTTTAACATCAATTGTAAAATAGTCGTGGACAACATCCCATGGTATCCCCAAAACCTTTGACGAAGGGATTTTCGAACTGTCGTCCGGGTGACGAGGATGTGTCTCAAGGCCTTCCCTTTCCCAAGTTCTCATCAATGTTTGATCATTTGAATTCCATTTGCGTAATTTCATGCTGGCATTCTTCATGATTGTTTCAGCATCCTTTGATACTTTTAAGGCTTGGGAGATGTCATCAGCACCACTGATTACGTCATCAACATAGAGACAAGTGTCAAGCATTTCAGTTGCTGCTGGATATTGCTCACGGTAATTCTCGATGTGATGCTTAATTGTTGCGGAGAGCAAGAAGGGGCTTACGTTGACTCCAAACATCACACGCTTAAATCTATACACTTGAAACTTGTAGGGTCTGTTTGATTTGATCTAATGTCTGGAAACAAAAATCTAACTGCATCTCTGTCCTCGTCACGTAATGAGATTTGCAAGAATGCACGTTCTATATCTGCGGTGATAGCAATCGTGTTCAAGCGAAAAGAAATTATCAGGTGGAATATGTTTGGGTTTAAATTCTCACCTGACCATATACAGTCATTAAGAGATGGTTGTCCATCTTCATGGGAACTTGCATCGAAAACAATGCGCATTTTTGTAGTTAGGCTTTCTTGGCGAAAGACCGCTTGGTGCGGTAAATAGAATACTGCTCTATCAGTTGGTTTTTCAGTTTCTAGAACCCTTTCAATTATTCCTTGAGATTCATATTCTTTCAAAATTTCGGAATATTGTATGTACAGAGTTGGATCACGAATGAATCTTCTTGTTAAGGATTTTACACGTTTTTCTGCTACGGAAAAATTGTCATTTAACTCTTGTGTATGGCCCTTCCAAGGAAACCCAACTTCATAACGACCACTATTGAAACGTACTGAAGATTTAAAATGTTGCATGGCTTGGTCGTCTGGGTCACAACTAGACTCTGCTTTAATTCCTATTGCTTCTAAATCCCAAAATTTTGTTAAATTTCTATCAACCAGATCTTGGATGAAATTGCAAAAATAATAGTTTGATGGTTCGTTTTGAATGGAACCTGTTACAATGTAACCAAATACGGAGTCCTGCAATATTATTGAATTGTCATGTAATTTTATTTGTTTACTTTTCAATAATTCATAAAATATTTCACCTCCCAGGAGAATATCAATTCGTTTGGGAATATTAAATTCCGCATCTGCATATCTTATATTTTGAGGCAATTTTATTTTGTTAAATCCAATGGCTGTGTAGGAACGCAACCAGTAATTTTAGGGACTATGAGAAAGTTAAGTTTTCTTTTAAATGAACTTCCGTTCGAAATTTCAGCGGAAATTCCTTTCCTCACTGAAATGCAAGCTCCATTCAAGCCTACAATAGTTGAATTCATAGAGTATTTTTCCAACCCGAGGAAATTTGACGCTTCCAAGCTACAAAGGCATTTCTGGCTCCCTGAATCGAGGATTGCGTTCATTATAAGCCAACCCCCGTCGCACTCTGAACTTTGACCTTCGCGGTCGAAAGCAAAATGGATTTCTCCCCACTCTCATTGTAAAGACACGTCGCGGTTTGAGGATTTATTACATAGGCTGGACTCGGGTCATAAATGACACCTGATGAACTCTGTGGAGAGGGTAGGTTTCTGTTTATCTGTCGGGGAACACTTGTTTTGCAAAGAAGAGAATTGTGGTTCGCATTACAAACCCTGCATTTCCTGTTCAGTTTCAAACAGTTCTTAATAAGGTGATGGCCTAGACAATTAAAGCATAGGTTTAAGGATCTCACTTTGTTGCTTCTTTCTTCAACAGACATCTCGTGAAACATTTTACACTTAAAAATTGGGTGTGTCTCTGAAGGACATAACGGACAGGTTTTTTCATTGCTTTTCACGACAAATGATCTGAATTTTGGAGAATATTCGTTCTTGTTTTTCAACGAAGAATTTCTTTGTACGTTTTCTAAGGCTTGGCTCCTTTTTCTTAAAAAGTCTAAAAAATTATTCCACTTAGGCAAATCATTAGAATGTAATTCCATTTCATATTGTTTACGCGATTCATCATCTAGACGTTGAGTTATAACAAAAATTAACATTGATTCCCACAAAGCGTTAGGTTCTAATTCTAGTTGTTTTAAGGCTCTAAGATGACTCTGAATTGAATCTATTAAACTTCTGAGATGAAAAGCAGATTCAAATTTTATTTTGTTAGGATTTAAAAGTTCAGCAATATGACTATTTACAATTAATCTTTTATTTTCGTATCTACTTTCTAAAGCTTCAAATAAAGATGAGTAAGAATCGTTTACTGTTTGCAATTGTTTTGCATGGCCTTTCAGGGCAGATTGTAAATAATTTAGTTTTTGCGAGTCGGATAAACAAATGTTATCATGAATTAATGATACAAATTGGGATTTAAATTGCAACCAATCAATATATTGTCCCGAAAACTCCGGTAAATTAATGGATGGCAGTTTCACATTGTAATTAGCAAAATCATTTTTCACAGATAATTCAGAGGTATTCACATTAGAAGATTCAAGTAAGGTATTGAGACTCACCTCTAAATTATCTGCGTCCACTTCCATCGTGTCCAAACTGGCCTCGAAATCCATGAGCTCTTCATCCGAATGAACCCCGTAGCTTTCGGTCCGAAGTTTGTCTATTTTTGCTTTCACTTCAGAAAGCGATGCGAGTTTAGCTCTCTTTTCAACTTGATTCAATGGTGACTCCACATTTTCCAAGGAGTTTCTAATGCGTGTGATCTGACCGAGCAGATGTGCTTTCCTTCTGTTAAACACGGTGAGTTCTGATAGTTTCTTTGGAGCCATTTTGAATTTTGGCTCGGGCTCGACACCGACCACAAAACTGGGTGAGGTCGATAGCTCTGATTTTAACCACAAATGGTGTGGTTATTCTAGAAATGTCTAGAACGGATTATGAGCAGACTTTGAGTTATGTATAACTTGACTGCTCAAGCAAAAGGCGTGGACTGTATATTTTAAAAATGTTTGTTTATTGAGGACGGTAGGTACGTCCGCTCCGAGGATGCGTTACAAGCATACTGACGAAATGTAAACAAGGAGGACTACTAGCGCCCTCTGCACATGCGGGTCGTAACACGCTTCTTATCTAATCATCCAACATTTTGTTTTTACTGCGGTTGAATCTGTAAAACAGAAAAAGAATCGATTGCATAGAAATTCCAATAACTTAGCGTCTATCAGGATTGAACCAAGAAAAAGAATCGATTGATAGAAATTCGGTTCTTTGCTTCCATGCCATCGATTCTCTACTAGCTAAATCTAAAATAGTTATTTACATTTTAGTTAAAATTATTTTTCACTCGAGCGTCTCTTATAAGCTTATCTACATGATAAGAAAAGCTTATCTACACGAAATAAAATAGAATAGTTTTGCAGCCTCTAATGAATGACATATTTTAAGCGCTGATTAAAGTTAGTTTGAAATCAATTGATTTTTTAATCCAAAAAATGTTTCGATAGGTGTTTAGTCCAAATACCAACAATATATACTTCTACTAGTGACACTAAATATCAAGAAAATTATCCATTTATGTGCTTTCTTAAAATCAAGGTTCAGAACGTAGTCGATTACCTTAATGAGCTTAAAGAAGGGACGCAATTCCAAATTGGCTGAGCTTTCGGAGAAGTACCTGAACGTTCATAACATGCTAGCGATGAAAAATTCTTTTTTCCACAAGATGCTCCTGATATTTTGGATTTTGAACCGTAAGAGTGCAAGAGGCAACGTATCATCCGCATTATCCAGCTATGATAGGAAACGTAGCTTAAGAAAATGACGCCTCAAAAATTATATTTGTTACCTATTTAGTTCCTACTACATGTTCACACTCTATATTTTTCAATTCCTACTATTAGCTCAGAATCTCTATATAGTTATTTATTTATCTTGGAGGAATTTGCAATCGTTAATAAAATTCATTTTAAAGCGCTCAATTGAGCTGAAATTTTATATACAGGATTATTTTGGATGACAATACAATAATATAATAATAATTAATAAAAATTAAATGATTAAAACTAATTATTTAAAGAATTACAAATACAACTACGTTGGCATCATTTTTGGAGACTTAGCGACCCTTTTGGCGACTTTTGTCAAAACTTGAAAAGGTTTTTTTTCTCACGTGTTAAAGTATTCAGTTGAACTGAAATTTATATACACGACTAGCTGGTATACCCGTTCTTCACACGGGTGAATTTAAAAATTAAAAAATACAGACTGAAGGATAAAGAAGTTTTTAATGAGTTAATTTTACGTGAATTGTATAAATTAAACAAAAAAAAGCTTTTTACATAACTCAGCTGAATGAAAAAACCATGTTTGCTAAATTTTAAGTTTTTAGATATAATTGATGATTTTTTATTATTGTTATTATTATTTATGACGCCCCGTAACTTTCTTGTGGGTCGATTTTTGAAAACACCTACCTGCTCAGCAAAAGTAACACATTGTTACAAATTTTGTGTAATAAACGCTAAAAAAATTGTAAATAATTTTTATCTGGATGTGTAATACGTCAATATTACTTTCTGATGCATTTATTTTATGTTTAATAGCTGTTACCCGCGACTTCGTCCACGTGGAATTTAACAAAAAAAGTGTTTATTCACTTCGCAGAGTTTACGAAAACTTTTCTTCTACTTTGTGAATCTATGTTTCTTTTTTTTTTTGCTTATTGTTGAGCAAGGGGTGAAAGGGACGCATGACCTTTGACACTGTCGATGGGTGAGTACTAAAATCTTTAGGATCAAAATAGGTATAAGTAGTAAGTAGGGTGAAACGCGAGCACAAACGCAGCCGCAAGGAAGGGGGTGAAAGGGACGCATGAGCTTTCACAACGCAGTTAACGACTGCAAAATCATTAGGATCAAGACATGAATGGGAAATGTGGCGAATGGCAGCAACCTAATCAAAGAAAAAAGTTTGATATAACTGCTAGCAATCGATGAGACAGAAGGCTCACGAAATAAAATAATTCCTATTAAATAAAAATAATCCCTATTGAATAAAAACAGTCCCTATTGAAATAAATAATCCCTATTTAAATCGGATATTGCTCACTATTTCATTGGTTTTAATTTTATTTTCACGGAATCCTAATTTTTTTTCTAAAATAAAAGTAGCCTAAGTTATTCCTTATAACATTAGCCATCTGTCAGTGAAAGTTTTGTCAAAATTGGTCCAGCCGTTTCAGAGATTAGCCCAAACAAACAGGACAGAAAGACAGACAAATAGACAGACAAAAATTTTAAAAATTGATTTTTTCATATAAGTACCGTATATACTTTTAAATGCATTTAATAAAAAGCTGTTAATTTCAACTTACAAACAGACACTTCATTTTTATTTATATGTATAGATTATTTTGGATGACAATACGATACTTTAATGATAATTAATAAAAATGAATCACCACTTAATGTTGTGATTCTGTCATATGTATATACATATTTATATTAATTGTAACTAATTAATAAAAAAGAGCTAAAATAAAATTTTTACTTGTTGATATAAGTAGGAATTTTTTACATCGCATGTTTTTTTTATTTGTTTATTTACTTTGGTGGAATTTTCAATCGTTAATAAAATACATTTTTAAGCGCTCAATTGAGCTAAAATTTTATATACAGGAATATTTTGGATGACAATACAATAATTTAATTATAATTAATAAAAATCAATTGGTTAAAACTAATTATTCAAAGAATTACAAATGCAGCCGCGTTGGCATCATTTTTGGCGACTTGTGTCAAAACTTGAAAAGGACTTTTTCTCACGCTTTAAAGCATTCAGTTGAACTAAAATTTCATAGAAATGATTGTTTTGGATGGCAATACGATACTTTAATGATGATTAATGAAAATTATTACCACTTAAAGTTGCGATTCTGTCCTATGTACATACATATTTATATTAATCGTAACTATTTAATAAAAAGTAGCTAGAATAAAATTTTCTTTGTTGATATAAGTAGGAATTGACTTAAATTTTTTTTACATTACATGTTTTATTTCTTTAACTTGGTGAAATTTTCAATCGTTAATAAAATACATTTTAAAGCACTCAATTGAGCTGAAATTTTATATACATGATTATTTTGAATAACAATACAATAATTTAATTATAATTAATAAAAATTAATTGATTAAAACTAAATATTCAAAGAATTACAGATACAGTCACGTTGGCATCATTTTTGGCGACTTTGCGATCCTTTTAGTGACTTCTGTCAAAACTTGAAAAGTTTTTTTTTCTCACGCTTTAAAGCATTCAGTTGAACTGAAATTTTAGAGACACGATTGTTTTGGATGACAATACGATACTTTAATGATATTAATAAAAATTAATTACCACTTAAAGTTGTGATTCTGTCCTATGTATATACATATTTATATTAATTATAACTATTTAATAAAAAGTAGGCAAAATAAAATTTTTCTTTGTTGATCTAAGTAGGATTTGACTTACAAAATGTTTTTTAATATTATTTTTCATTTAATTTTTAATTATCACGCTCCAACGATTAATGTGGCATTCAGAACCTCTATGTTTTGATGTTTGAATTATATTTGAAATAAACGTAAGTTGGTTTCTGAGAATAATTATTTCTTTTTCATACACAATTAAATACCAACATAACCTCATATGAGTAGCAGAAAACGCGTAAAAAAATTAAATCAAATATTCTTCTTCTGTTACATTTTCAAGCACTGCATGAACTTAATGTAATTATATTCTTTTATAAACTGAAATAAAAAGAGAGAGAAAGAATTTTAGTTCATTAGAAAGTTATAATTGAGAATGATGAGAGTGAGAAAATGAAAGAGAGGTAATGCCTCATTTAGTGAAACTGAATATATTTCTAACAAGGGAAACCACTTTAAGGAATAATTTATGATCATTTATTAATTAAAATACATAAACATTGTAATAACAAAAATAATACGTATAACATTCATTTGAATACAACGAATTAAAGGGGCAGGTCACTTTTCAGAATGAGTGAAGATCGCACCACTAAAAAAGTTTTCAATGCTCAACGAATTGGCACATAAAGATAGGGCAGGTCAAGTCTTAGATGGTTTGATGGCCTATAAAAATATCTCCTAGTTTTGAGAACTAAGAATTCGAGAACAGTAGCACAGTGTTTCTCAAACTTTCAATACTGGCGACCCAATTTTCAATCATAATTTTTGTCGCGCCCCTCCTGTACAACAATAATGTATTACTGCAATAAAAATGCACTTTGAGAGAGAGACGCTAAAGTTACAAAACGATCTTAATTATAAACCGTACAAATTAATACGATAAGTATATTAAATTTTGTATATGTAACTTTTAAGTAATATATATTTTAAGAAAATTACTTAAAATATATACTACTTACTTATTATTATGTTATTTTTCTTTCTCTAATTTTTAAATTGGAACAGATCGCAAAATGATGTATTTAAGATTTATTTCCTTCAGCATTCGTTTCTCAAAGTATAAATGTCATTAGAAAAATAGTCTAATCAATGTTGCTCTCTATCATATCCATCACATCTGGCATTATAGGGTACGTTTGCGTGAGTCTGGGCAACCTATCGGACGTCTGCGCAAAACATGTAAAAATGCTTTTCCTCGTACAATTCCAGTCGGTTTTGGTCGACTCGATACTCCTATAGCTACCGCATCTAGCTTGAATGTACATTTTTTTTAATTTACACGTTAATTGTAATTCACGGTAATTAAGTATTTACGGCAGTAGATTAAAATAGTATCATACATACATTTCTAAGTCGTAAGCAAACATTCTATGATAATAAAGAATCAACAAGTACACATACGAACGAGCATGGTTCCGAAAATTAAATCAAGTCGATATTCTCAAAAATACTTAAATTTTGGATTTACCACTACTGAAGTAAATGATGGAAAAAAAGCCCCAGCTCGATATGTGTTAAAACTTACAAATCTGTAGAACAACATGTGAAATTGTTTATAAAACATGTAAAATCATTTAGCCATGTGGGCAAAGAATTTTAAAAAGTATTTTCTGGAAGAGGACAGCTTGGTAGCAAGTTACGAGAGGATTAGGGATGTATTTCAAGATACTCCAGAAGGGCTCTCAACTTCCGAAGAAGAAATCTTCATAGATTTCACATCCAGTGAAAAATTAAAAGGCAATTTTGTAATAAATCGCTCTTTGAATTTTGGGTAGAGGTGGATGAGGAATTATCTGTACTGAAAACAAAAGCACTTCGTATACTATTACCATTTTCAACATCCTACCTTTGTTAAACCGGATTTTCTGCGGTGGATGCTTTGAAGACAAAATATAGATCTCAGCTAAATATAGAAAAATAACTCTAAGTGTCAATTTCTGATATTAAACCTTCCTTTGAAAAACTTTCCTCTACAAGACAAGCCCGTGGAAGTCCCTAATAATTATTAAACTTGTTCTTAATTTAGTAATAAGATTGATTGATTGATTAAACAATAACGTCGCACTGTTCAGCTGCACAAGGGCTTTTGACGACGGACCACGTAATTTTGAACCATGGTCAAGTGACGTGGACGACACCTGAGCTGACACCCCTCTCTCCTAACTACCACACCAACGGGAGGACGTTTCAGCTCTCGACAGATTTAACGTGCATCGCTGCCCGTTTGCACGGCGGGTCTTTAGTGGTACTGGGCTCGAACTCGTGACAAGGAAAGCCACGATCCGATACCTATACCACTCGGCTACCGCAGCCAAATTTAGTAATAAGAAATTATTTATAAAATACCTTCTTCATTACTGATACATTAAACGTCTACTGGTTGAAACACCGATTGTTCGCACGAGTTCATTCTTTTAAAAAATAAAACATTATTCTTGATATAATAGCTGAACTGTAAGGAGAATAAAACTGTGTGCACGACATTGTATACAAAAATGTAAAATGATTTTTTTAGATAAATGAATTAGGATTTAGAATTAATGTTAAATAATGAAAAATAATATAAAATTCCGATTAATAATAAGTGTGTTACTTTTTAACATTTAAAGCGAGAAGACTTCAAAATGTTTTAACCCGAGAGCAGGCGCGTTCTCGATACTAACGCTAATGGTAGTGCGGGGGGACTCAGTCACCCCACTCATTTGTTTATAATTATTTTTACTGTTTACGATACAAATCGGAATTCTAGTGAATATTTTAATTTATAGAAAGTATACTTACCTTCTTTCAATTCAATCGACTATTCAAAGAAAAATTCCAATAAAACTGAACTAAAATGATTCAAAAGTACAAGACCATAATAAAGGACGCAAATCAGAGGCACTTTTCACTAATATTACAGAAATGTTAAGTCAATCAATTCTTTTCCAAATATCGTAAAACTCTATTATTTACAATTTCCCTAAGCGAAAAGCAAACGCATAAAAATGGGACAGAACTAATATTGAATAAGCATACCATAAGTTAGAAGGTCAATCAAATGATTAGCAAAGGTACTATGCAGCCTGGCTGAAAAGTGAATCATGCCTTCCTTTTCTTTTTCTACAACTAATGTACATTAGTTCAATAATAATTTTCGTGATGAATTGTTTATCTTCTTAGAATTTTTCTCAGGATCAGGGTCTGGGTTTCGTTTTTTCTTTTAACGAGCAATATTTTATGTTAAAACGTAATAAAAAAATCTCTCATTGAGGAAATACAGCAAATTAAACAAATTGTATTTTTTCTTTAATTTGGTTTTGGGATCAAATCTATTTGATGACGGAAAAAAGCCAGATAATAAACATAAATTATGTCAGTGTTGTTATATGTATTTTTTTATTATGGAAGAAAGCATTTGTTTTACTTCTCTCTTTCCGGTTATTTTTTTTTAAAAAAAATCTTTAAATTTTTTATATGCTCGCGCCCCCAAGGGGGGCCCGCCCCACACTTTGAGAAACACTGCACTAGCAGGAAGAAGAATAGCCAGGAAAAGGCTTCTTGAGAAGGACAAGGCCCAAACCTGGGCTATTGAGCCACTAAGGAAAGAAGGAATGTCCATCCTTATCATATAATTTTTTTTTAATTTTTCCCCAAATTAAATATACACTGGCCTCCGAAAGTTAAGGAACAGCATATTTTTCGAAGCTCACCATTAAAAAAATGGCAGTAACAATAAAATTTATAGGTTTATATAAATGATAAAAACGAACTTTATACAAACGAATGCAACTGCCCCTTTTTTTTTAAATAGGAAAGTACAGCTATACACTGCTGGACAATTGCTAAGGATGGATAACACTATCATCCATAGCAACCACAAAAAGAAAGGAAGCAAAATGTGGAAAATTAGAATAAGTGCGGGATATTAGTAAGAAGAGGTATGACTATGCAAATTTGTTTTCCACGTCTGTTCATCCCGTGATAGCGTTCATAAGAGCTTTAAAGGTTTTGACGCGTGTGGACAGTTGTTGTTTCAAGTCAAAGTTTTACAGGAAAGATTTAATAGACGAACTTAAAATTTTTGGCATGTCTTCCCGACATCACATAGATGATTTTATGCGTGGTCGAATTATTGGAAAGATCGAAGAAGGGCGAAAAATAACAGATGTTGCCAGGGAGTTCGACATCGCTCACAGCGTTGTTTCACGGCTGTGAAAGTCATTTAAAACTACTGGAATGTGTAGTAGATGGCACGGGGGAGGTCGTGTTAGAAGTACGATGCCTGCAGAAGACAGATATATCGTCCTATCAGCAAAAAGGAACAGGCGCACCACAGCGCAACAAGTGGCAAATCAGTTTCTTGCTGCCTCAGGAAAGCAGATCTCCCGAAAAACTGTTGCCAGACGTTTGAGGGGAGGAGGACTATATGCACGCAGACCTGTTGTGTGTGTCCCATTGACCAGACAGCACCGTACTGCCCGTTTGCAATGGTGTCGTGAGCATCACAATTGGACTGAAGAGGACTGAGCATGCGTACTATTCTCAGATGAGAGTAGGTTCAGTCTGTCATCGGATTGTAGACGCCAACTGATCTGGCGCGAGAGTGGTACTGCTTATCGTCCAGAAAATATCCAGGAAAAGGACCGATACATGTCATGAAGTATCATGGTGTGGGCCGGCATCATGATCAATGGCCGCACGCGCCTACATTTGGTTGCGAATGGGACTATGACGGGCCAACGATACATTGATGAAGTTCTACTTCCTCATGTTCGTCTTTTCCGTGGTGCTGTCGGTGATAACTTTGTTTTTATGGACGACAACGCAACATGTCATCGAACACTCGCTGTTCAGGATTGTCTAGACAGCGAGGGTATTCAACACCTCGTATGGCCAGCGCGTTCTCCAGATCTAAGCCCCATTGAAAATGTGTGGGATGCTTTGGGGAGGCAAGTTGCTGGTCGAAACTATTCTCCGACAAACAAGAACACCCTCATCCGTGCACTCACAGAGGAATGGGATAAATTGCCTCAACAGCTGCTGGATAATGTTGTGCAAAGTATGGTACGACGTGTGGAATGTTGCATCACACTCCACGATGGACATATCCCGTACTGATACCTTTCTTTAAGGTGGCTGCTGAGTTTTAGATGCATTTTTCCATTTCTCCGTACGCAGATCAAATGAACATTTTTTTTCTTTCAGATGTTTCACAGGTTTTGTACTTTCCAGAACAATAAATATTCTTTATTCTAATGTCTGAACAGTGTGGCAACTATATTTTATCCTACTAGGCCTCATGTCTCGCTTAATGTTATGCTACATAGCAATTTGTGATCCGTCCTTAGCAATTGTCTAGCAGTGTATATGAGTGAGAGAAAAATATGCATGTATCAGGCTTTCGTAGTTACGTGTGTAACTTTTGTTGATTTACAATTTTTGTTAGCAGATTTCTTGACAACAGGCAGTCGGATCTCGCAATGTCTGAGAGCAGCCGTTAGCCCGATTCGTTAAGGTGGAGGGCGGTCGGATGGATGGAAATGGGGTTATCACAGGCTGATGCAGCTAGGCGACTTAATGTGTCTCGTAGTGTGGTCCACGTGCGACCACGAGCTACAACATCTGCAGGAGACCGTTTTATCACTCTTTCGGCCGGAAGGAGAAGAAAGGTTTCTGTGCCGCATCTTGTTGCAGACAACTCTGTAGCATCAGCGAAAAGAATATCCGATGGTACGGTGTGAAGTCGTCTTCACAATTCAGGTCTCTATGCAAGGTGACCAGTTGTGTGTGTACCCCTCAACAGACGGCAGAGAAAGGGCCCGCTTTATCTTAGGCAGGAGAACACGCTTCCTGTACCAGACAGCGATGGGCTTCTGTACTCTAAACAGACAAGTCCAGACTCAGACTGGAGAGCGATTCACGACATCTGCTTATCTGGAGGGAACGAAGCACCAGATATCATCAATCCAACACTGTTAAACGACACAGTTACCGAAGTGGTGGAACAATGGGTTGGGCAGGGATCTCACTCGTTGGTCACACTGACCTGCATGTGTTCCAGGGAGGAACTCTGACTGGTGTGAGATATTGGGATGAGATCCTTGATCCATATGTCCACCCTTATGCCGGTGAAATTAGCAATGACTTCATTCTGATGGATGATAATGCATGAACTCACCGAGCTGTAATGGTTGAGGAATATCTTGAGGTTCTTGGTTTGGAGAGAATGGAATGACCAGCTCGATTTCCAGACTTAAATCCGATAGAGCCTCTTTGCGACGGTCTTGAAAGATATGTTGCTGCGTTAAGTCCTCCTCCAAGATCTTTAGGAGAGCTAGAACAAAGCTTACTTCGTGTCTGGTCTTTGCTTCCCATTTCGGTAACCGACAACTTAATTGACAGCATGGAAATTCAATGCCGCCAATGCATTCAAGCTAGTGGTGGGCATATCTCTTATTAAAATCTAGTTTTTTTTATGTTTCTATGACCTTTTACCACATAAAAACTCTGATTATTATTTATTCCAATAATGGACTTTTCAGGCGAGATTGCATTTTTTTGTTTTAAATCATTTTTGAACTTTTGTTATGTAAACTTGTATCTTGCAGTCAATACATAACTGTTTTGTGCACATGTCATCGAAATTTGGTGTTTCTACATTCATTCATTTACAAATAAGGTGTAAAACACCAGTTGTTCCTTAACTTTTGGAGGCCAGTGTATTATAACTATTACAAATTTGGCAGTCGAATATATATATGACATGTTTTTTGAGCCAGAATCAGACTTAGTTTTAAAAAGAATCTTTATTCGATGAAATCTATAAAAGTTCTGACGCTGACAGGAGAGAGAAAAAAGAACGCCACCGTGAAAACTAAGTGGTTTAGCGCTTTAAACACCGATGAAATAAGTATCGCGGCTTTTATGATTTTACTTGAAAGTAAATGCTGACATATAGGGCTATTATATCTAACTATCTGGAACTAGACATGGTTATTGGCTAGGCCCTATGTTCGGAAAAATAAATATGTGATTAGTTTGATACTTGAATATGAAATGAAAAAATATGAGTTAAAGAGATAGGAGTGGGAAAGAGATAGATAAGAGGTAGGGAATTTAATTTTTAATCTAATTTAATTATATATATATATATATATATATATATATATATATATATATATATATATATAATTAAAAATTTCGATACTATAACTATTATTAATAATTTTCATTTTATTTATTTGTTAAAGTAATTTCCTATCCTTTTTCTAGCATCACAAATGAGCCTATTGCTTACAAAAGCTTTAAACAAGTCCTGGGTGAAAAACTGGCTAATATTTTCCAAGAATAAAAATATCCAGCTTGTCGATCCATCAGCTTTTTCGTATTTGTTTCCCTCAACGTGCTTTTACTGACCAGGAACCCCTTATCAGTCCCGAGCTGCGTGCCTTATCCTTAGCGCCGATTTCCCTCCTTCGATAACGACGATGGCATAAAAAAAAAGGTGGCGGTGCTTCTTGGCCCATAAGAAAAGGGACAAACAGACGAAAAGAATGTTCTCTGTCAGGGACAAATAAATAAATACCAGAGAGACTTTATTGAAGAAGAGAACATTCTTTATTGCCGCAACCTCTCAGGGCAGCTGAAAAAAATGACTCGGATAAATATGACGGAAAAAAAGGCTTCTTTCTGCCGCTGGCTCGGGGAAGAGAGAGGTCGAGAGGCTTTTGATCTGCACCGAGGTATATTAATCAGCGAGCCTTTGTGGGTGTTATTAAGATGACTGGACAGTACAGCCTATTGTCCAAGAACACCCCATGGATCACGTCCTTGAAAGTTACCTTTAGAATAAGATAAATGGAATTTGTAAGAGAGGATTGGGATATGTATTTTATCCGAGTATGTTGGGAATATGCCTTCCAGGAACATACTGAAAAATAGAGGCAAAATATTTTCCATGTCTAAGATTCCCTATATTTTATTGTTCACAGAACTTTTTGAAATGTAATTAGTGATTTTTAAATTTAAGGTATATAAAATAAATATTGGGCTTTTCTTCGATAAATGGATGCTGTGTTTCCACGAATTAATGTGTGTGCGTCAATGTGCGTGCGTGATGTGTTCATCTTTTGGTTATGTAGTCTTAACAAACAAAATAGCCGATCAGAAAATAAAGCATTTATTTAAGTATTTTAAACTCAGGAAAAAGAAAGAGATGCGATTATATGTCCTTTCAATACAAATGCAGACACAGAAAAAACAGCGGTAAAGTCCCTTCCTACATTCACAAACAAGGAAAAACAAAGAGAAAAATATAAACACGGGCTCAAATGAAGGGGGAAATATTAGATTTGTCTAAAAATTACTGAAGTGTTTTCATGATAAAGGTTAAATCGCTAAGTAAGGCTCGTGTAAACTATTAAAACATTATTTTTTCTAGGAATCATGAATAAATTAAACAAAATACAAGGATTAATCTTTTTACCTCGAAAGGATATGAGACTTGCATTTCGTAATATAGTATTAGTCAAAAAGATTCAAAGAAAAATTTATAAAATTTAAATTTAAATTAATATCAAGTGGGATTGTTACAAGTATATACATTGTGTATAACTTACACAGTCTAGTGTCTATATAAACACTAGAATGCTACGTTAATTTGCATCATATTTTTCCATTCTTTTAGATTGTAGTTATTATTTCTACATAACATATTTGGAAATTGTGCTGTTAAGTCTTTAATAAATTTAAAATGAAAAATTATTTCTACTAGTTATAGTATTTTCGTAAGAACGTTTTCTTTTCTTTTTTTTCTGTTGTTGTTGGAGAATATGGAATTTTTAGATATTATTTTGAAATTATATGAATAAAAAAAAATTTTCGTCATCCTTGTCATTGTTTATACTATTTATTCTTTCGATAAGTTATTTATAGATATCGTAGCCATTGTCGCTGCAGCCATCCAAGCCATCCGAAATTCCCCTTTTGTAAATTAAAGTATTCGCGAAACGTCTTGAAAAAGGCGTTATTATGCTGCACATTATTAAAATATTACAATTTACCAAAAATAATTCATTTAATTAAAGTTAGTTAAAAATTTTGTGCATTAGCTGCGGGCAAAAATGTTACATTAACAGAAAAACTGCAAAATGATTTACTACATAATTGTTCCTTTATATCTCTGTTTTGAGTGATTTCACACCAACAATTCACAAAAAAAGGAAATAGTCACGCGCAATGTAAAAACCTTATTTCATAACAAATTAACACCTTGCATCAGCACATTCATATTATTTTCACATTTAAACTAATAGCATTTCTCGCATTCCTGGTCGAATCCTAGCGAAACCACTGATTTAACAAAGCCACTGTTTGTGGACGCTTACTTTTCGCTCGAGCATGAATTCCTCATTGAGGTGGAGCAGGAAGAAAAAAAAGAAAAACTTTTGGAAGTTGAATTAACTGAATCAGCAGCAGTTGAATTCTTTCCTTTTCACCTGAAATGAGATCATATTAAACCCGAAAATGAGGAAAAGTACACAGAAACGGCTCTCATGCGCCAAATGACTCGTGAAATTTGTTAAGAGGTTATTCCCTATCTTTCGCTTACGTATCATGTTACTTAAATGACTTCTTTTACTTTGTTTATGTGACATTTGACTTCACATTGCCGTTATTTAATCATCGTTCGAATCAGGATTTTTCCTGCCTAACATCATTGTGGTTGAATAGTTAACTTTACATTATTTCGGTTTTTCCTTCAACCTTGTCGGTTTGCATTTTTTTCTCCTCAGAAAAAAATAATCACCAAACTGTCTTTGTAAAATAGTTAATGGATTCATTTTTTTCAACTTTGTTGTGTTAATTGATACCTAGAAGATTCTCAACAATATGTGCATGAATTGTTCTAATATATCTTACCAATTTCTATAGTAATTGTATCTTACTCATGTGCAGTTTCTACAAATAAAATAATTCGAAGTATTATTGCTATATGCTATTGAACGCAGATTTTAATAATTTTAATCTATAATAATAATTGTTCTTTCTTTTTGGTGCCGTTCGTTGAGTTCGAATAACAACCAGAGATGGAGATGGTACATATGTTTATATTACAAGAAAATAAATATTTACAGTGTGTTAAAATGTACACTTAAAAGTAGTAATGCGGTTAAATGAAAATTATACCTTTGAAGATGCTGCGGATTGATGCGGACAAGACCTTGCGTCTGTCCATTACGCTTCCTGTTTACAGAATGTCCCGGTACGGGGTTCTAGGCGGGAAAGTATGGCGCCCTCAGTTACAGTTAAGTGAGGAGTGTAGGAAACACTTTTTTTTAATCTTTGTTTCTTAATATCGCACTGCGACGCTACTGATGGAAAGACCGAGCACATACCGAAAGGTCTGAAGCTGCGAAACAACCTTCTGGGAGACAATTACCTCCATCTTCAGTCTTTATTGGGAACAAATATTTTCTCTCTATAAAAGGAGTTGACAAACATGCGTTATAACAGGAGTTACATAGAACACTTTTATGTAGTTCAAACATTAATAATTTCGTCGCATTGGTTGCATAGTGCAAGGAATTATGTTATTTCCAAAATATAAGCTACCCATATATATATATATATATATATATATATATATATATATATATATATATATATATAATGGATCTAACAATTTTGTAGTAGTAGTGTGGATGATATCTGAGTTGGCACACCCCTCACGGAATTTACAGGTGGTTGTCAAAATAATGCAAGTCCATTAGGTTTATAAAGAATCATTTTCAGAATGGTGTACTGCCACATTTGTGATGTTATATAGCTTGGGGTTACCTACAAATCGATCCATACAAGTGATGAATAGTGTTGAAAGGAATATTGTTCCATTCTTGACATAACGATATTGAGAAATTTCTGGGAGATATGCTATACTGCCACTACAAGAAGATGCCAGTGCAGGATATTGATTTCGTATTGAACGCTCTTAAATAGACCATAAAAGTTCAATTATATTGATGTCTGTTGACTTTACAGGTTAAGGTAGGTATGAAACCTTGATCCTCGTGTTCTTCAAACCATGATTGGACAAGTCTCGCTGCTTGGATAGGTGCATTATCATCCTGGACAATTCCATTTCCTGCAGGAAACAAAGTTTGCACCATAGGATGGACCTGAACAGCTAAAATGTCTTTATACTTTGAACCAGTGGTCCACCTTTTCACGGTTACAATTGGTCTAGCAGAAAAACCTCGGCACGACAGTCCATATAATGACAACTCCACTTCTATGCTTGACAGTTGGTAGGAGACAATCAGGATCATATGCTTGTATAGGTGTCCTCCAAACGTACCCCCGTCCTATTGAAGGTAAAGATGTGAAAGACACAATTCGTCAGACCATATTACTTTCTTTCACATCAATTGACCAGGTTTTGTGGTTTTGATACCACTGTATACGACATTTGACATTAACATCTTTAACAAGTGGCCTAGGAATTGCTACTATGCTGTAAATGTTCTGTTTATTAGAGTGCCTTCTGACGGTAATCATTGACACTGGGTAATCCAGATGCTGATTTAGCTCTGCGGTCCCTTTTACTGCATTTCACTTTTTAGACATTTGAATCCTCTTCAGTTCCCTTCGGTATCTTTCACTAACTACCCTGTCAATTCACTACTTTTCTTTGCACAGGTTGTCTTACTGCGCCGTGTGCATGTTGTCATGATTTTAGATACCGTGATGCGCCTAAAAGTAGTGGTAGCTCGGTAACGCTTGCTCCGGATATGAGGGTTCCTTAAATTTGGCCTCTTTGAAAATATGGACTTACAGAACTACAATAAAGCTACCAGATATTACCAGAATATATACATTTTGATTTATGAAAAAAACCCTGCTAGCTATTATTATGTTTTAATGCTTACGAAACACATTAAAAAATGTCACTCTCATTCATAGGTGTTTCCCTTATTTTAGTAACCACCTGTAAATACTATGCCAAAGTGAACACTTTGATCCTTTTCGACTTCACGGGAGTTTTTTTAGGGACACCAGGATTCGAACATACTACTCGATAGTAATAATATCACGCCCATGATAGTAAGAAGCTCCCTCCCATCATAAGTTCAGGTTCCTTAACTCTCGTCTACAGCAGCTACTTTTAGTTTTCAACCCCTCACCAGAGCTTCCATTTATCTTTATAATTTACAGAATGCAGTCTATATTATAGATAGAGGTGTTTTCGTCTGAATTAACGAAATCTTGACACAATTTTCCTTTTATTATCGTAACTAACCAACAGCCTTAATTATATTCACAGAAAGATTCCAGCATTTCTCTCCTGACTTATGAGTTCCATTTAAATTTATTCATTTAAGTCTTCTTCAAACATTTGACCGTTTTTAGTCATGACATCATTTAACAATCATTATTAAAGCAAAAATAAAAATGAGTTTAAATTGATCATTTTTGGGAAAGCCTTTAATAAGTTCGATTCTTCTTCGTACGGATTTAGAACCCTAAATATTTTATCTCCAAAGACTTGTGCATATTTTGAGGGAGTTGGCTTAGAAGTTAACTTTATAATGTTTTAAAACGAAGGAGGTTTAGTGGGAGGAAGAAATCAGGTGCTTTCTTTCCATTTTCTATTAAGTTTCAATTGCTTTGCTCCTGTAATACATACTCTATGTGGCGTTAAAATTTAATTCTAAGGTAAAATATATTTAGTAGTTGTCATTATTTAAATCAAACCATATTTAGTATTTTAAATGTGCTAATACAAACTTTGGTATGGAAGTACTTCGAACAAATCAACAGTTTAAAATAAATGATCAAGCGCAAATAACTTCCTTCTTAACAATGTAATAGTCCAATTAGGCGGGGGGGAACTCACTACAATTGAAAGCACAAAAACTAAACTATTTCAGATAAAAAAGAAATTCTTTAACCAGTTCCGGGTTGAACTTGGCAAAAAAGCTCCCTTCTTCTCCAAGGAAGACAAGAAGATTAAAAGGGATAAATCAGTTTTGTGTTGTGATTATAACTCCCCATCTCCGTTGTACTTTATGCATGGATGCTCCACATCTTAATGAAGGTGCCTGGAATGGTATAATGAAGGTCTCTACGTAATCTAATATAATAACGATGACTCTAATGAAGCTGAAAGTGATCAGAGACTACGGATAAATGAGCCATCACTAAATGAGCTCATGAATCCGGTTGGATACGCGCGGAGAGTTTGAAAGCCTTACATAAATGCGCTATCGCAAATGTTAATTGTTATTTGGAACTGCTTTGGGATATTACTCTTGATTTATATTTGCACACGATATGCAATATTTTCTCTTTTTTATTTTATATATATTTCCACTCATTTTTATCTTTCTTTAAGCTGGTAGAAATTTCTTCTTACGTCGAGTACTTATATGGGGATTCATTTATTTCTTTTTAGTGGTTGAAACCCTGTACATGTTTTCGAATCGAGAGGCTAGTTCGAGACTTATTTCCAGTAAATGCCACCGTAGAGTCTAAAATAGGCGTAAAAACGAACTCAGCAATTAATTTTGGAAGAAGGTTTTAAATTCTTCGAGGAATGAGGCGGAAGTTAGGTGAAGGAGCACTCAAGTTTTTTAAAGAATAAGAGCAGCACTAATTACTTATGGAATGCGTTTCCGGACTTGTCTGATTCAAAGCCCTTTTCTGCTTTTGAAACAATGTAATTGATATTTCCGTTATGCAACTGCGTGTTTGAATTATCACAATGAGTATGTTTAAGCGCAAGTTAAATTTCCATTTGATTGGTTTTTGTCTTTTCTTTTGTAAAAGAAACGTGTTTTGTGCACAATTACAACCGTGAAAACTGATATGAATACAATCCATGTTTATTTCAAACTCATTCCACTCATCTTTTAAGCCTTCAATCTTCAACTGTTATTTCCCATTCATTTTTCAAAAATTCCTTTTCTTCTGTAGCCTCAACTCTTTATAAACCTAGTCCAACAGATCGTATTATTTTTGTTGTTATTATTATAAAAGAATTATGAAGATCTGGAAGGAATGAAGGAAAACAAGACAAAGTGTATTAAAAAGAGTTCGTCTGGAATAGTTAGGTTTTGTTTTTTTCACGTTTGCCTCTTCTTATCTCTGCAGATTTTCCACCTCCTCGACTTCGTTTCTTTCTCTGCAACAGATAAATGGAAACTTCTTGCATTTATCCCAAAGGGAGGAAGGGGGTGGGTGCAAGCTTAAGAGAAAACTTAATTGATTTTACGGCCTTCGCCCAGAAGATTTTCTTTGACGTTTATTTTCTTGCTTCCTTTCACGACTGTTTGAATTTTTGGAAAGATCTTTTGTTAGAGTTAATGTAAATGGCTAAAGTTTCTAACGTATAATTATTTCTTTGTCGTAGTAAAGTAAAGGGTAAAAGAGTACAGCACTGGGAAATAAAAGCTGAAGGATTTTGATTTTTTTCATATGTTTAACAAATATTTTATTTTGGCACGCGCGTGCACTACTTTTACTACAATAAAATAAAAAAATGTTTTCAAAATATAGAACTTATACAGAACTTTTTTTTTCCTTCCTTACATTGAAGAAATATTTTTAAAAAACACATACGCGGGACATACAAGAAAGTTTCTCTTAGTTATAAATAATTTTAATAAAATAGTTTGTGCTCACACAATGTTTGCAATGTTCAATGAATAATCAAATGTATATTTTAAATATATCAGCATTAAAATTTCGCCTTTCGAGTTATATTTTATGAAATATATCATTAACACAAACTTCAGATAATTTTTAGACTTTGAAACTTTAAAATTCTTTTTGAAGATTAATTATTTCATTTGTATATTATTATGATTGTGTGTTATTGTGTAAATATCAATAGTTTTTTAATGCGTGTGTAATTATATATATTTAGCCTTTTCTCACAGTACTAACATTCCATCGCATCATTCACTTGCTCTACATATTTTTGCAAATTGTTCTTTGTAAGTAAGTCAGTGTTTCTCAAACTGTGGGGCATGCCTCCCTCGGAGGGGCGTGATAACCCTACAAGGGGGCACGAGCGTATTCAAAATTAAAGGTTTAAGAAAATTAGTTTACCAGAATGAAATAAACAAAATACTTTCTGATATAATAAAAAAATACACATTTACAATGATATAATTTATATGTATCATCTGGCGATAAAATTTCATTAAACATAAAAGTTTTTGCTTCAATGCATTCATTAGCTATCTGATCCTATAACTAAATAAAAAACACATCTTTTTTGTTTGATTTGCTGTAATCCCACGATGAGAGATTTTTTTATTAAGCTTTCTTTTTAAATCTAAAATACTATTTCAGAGGAAAAAGACAAAACCCAGACCCAGGCAAACATTCTTGGAAGAGGAAAAATTAATCTGCTTGACCTTAGAACTTACTGGCATGGTTAATTCGTTCCTTTTTTTATTTCTTTATTTTTCGGTTAGAGAAGTTGTAAATAATGCGCTTTTTTCATACGAAAGAGTTATATGAAATTTGGAAAACCACAGAAAGCACTTTCAATGTTTATTTGGCAAAGATTTATTTTTATGAGTGTTCTGAAACATTTAAAGAATGATGAAAAACGTTTTACACAATTCCTTTTAGAATTAAAGTTCATATTTTTACATTGATTGCACATTTAACCAGGGAGCGGTCGCGCGGGGTGCAGTGTCAAAGGACAACAAAACTACAAAAATTTGAACAAAATATGACAGTTTTGCTTGAAAATATCATTCCTGTAATATTAGTGAAAAGTATCTGTGATTTGTGTCCTTTATTAAGGTCGCGTACCTTAGAAACATTTTAGTTCGGTTCTATTGGAATTTTTCTCAAATTATCAAAGAAAAATGATAAAAAGGTAGAAAGTAGGTAAGTATGCCTTCTCTAAGTTAAATTATTCACTGGAATTGTGATTTTTATCGTGTACAATAAAAATAATTGTAAAAAAACTTTGGGTAAAAAATACCAACATTTGCAATTACACGTTTTGCGCAGACGTCGGATAGGTTGCCCAGATTCACGCAGAGGTTCGCGAAAATGCTAATTTTGACAGATATGATAGAACGCCACTTAGACTAGACTATTTTGCAAATGACATTTAAACTTTTAGAAATGGATGATGGCAGAAATAAATATCATTTTGCAATCTGTTCCACTTTAAAAATTATAGATCGAAAAATAACATGATAATTATCCTATTACTTAAAAGTAATTTGCTTAAAATATATAGTACTTTAATGTTACAAATACAAAATTTAATAATTATCTTGTGAATTTGTACAGATTATAATTCAGATTATACGGTAGCTTTAGCGCCAAAGCGCATTATAATTGTATAAGGGGGGGCACGATAAAAATTATGATTGAAAATTGGGTCGCCAATAGTGAAAGTTTGAGAAGCACTGAAGTTAATAGTTTATGATTATTGTTTACCTAACATTTTGGCATATTATTAAAAATACATAATTGAAAGGTTGTACTATCCAGCTATATATGTATAAATAAATATGTTCGTACTGTAACAAAGTGGACATTGGTGACGGATTTAGTAAATCTCAACCTAAGACAAGAGACGAGAACATAAGTCACACATCTAGTAGCTTATTCTCTTAAATTCCACACGCCTACCTTACTGTGAATTAATTTCAAAACCCACTTTCATTTAATGTGTTGCTTAATATGCCATTTCGCATGATGGAGTTAAATACAAGGGTTTGACACGTACAACAGAGCTCACAAAGCTTGCAGCCTTAATTATTGGATACCGGATATTGTGGTTCAAGATGTGCTATGCATAAAAAATATTTGCAATAAAAAAAATTGCAATAAAATATGCCTCAAGAACTCATACAACCAGTTAAAATATTTACAAGAAACAGAACCATTACGTACATCATTTTCTTACGAAGAAACCTGAACTGTACGCTTGCAATGGCTCTTACTTTTTGAAGTCATTTATTCGAGGTATTATACCAGGCTTTCGAAAAAAATATGATTCTAGAACTGTAGCCTTTTAAATTCATAAGAGTAACCTCATTTCTTTATTAAAAAAAACATTATTTCAGTTAATGCAGAAATTATTTTTTCCCCTGTACTAATTTTTTAAAATTATTTTTAAAGCTCGCTTTTTCATACCTGGCGATAACGCGCGCTTGTAAATTTCGATCATTTTGTGTGTGTATGTTATACGCCAGATTTCACGATAATTACACTTTAGAATAATGTTTCATATTTCCAAACATGTATGATAAATAGTATTGTGCAAAATTGCAACTCTTTAAGTTTATAAGATACGCCATTTCTTTTAAATATAGTGTTTATGTAGAAATCTTTTTTTTTTAAAAAAAAACTACCATTTTTACAAACGGCCTACAACGCACATCCGTAACTTTTAATCTTATTTTTTGAGTTAAAAGTGCGCGTTATACACCGAATTTTATGGTAGTTAAATTAAAATGTTTAAAGCGTGAAGTCATACATTTCTCATATTAATTCTTTAAATCGAAATATCTTATTATATTATTTTTGACATGAAAAGAAGGGCAAATTAAAAATGTAACATTTTATTTTAGCTGCACACACACACACAATTTCATTTATTCCCGTTCTTAGCCACTGAATTATATTTTCTGTCATACTGTTATGGAAACATCAGAATAATTTCAGATAACAAAGGGATTTATTGTAGAGAAATTTCCCTAAAATTTAAATATATGAATGAATAATTTTTTTCATATTCAACAAGATTCAACAAATAGCAATCAGTTATATTAAGAAATAACATCTTAGTATTCCTTTTTGCCAGAGTAAAAGAATAAATGAAAAAAAAAGCGGATACAGGAATTTTCAAAGCCAAGAAAGTTAGAAATACAATTTTGCTTTTAACACTCACACACATACGCATATGAAGTAACTTAATATTATGCTCAGAATGACTTTGCACAAATTTAAGGGCCTCGCTCTAATTAATATTAATTTCGTAAAAAAACAATTTCTCAGCCTTTTTCTCCTTTTGTTTAGTGATTGGAAGTCTAAAAATAACCTCTGCTTACAATGAAGATAAGAAAATGCTTTTAAACACAAAACGTGTTATCGCTTTTTTCCCCAAAAGTTTAATATTCTCTCTCTCTTCAAAATACATTGTTATTTCCAGATTAGTAGTGCGAGTCTCACCTTTCAGGAACAGGACTTCTCAACTCGGCTGAATCAAAATGTTTATTTTCGAACAAGAACCGTAAATGGCTTTTTTTGGAAAACGAGCGCTTCCCGAAGAACGAGATTAGTTTTCCAAAGAAAAGCAATATTCAAATTTTTGCGAAAAAGTCTTGCATCCTTAAAAAATAACAAAAATATGCCTGATCCGAAGATCCTTTCTGTGCTGAAAAACGAAGTCAAACAGAATAATGTAGATGCCGCTCTCCACAAAAATGGATATGAATTTTGATTATTCAGAAGAAACGTCTTTGCTTCCATTGGAGCAAAAACAATCGACTCTCCTACTTAGAACCAATCAAAATGAGCATTATGAGTAAGGGATGAAGTGCTGGGCAAATACAGAGGGAAAGAAGACTTGCTTCTTTTATTATTAGCTAATTTCTGTAAGTCGATGAATGTACTTCTTGTTATTTAGATATTTTAATTTTCGGAAAGCTAAATAAAATTCTGTAGAAAGTGTTCATTTTATTAAAAAAATAAACAATATTATGTTGAATATTTTTTTAGATCAGATTTTAGAAATATTTTCTTTTATCCTGACTATATGTGATTGAAAGATTTTAATTTTTATTGTGTTTCACAGTTCTGTGTACCTACTGATTATTAAGAATGATTAATTTAAAAGAAGAAATTAACATTAATATAAAGTTTAAATAGATGGAAATTTTGAAATTTGGAATAATGACAAAAGGATGTATTAAAACTAAGTAAGCATTGTAACAAGAGTTTTAGTCAGGAGCAGGTTGGAAATGTAACTAAATGTCAGACAAATAAAAGAACGAGCGAGACCAATTATACTTGAAAATCAGGATCTAATTTACATTAAAACAGTTACCACACAAAATACACATATATTTAGTTTATATAATTAGTTATGATGCAAACACATTTAACTACAGGGTTCGGAGGTAAGCCGTGAATTACTTTGCCATGTCCCTGAGTCCAACTGATTCTTGATGGAGAAAAAGTTTTATGAGGGATTTATTGGCGCTGCACTGTCGTTTCCTCCGCAACCAGAGGAAGTTTTGTTAAATCATCTATTTAAATTGCACTTAATAATTTTTCTTAAAAACTACAACAACAACTGAAATGTTTCATACTATACAACATTTGAAAATGGGGCGCTCAGGAGAAAATTAATAAAATTTTTGATACTGATATAAAAAAAAATATGTTATGATATCTAAAATTCGAAACACAAATTTTTGAATATAATATCTGGAAAAATTAATTTACGTAATAAACACAAGTTTATAGAACTTAAAATTTATCTATGCCAAATATTTCTAAGATTATTTTTGTATACTTTTTTTAAAATTAAAACACATATTATCCTTATCAGTGTGAATTATCTAAATGTACTGTTTCATTAATATATCCAATTTGAAACATAGATACGTTAAAAAATTTAATGCGCTAAGTAATCGTGATATATTTAGAATATAATATTTTAAATGGAAATAGATATATATGCAAAGGTTTACCCCCTCCAAATGGATTCATTAATCTACGCACCGATTAAATGCATTGCAGTTAAGAGTAGAATAATCGCGTGAAAAGATACTTTGGAATAGAAATTTATGGAGTTTCAGGATCTCTACTCAAAAATAGTTAAAAAAGAAATATAGCTGGGATAATGACTTTCTTTTTGAACGTTTATTGCTTTTATCGACAGATGTTATCTCTCAAGAAATTCCTTTCCAGAAGCGAAATCCTTTTTTTTTTTTATTTAAATCCAGAAAAGAATGTATTGATTATTCTGAAATCGACGAATATTCATTCCTCACGGTGAAATATTCCTAATGATGAAGTAAAAAAAAATGTGATATATATTACGAGAAGTTATTTTTCTAATTTGTGTTTCCGAATCAATGACGTGGAAGCCAAATAAATATTATTTTACTTGTTCTTAAAACATATTCGTTTTGCATTCTCAAATGTTGGGTAGAAAAAATATTTCAGTATTCTCATCAAAATATTGAACAGTTTATAGCTTTTTTTTTTTCTTAGAGAAACTCGAGGAGAGGAATTTAAATACCTGGTTTCCTTAAAATATTTTGGTATCATTTTGCAGCTGCATGAGAAATGCAAATGTAGAATTACTTCGAAGATTCTGCATAGATATCGAGGAAAAAAATTCTTTTTTCTTCAGAACATTGAAATGTTAATTGGAGAAGTAAAACCTTCTTTTTGAAATATTTGTGAAGTGTATATATTTTCTTATATATATATATATATATAAATATATATATATATATATATATATATATATATATATATATATATATATAATCCTTTCATAGATTCCGAAGTTTTTAGTATTATATTTTTAAAGAGAGATAAAGTTTTATATTTTTTTTTTTAAAAAGTAAACACAAGTCATAAAATGTGCAATTAAAATGAGTTTCTTTAAATTATGAAATGAAGTTCTAAAATTACAACTCAATTCAAAGTACCCAATTTATTTTAATCTAAGACGCACTCCCCCCGCCCCCCCCCCCGCCCATGTTGATTATTGAAAATAGGATGCGGCTTAGAATCAAAAACACTAATATTCGTTGAATATAGGGGAAATTAAGCATGATATATAATGGTTAGAGCATTAGAGGTTCATGTATGTTTTGAAAAGTTTTTACTACTGGTAAAATAAATTAGTTATTCCGTTCTCGTTGCCCCCTCCACCTTTAATTTTTTTTTAAATTGCATAAATAACATATATCGATAAACCTTTGAGCAACTTTTGGTTAAGAAGCTTGTTGAAATTTTGGTGTGTACGGGTTAGAATTGATGGTTGCTTGGATTCAGTTAAATGCGGTAATTTTAAAATTACTAACAAAAATCAAAATTATGTTAAACTGTTACTTTATCATTTCATTTCGCATGTATAATGAAACTGAAATTGAATTTTTCCTTATCTCTTAAGGTATCTGTACACCTTCGAAGAAAATTTTTTTAAAAACTGTAATATTTGCTATTAAAACATTTTTTACTGATGAAATATAACTTAGAACTATGAAAAATACATTTAATATGTTACTTGTAGTACATAAAAAAATTTTAGGGAGTAAAGCATAGTGTAAATAGTAATTAAATTGATTATTAGAATAACGCACATAACTCAAATGTAAACAAAAATATCCCTTTTCTGTAAATTTGATGATTATAATAACATTTTTAGGGCTGGTACTATTTTCCTGATGATAATCAATTTATTACAATTTTTATCAAGTTTCGAGTAAAAGAATATTGAAAAATCCTTAAAAAATTATTACGAGCATGATATATACCTTAGTTACTAAAAACATATCAACTATATAATTATGAAAGTAGTAGGGGTTCTTTAAATCTATAAAACAAATATATTTATAAAATTTGAACTAATTTGGTTCACAACTTTTTCTGATATTTACGTTGTCAGATGTCAATACGTTAAACAAATTCATTTTGAGATATATCAGAAATAAACTTTCAACTGCAAATTTTAATATTAAACACAATTTGATATACTTAAAATGCTCCTGATTTATAAATAACACCTTCTTTACTCTCTAAAACATTGATTTTTTTTCCTTGTAGCTCTTAAAATTTTTCTACGCTGCTTTACATTTGGTGTTGAATGTCGTTCTGCGTCATTAATTCTATTGATGTCAAGATGTTTGTATGATTTTAAAGTAAAATAACCAGGAGTTATATTAAGTTTCTTAAAAATTTCAACACAACCCTTGTATCCATCATTAAATTGGATCACAGCATCCAATGCACCAGATTTTAAAGTTTTGAGGCACACGAAAACTTCCTTGGGTACTCTCTGCCATATAACGCCATTTAAACACTTGTTTGAATTTTATTTTGTGTTTTGCCATGCAGGCATTTAGTAAGCAGTTCTTTGGTACACAACTCTAAATATGTAGGCTTAATCATGTTTAGCACTTCATTTGATAAGCCTTTATATTTTTCGTTTGGCTTTTTGCCACAAGGCAGTGCTCGCTGGTAGTAGCACCAACTATCTTTTCCAATGGAACACTGCCCATGCATCGGTTTCTCGACACTTGATGAGCAATGAAACAAAGCCGCAATAACATTCTGCTGAAGACCGGATAGGTTTCCAACATTGCTACGAACAGCAATCCCATAATAGTTTTGCAATCGGTCAATAAAAGAGTCGGTGAGTTTGCCTTTACCAGACAGATTTTTATTTTTAGACTTTAGTTTGCGCAATCTCGCACCTACTCTCTTTTGAACATGACCAATGCATTCATATTTTGTGACGCTATCCTTCCCATAAGTATCTTTGACACTGATAAAGCCCTTAGAGTCCCCGTCACCATAATAATGGGCATATTTAAGGCCTCGTTTGACAATAGAACGTTGGAAGATTCTCGTAGCACCAACAGCTTCCATTTTTAACGCGGAACCATGAAAATTGCTATGGCATACGTGATCTGCTGCAAAAGTTTCCGACTCAATGCTTCTAGGCATTTTAGAAATATTTCTGCAGGTGGGACAATATGACGACATTATTTCAATGTCTACTACTTTACCAATGTCAACTGACAAAGCTGCGACACACCCATTCATGGAAGAGTAACCTCTACGCTGCTACGTTCCATCAACTGAAATGCCACATTCAACAATTTTATTTTCAGTAGGATGTAGCACTAATAGTTCAGAAGCTGCTTTTTGCATTGATAGTTCACTAACTTCTGAAATCACGGACATGAGTTTATTCTCATGATTAGTGTACGCAGTTTTACTGAGCCTGGGTAAATTTAACGTACCACATAATTTAAACCCAGCAGAAAAACCCTTTCCCAATTTGTCTCATACCATACACAAATCTTGTATTTACTTCAGGACAGTTTAAAGTTTTCTTTGAACTAGAAAACCCTGAGTAAAAGTCACAATGTTTACACCTGATAACAAAATTTGAGCACAAACCATATGTGGAATCCTCAGAAAGCAGGATACCTTCTTCGAAACATCTTGGGCAGCAAAGTTGTAAAAACAAATTTAAAAGGACTTCCATATGAATTATTCTGTTACCAGTAAGTGGTTTACGTTGATATTCTGCTATTTTTTTATCAAAGACAGCAGGTATTTTAATTTGTGAAGAACTGGCGTTGGTAGATGTTGCGCTGCTATTTTTTGAATGTTTAATGGTAGATCCATTACCTCGAAATTGACGTTTTCTCTTTGCACTAACTCTACGTTTAGCATTACCCATTTTAAATGACAAAAATTAAAATTTTCTGCTATAAAAAAGGATTAAACAAAAGCTTATAAAGAGCTACGCAATCATAAGCAAATGTAAACAAACAGTAAAGCACTCTATTTTCTTGCCAGATTCTAGATAAAAATATAAATAAAAACCTGTTGCCAATTATATTTTTGATAATTCTGAAAACTCAAATTCATATTTTAAAAAGTTTAAATTTCTTAGTATTGCATATTTAAACGATATTTTGAAAAATAAAAATGTAACAAACATTTTTTTCTACTTCGCAATGCAGACTTGTACTTCTCCGGGTTCAAAAAGGTGCTATCGAATGAAACTCAAATCCCCATAACTTAAGTTCTAAATAAGATAGAAACAAAATTTAAACACCATTTTAAAGAAAAAAGTTCATATTTTCAAATAACATTTAAATTAAAAAATCGAAAAATTTGACGAAAATGACCTTTTGAGAGGGTGTACGGATACCTTAAATAGAAATCAGTATCTATAAGAAACTCTGCTTGCATCTAACAAATAAAGAAAAGAGACATAAAGAAAAATCCGCCAACGCAATGAAAAACAGTCAGACTACTTTAGGAGAAATTCAGAAATTTTTAATATTGAGCTCTCTTTATGTGTAGGTGCCTCAATGAAGCGAATATAAATGCTTTCAAAGTTAAGAGGCAAGTATTTGAATTGGAATTCAGTACCACGCACACATAGCTATAAATAGAAGTTTCGGAACTAATAAAACCAAAACAAGTGAATGTTGAAAAACATGAGGAACGAAAGAAAAAAAAAGGCTTGAATAAGATACCATACTGTTCCCGCGAAGAGGCATATATTCATTTTTAAAGCAGAGCGCCTACTAGAGTACAAAGCCCTTTTCGTTTGAATGGTTTCTTCGTTACTTTGTAACTTTTATTACTGTCGAGGCGATTATTAGTCGACTTTATTATTGAATACCACTGAATATTTGATTTGGCTACGATGGAACATTTAATGAAATTTCATCATGTTCGTGGTTCCGTTTTTTCCTCTTTGAGCTGTATCATTTTTCATCATCGCTAAAAGCGGAATTTTATTTTAGTTTAGTTTAAATGAGCGTGGTTTATTTGTAATAAGTTACCTAATTCATCTAATGGTTTTGTGTTTAGTACAGAATTATACAAAATGCTTGAGTGTTGTTCATGTATTCAAAAATCTAGATGAATTATAAAAATTTTAAAAAATCAATAGAAACTCATTTATTTTTTAAAAAACGCGTTTTACTCGAGTGCTTTTTACTGTACTTTTATAAAGTTACGTGGTGTGTATGTTATTTTTTAGAGAGTATAACTTATTTGAAATAAAAACGACTAAATTTCATTATCAAAGTTAATGAAATATTTGAATTTTTATTACACTTTAGGGCAAAAAACTAAAAATATTTAGTAACATATTGATTTTGTGAAGATTCGATGTATTTAGATGGCAATCTGGAACTTAAATTTTAATTATGTAAATTGGAATAATGGATTTTGAATATCTCTTTAGCATGAAGAGATTTATGGTTTAAATAGTATTATATTATATACTGATGACTTGGAATATATTTTTCAAAAGCCATGTTTCACCGCTATATTTAAAGAGCTTCATTATAATAGTTATCGTTATAACTTAGCATAAATATTTGCATATACTGTATTAAAATATCAAATTATCGCTAAGGAATTTTTGGAAATGTAAGTAATCATTATTGAAAGTAATATTCTCGAGCATTCTTTATCTAAAGCAAAAATAGGCGTACCCTTTGTAGCCATCACCATTATACAATGGCATATAATAAGATAAAACATTTTATTAATAAAACAAATATTTTTTGTGTGCGTTTGTGAGTATCGCTTAAAAGTATTGCTTGTATAAACTATGCATTTACCTCTGAAGCAAAATGTTCGAGGATTCTAATTCTTGAACCAAAAGTTACTTTAAGATTTATTTTCTGTTGGGTATGTGCATTCATTAATTGATACTCTTCGAATTTCTAAAAGTATTATTGGACAGTACCAGTGAGATGAATTTAGAATGTTAAGACATTTCCTAATTTTCATAAGAACACATTCAATATGCTTGTGGTTTGTTAAAAAAAATGTGACGGTCTAAGATAAACAAAAAATATTTGGGGTGCTTCTCCTAGGTAAGATCCTATTATATATCTAGTCTTAGTTTAGTATTTATACAAGGCTTATTTGTAATTGAAAAAGTTAACAACAGATTTATAGGGGTTAAAAAATTTTTAGCGCCGTTGCAAAGTTCGTCACAAATCTGATATTTCTATTCAGTACACAGCTCTTTAGAACAATGTCATCTGCAAACATTCCAATTCTTATTCCAGAAAAAGGCACCTTCTATAACCAGCCAATACATTTAAAGGGCTCAGAACTAAACCCAAGAAATGTTTTGGCTGAGGTCGGTTGAGCTTGAGAAAATTTTAATAACGTTTACTTTGATGTACCTTTTCTGTGGGAAGTCTGAATTTTATAAAAAGGTATTCCCTTGAATGTTGAAAACACGGTGTAACTTTAAAATCAATTTGTGTTTCCAAACTCTTGTCAAAAACCTTCGCAGGGTCTGATAGAGCCACTACTATCTGAAGAAACAGTTTGTGGGAAGAAAACGCGTATTCCACGCTTTAATGGTTGGATTTAAATTTAGAAAATTGCAGTTAAAACTGTTTTTGAAGAATACCCTAGAACAGGGCCGGGCGATTGCTTTGGTTCGAGGATAACATTGTGGAAGCGGTGGTCTTTTTATGTTGAAAAAGGTATAAATAGTTCCATTAAGTCAGTGCTTCTCAAACTTTCAATACTGGCGCCCCCCCCCTTTTCAATCACAATTTTTTTCGCGCCCCCCTTATACATTAATAATGTACTGAATGCAATAATAATGTACTTTGACGCTAAAGCTACAATAGGCAATCTTAATTATAAACCATACAAATTAGTAACATAAGTATTAAATTTTGAAGACGACTTTTAAGCAAAATAAATAAATAAAATAATAGGATAATTATTATGTTATTTTTCCTTTCTCTAATTTTTAAATTGAACATATTGCAAAATGCGGTTGCTGCTTAGAAGACAAAATATAGATATCTGCTAAATATAGAAAAAGAACTCAGGGGGTCAATTTCTAATCATAAGCATTCCTTATAAAAACTTTGCTTTCCAAGACAAACTCATGGACGTCATTAATACTTATTAAACTTGTTCTTAATTTAGTATTAATTAATTAGTTATAAAATATTCTGTGCAGCACTGATAAATTAAAAGTATACCGGCTGAAATGCCCGCTCTTTGCACGAGTTCATTTATAAGAAAATAAAACATTATTGATATGATAGCTGAATTGTAAGGGAAGCAAAGCCAGGTGCTCGACAATATTTACAAAAACGTAAAATGATTTTTTTAAAATGGTTGCTCAAATTATAATTAGTTTTAAACGAATTTTATTTTTAAGCCTCACAGACATAGCATTTATACTTGATGTTAAACAGTAGCGCACACAGGAATTTTCAAGGGGGGACCGGGGTCGAAAGTTCACCAATCTTATATCAGGTTCCTTTCGATTTTGTCGATTTTCGGGAACAAAACACAGTAAAAAACTAATTCTTGAATAAATAATTGGCATTAATTAATAAAATTAATCATTAATAACAAATATTTAATTAAATTTTGCTTACTATAAACTTAGAATTATAATCAATCGGAAAAAAATCAAGGGCTTTGGGTGGGGTCTGGACCCCCTTGTGTGTGCCACTGATGTTAAATAATGATCAATAATATAAAATATCGATGAAGAATAATTGAATTATTTTTAATACTTAAGGGGTCACAGGGGTGTTAATCTTGGATTTTTTCGAATTTTCGAAAAAAATATGTGTTGTTCCTCATTTTCTTTTGAACATTTTGATACCAACCACGTGATAGTACTACAAAAACTTCGAAAGTTATTCGAAAAATTCCAAACAGCAATTTAGTAATAACAATGTTTAAATGGCTACATGCCCCACCCACTTTTTCTTGATTTCCGCATACGTTTTATTTTTCTGTTTTTAAAAAGCCTCATGAAATATTTTAAACACTTGCTTAATTGAGAAGGAAGCTTGCAACTCAACACACGCTTTTTTAATGTGTTTTGATTCTGTTTTGGTTATGCTAGCACGTTGTTTGCAATAACTTATCGAAATTCAAAACAGCGTTGTTTAAAACCGTTTATCAAAATTGAAAACAATTGAAAATTCTCGATTGAAATGGAAAATACTCATCGTAGACCTTCAGGTAAACGTCCTAAGAAAAGAAGATTTAGAGGGAATCAATTCATGAAGGTATGTTCTCATACATATGTTGCAGAAAGGAAAGATAAAAGTAAGTGTGCTTCCAGTAATAAAATCTCAGGAATTCAGACTTCATTAAAGTCAAATCTTGTTAAGGTAAGTGAAAAAAAAAACTCTCTTCAAAGGATATCGTATTTTTGATTTAATTTCAAATTTTAGCTCTATTTTATCAGTATCATGTTGTTTAAAATGTCATAAACCATTAACAATTAATGAAAAGTCCACTCGTGGTTTATGTTCGAATTTTGAAATACGTTGTAAAAACTGTGGGAGTGTTTGTACTTTTTCAAGCTGTGAAAACACTGGGAATAAAAATAATGCTCCAGAAATTAACAGAAGATCTATTTTAGCAATGAGATGCATAAGCCAAGGTTTAGAGTAATTAAAAACCTTTTGTGCTGTAATGAGTCTTCCTAATCCTGTTGAACAAAAATCATATGACGTTATTAATAATAAACTTTCACGTGTTATGAAGGAAGTCGCTGAAGAAAGCATGAAAAGGACAGCTGTCGAAGAAAATTCTTCGTCACCTGATAACCTTTTAACGGTAAGTGGTGATGGTACCTGGAAAACAAGAGGACATTCATCGTTGATTGGAGTATGTACTGTAATAGGAGCCGAAATAGGTAAGGTTTTGGATAGGGAAGTGTTGTCCTCATTTTGCAAAGGATGCGACAGTTATAAAGAGGTAAAGTTTGGTATCAAGTACAATAAATGGCAAAGAGCGCATAAGATTTCATGTAGAAAAAATTATTCTGGCTCTGCTGGTAAGATGGAGGTTGACGGGATGTTGAGGATTTTTAATCGATCAGAAAAGCTTCACAACCTGAAATATTCGAACTACATAGCAGATGGCGACACAAAAACATTCAATGCCCTTTCTGAAAACAAGCCATATGGCGATGACCATCTTATTCAGAAAATAGAATGTGTAAGCCATGTGCAAAAGAGAATGGGTACAAGACTTAGGAAGCTTAAATTAGTATATAGTAAAAAGAAATTATCTGATGGTAAAACTATTGGCGGTAAAGGTAGGTTAACTGATAGTTTAATTGATAAACTTGAGCATTACTATGGTAATGCTATTCGATGCAATTCTACTAGTGTAAAGGAAATGCGGAAAGCCATTTGGGCTGTTTGGGGTCATTCTTGCAGCACTGATGATGAACCGATGCACTGGTTTTGTCCTACAAATCCAAATACATGGTGTAAGTATATATAATGCCGCAATTAATAATAATTTACAAAATTATAAACACAAACCCTCAGTTGCTAAAGCTGTTCGAGATGTAATTAAACCTGTATTTGCAGACTTATCTCATCCGGCACTCCTGAAGAAATGTTTAGGAGGTAAGACACAGAATCCTAATGAAAGTTTAAATTCATTAATTTGGAAGTTTTGTCCTAAGACGATTGGTTCTAGTCTTCAGATTGCAGAGATTGCTGCAAATCTAGCAACCAGTGTTTTTAATGATGGAAATCAAATACTAATTACTATTTTAGAGAAATTTGGCTTGAAAATTAACAGAAATGTTTGTGTGTCCCTGGCTGAACGTGACAATCGTCGAATCTTTACGTCAAGACAGAGGCGCTTAGAATCATCTTTTGAAGCTCGCAGAGCCAAGAAAATTAAAAAGAGTAAAGAAATTGAGCTGTTTCAGGAACAGGAAGGTATATGTTATGATCCTGGAGCATTTTAGCATGTAAGCTTTTAGATTTATTTTCTCAAATTCAATTTTAAAACTTTAAAGCCCTTTTTCTCAGTTTGTGTTTTTTTCAATTACGCGCATTGCGTTACAAAAACTATCATACTTTGATGTATAAAACTTTACATAATTATAAATTCTATCATAATCTTCAAATCCTAGCTATTTATAGTATTATAAATTTTTAATCTTTTGAAATATTTGAACAAAAATTGAATTTTTTAAAAAAAATTTAAAAAAATGGATTTTTTTATTTTTAAAAATATTATTTTTTATTTTATTTATATAAGATAGGCTAGCATGTAATAAGGATATATTTGACTTTATAAATCAACTCATTGCTAGTAATTAGAATTATTATTGCAGAAAATATCACGCGCGTCGTAAAACTTACTATTTGTTTCTTACAAAAAATTTTCTTATTTTTATGTGCTTATTATTTTTAAAATTATGATTATATTTTAGATATTTTATACTTTTTTGAAACTTTATTCCTTTATAAGAAATGTGTGAAAGAATCAAATTATTTCATTTTAATCTCAAAGAATTATTTCTAGTCGAAAATTGTTTGTATTTGGGCTCTCGAAACATTTTTAACACCCCTGTGACCTCTTAAAGCGAAAACACTTCAACATGTTTTCACCCGGGAGCAGGCGCGCACTCGATAGATACAGTCGGGGTTATTGAGTCACCCCAATTCTTTTTTTTATAATTATTTTATTGTACACGATACAAATCATGATTCCAGTGAATAATTTAATTAAGAGAAAGTTAACTTACCTACTTTCAAGGACTTTTCAATTTTTCTTTGGTAATAAATAAACAGCTTTACCAGAATTAACAATTTCGTAATCTGTGTGTCCCGCGCGACCACTTGCGGGTTAAAAGTATAATCATTATGATAATATGTATGTTACTGCTGAAAAAATTGTGTGAAACGTTTTTCATTATGCTATATATGTTGAGAATATTTATAAAAAATATGTCTTGGCCAAGTAATCCTTCATGTGCTTGTGTGTTTGTGTGTGTGCTCTCCGTGGTTTTCCAAATATCATAAAGCGCAACAGAGAACACATAAGAGAGGGGTCATAACTAACTGTACCAATAACTTAGAAGGTCAAACAGATTACAGCTATAATGTGCAGTATTTCAAAAATAATGACAGGGATGATTTTTTTATGTTCCTAAATTTTTTCGATTCTGGGTCTGGGATCTGTTTTTTCTCTGAAAGAGTAGTATGTTAGGTACAAAAAAAAGCGTAATAAAAAAATCTCTCATCATGGGATTACAGCAATCAAATAAAAGTTTTTTTTATTTGGTTATAGGATCAAAGATAGCTAATTATAGGTATTGAAGAAGTTTTTATTTTTTCTGACTTAATATCGCGCGCGCGTGCCTATAAATTATATCAGAGTAAAAGTGCATTTTTTATTATGTCTGAAAGTATTTTGTTTTAATTCATTCCAGTAAACTAATTATTTTTTAAATCTTTTATTTTCTTTATGCTCGCGCCCCCCCCCAGGGGGGCGCGCCCCACAGTTTGAGAAACACTGCATTAAGTTAATGATGTGAAGTAATGGTAGCTTTATTCAATTTATTTGTTGTACTAATTTCTTATAATCTATATCTGCCACAACACTTAATTATCTAACCAGTTTAATGAGACAAGTGCATCCTATCACACTTTTCTGCGTCGGCGAGTCGCAGGGGGGCCGTTATTTGGCTCTAAAAGACTCACCTTGAAAAAGAAATGGTGCGCTTCGATTTTAATATCTAGGTAACGGGCTTTGGATTGAAGCCCTGATCATGCTTTTGGGTACCCAGTATTAACTTCCTAGTACTAAAAGTTAAGCATACTTTACGCCTAGACACAATTTATTATCAAACTGTTTTTCTTGAATGGGGGAAGTGAAGGTGAAGTAAAATAGGTGGTAAAAATAAGTGAAGGAAATATGTACAACTATGCATGCTAAGAAAAATATCACAGTATCACTGACATAGCTTGTTCTTAGTGGTCCCTGTATCAGAATTCCTTCGGGGTCCCTTTTTTTCAGATATGAGAACCACGTTAGTTGGATTGTAATTACACATGTTGGGGACCCTGTAGCTTGGGGGCCAGGTATCATTGATACGGTGGTAGCTACGCCCCTCGCAATATCGAATTTCTGAATATGAAATAGATGCAAAAAATATCAACAACTTTAAGGCATAATATACATATATATATATATAGATAGATAGATATAGATATATCGCATCCATGTATTTCCACATAAATGCTCAATACTCGTGGTAAAATCTTCTCACGTTAAGCTTGAGTAAACATTCAAATCAATGCCATCTTAAAGAGGAAGATAATGGTTCCTTTTAAAATCCTTTGGAAACTTATTTGGCTGCCACCAAGTTACCGAGTGAGAAGTACAAATAATTCAATGTAATGAAGTTAACTCTCTGTGGACAAATTTCATAGAGTGAGACTATTTCAGTAATGGTATGAAGAGTGCGTCCTCCAGCTTTAATGATGCCTTTATTGTTGAAACATCCTTTCTAATGATCCGTGAACTCACGTAGGCTCTCTCAATGAAATATCGCACCATAGCACAAATTTTACTTCATTTTGTTCTATCTCAAAGTATCCTGTCCGTAGTTATCAAATTATACTGCGTGAACCCGTAGGGCTACAATAACAATTATTAAGGAATACGCAAACAACCCTGAATTATAATTAAAAAGGTTTGAATAAAAACTTATGCCAAAATAGCAATATTTCAAACATGCTTGGAAACTATTAGCAATGTACATATGTAGGGGAAATTGCTCTTAAAAAATAATACCTAACTTTCTAATTTTAAAGTTAATAACTATTCTTCTGTATTTTTTAAAAAATTTAAACTAGAAACAACAAATTTAAAATCATCAAAATAATTTTTTTAGCTGATTGATGAAATGTTTACTTACTAGTATGCATTTAGAAAGTACACGAGCACTGGTCGATATTTTGAACATCGGGCAAAGGACGAAGATGACACCTGCATTGGCACCCTTGTTAAAATGAATGTGATGACGCAGAGTCATGACACATTTAACGCAACATCAGATACTTAACAAGCCGGGTCTTTAGAGGCAACCGTAATCCAATCTGCAATTGGATCGAAGTAACGCTTGCGCCGAGTTCTCGACCATGACCACTTGGTGATTGCAGTCAGATCCGAATTGCATGCTAATGTAAAAAAAACTGATATTTATAATCCAGAGTAGCAATAATGTATGGAGAATCATTTAAAGATAAGGTTGTTCATTGTATGCAATCAAGGATTTAATACTTCATAAAAGTTTGTCTTTTTTCATTATTTCCGTTTTGGATATATCGAAGTCTTATGATTAAAAATTTTTGAAAGGTAAATTGAATTAAATCTGAAAAAATAAATAATCGAATAAGAGCAAATTTAATAAATTAAAAACACATGACGCAGCATCATTACTCATCAAACGAATTTTACATCAGCTTCCTGCAGATGCGCAGTAACAAATTGAACTCCTTAATGTATTTCATAAAACTACTCTTTAGGTCTCTTTTTCGCCTTTATTTGCCTTCTTTCCTTGATTGTGATCAATGTCCTTGCCTCGGTTTCGGTCACAGGTAAGATTTCAGTTCCAATAATAAATCGAGCCCTGGATCAATTCGCTGTCCCCAATTGGCTCTGAGCAAATACACCCCATGTCCTAGGCAAGAACTCGCTAGATTGAAGATCCCAGAGATTGACTATTGATCTATTCAGAAAGGTTTTTACTCGGGGTTTTCCCTTTATCTTCTGAGACCAATTCATTGGTCCCCTTTAACAGGCGGCTGACTAATAGAAGGAGCACTGGGAAACTATCGAAAGCTAAATGTGACTGAAGTTTGAACTCATTATTTGTGATTTGAAGTAACAGCCAACAAAATACTTAATTTCAGAGGGTCGAAATGCATCCCACCCTTTTTAGTGCTAGAATGCCTAGGATTTCAGTTAGCTTTAAACATCCACCGGTGTTGTGACGATATCAGGATAAAAAAAATATGAAATAAAATTGTAGAGAGAGAGAGAGAGAACAAATAATTAACTGTTGTTCAATAGGGTTTAGTTTTAAGACCTTTTAATATTATTTCATGTAATTATCATGTATTATGACCCTTTATATCATAAAAAATTTGACGTTGACATTATGTTTCGTGAAATTTGTTGGACCACTGCTTTGTCGCAAACCATTTCGAATCACAAATCTCCCAGGAACATTACTATTATTCGGTATCCATTCTGTGCCATCCCTAGCCATATATATATATATAACGATTTACTGGAATATTATCAATTTCATCTCTACATTTTCTTCAGATTATTCGCACTTACTTTCACTTAATCTTATGTCTCCATCGGAATCTAAATTAGAGCAAGACAGTTCACCAACATCCGATTCATTCACAGAAACGAAAGCTCTCACAACAAATTAACAATTTCATCAGGGCAAATGCTACGTAACGAAACACTTAGACACAACGATTTTAGTATAACTGACTCTCTTTCGCTGTGAACCCAATAGCACTGCATTCAAGGTCAAATAAATGTGCAATATTACTTCTGGAAGTTTGTTTTACTGTGAAAACTATTCTTTTCTGAACGACAGCTATTTATAATCACAAATTGCCTTAGTGTCGAAACGATACTATCGGACGTTCTAGGTATATTTAATTTTAAAGCCTCTCCTAAATATAACCAAAAAACACAAACTTTCTCTAAGTAATCACCTTTGAAAATGATTAAAATCACGAAAAAATTTCAAATTCACTTCAAAAATACGGAAAGGAGAAGAAACTAAACAAGCTCCAGTAACCAAATAACACTGATGGAAGTTTTAGTGTTAAACTAACACTGTAGCTGATAGCTGGAGTTTTGATCTATTATACGTACATTATCTTTCAGTTTTCATTGTCAAATTCTAGCTGATTGTTGCTTAATTTTTGCTTAAACAGTGGAACAGAAGGCTTAGCAAATTATTGAACACATAGGAGTGCATTTTATGGATAAAACAATTTTTCAATCGTAAACGCTTAAGGAAAAAGACTTTCCCATGCGATTAAACTTGTTTTAAAAAAAATTTTGCACAATAAAATTGATTTAAATAGAATGTGTGTGTGTTGTGTGTGGCGTTATTTTATTTTTTTATCTTATCTATCTTCTTTTAAGATTTCTCTCTCTCTCTTTTTTTCATAATATCAGAAATTTTTTTTATAAGCTTGCTTAAATTCAGAGTTTAGTTGCTTTTGAAAATTTAACTGATTGCTAAGATTATAATATTTTAAAATGAAAATCCTTATATGATTTCTGTATTTCGCAGTGATAATGGTAGCACACTTCAAAATTTGAATTTATACTTTAAGATTGATTCTAGTATGCTAGGCTCTATTTCGGCAACGATGGCGGTTTTCAAGGACTCTTCCTTGGGCCAGTTGTTTACGAATAAAATATTCATTGTATGTGTTATGTGCAGCAGAGTCATCAATCTGTCATCATTTTCGGGTAAAAAAGAAATTCATCTCGACGTAAAATTGAACGCAGAGAGATGTCTACGCCTTATAACAACACAAAAGTGGAATTCTCCGTCATGTATACATCTTTTATGGGGAAACATATCGGGTCCTAACAAAGCGTTTTCTGTTGATTTTCTTGCACCAGCCTCTACTATTTTCCAGTGAGGAGCCCGCGGCGAATTTAATCTAACGCTAACCGTCAGAGACACATAATAGTTTTTTATTTATTGCATTTTTGTGCGGTTTTTTGTGCGAGTGTTAAAAGAAACTGTGTGAGTTACACCTATTACGCGGGCTCTGATCTTTTGTGTCCAAGATGTGGCCATTTCCGGGGCTGCCGCGGCTTTCGCACCCCAAGGGCTTTTGCAGGGGCGTAAAAAGGTTTTTGGTGTTATCAGTAAAGCTTGGCACCAAAAACCAAGTCGTTTTTAGGAGCAAGTAAAAAAAAAACCTTGTTGTTAACTTAGCACTAAAAATATATCTCGCTCAAAACACCTCGTTTTTTTTTCGTGTGAGCCTTATTACTTTTTTTTACTAACAAGATGTTTTTGTGGAGGAAAAATTAGTTTAAGGTTGTTTTGTGTAACGGGACATAAAAAAGATACTTGCTTTTCATAAAATGTTTTTGCTTTCTTTTTATAATTCAATTTCTACTCATTTCCTTAGTATTTTTTACGGGCGCATCGGAGAATAAAGAGAGAACATGCAATTCCTTTTTCTTGGGAGACATAATCTCGTGAAGTAAACCTGTTAAAGAAGGTTCTGAGGACGTTCCGTTGCAGAATGTCATCTTACGATCCGGGACAGGCTGCTTTTATGGTGGACAAAGTGCCCCTTCAAACCCTTTTTTGGCATAAAAGTGTGTCCTTTCACGACCTGTCAAAATAGATTGCACGAGACTTAGCTCTCACAGCCAATCTTCGTTTAAAAAGCTACGGGAATTCACTTCCTCCGTTTGAAAATGTACATAAAGATGTTTGTGTATACTGAACGATCCATTTTCATCAAACGCTATAGATCCCTTTCGCAGAATAGAAAAGATTCAATAAAGTAAGAATGAATCAATTTAGGCAAGATGCATACAGCTTAATGCAGCAGAATAAGAACTTTTATAGTGTTCTTGTATCACAAAGTTATTGTTTTGATTTTTTAAGAAACCCCCGAGTGTATGGGCTGATGTGCGTTAAATATGTCGAGGCTTATGTTGTCGTAGTGTGGAAGTTAGGAGAGTGTTCTGCTTTTTCTGATTTCACTTGGGGGTGGTTCAAAGTAACGACATACATCGCCAACATCATTCTTGTTACCTAGGACCATTAATAAACGTTTGATCAATCATTAGAGCTTTAAAAGCTGTATTTAACCATTTTTTCCTTAAATAAATTAATAGTTTGGATCAATTAACTGTTTTGTTGAACGAAATTAATTTTCAAGCATGATATATTGTTGCTTAAGTATAGTAAAAATATACACAATTCATAGACTCGAATCCTTTAAAGTTCTATTATTTTAAGAAATTTAAGAGAAATTATAAATTATGTAATTAATAATTGATATATTAATGGTTTAATTTGATAAAATCAGAAAAATTGCAACGAATAATTATTTTTAACTTAAAAAATTCGTAAAAGAATGTGTAATTATTTTTGTAAAAATTTAGAAAAACTTTCCTTAATTATTATCTCAATATTATGACAAATAAATATCTAGAAACTGATGAATTGTACATCAAGTCAAGTTGTTCAATTCTACTTACTCGATTAAAACTTATTAAACGTTTGTAGCTCATTTCCCTGATATACTTTGTCAAAAAAATTTAACATACATGTGCCTCGAATTAATTTATTTTACGTCGTAGTTTGAAAACAACATAAGGGTAATTGGCGCATCCCCTCTGCGCTATAGGATGATTTTGAGCTACGACGTATTTAATGTGAATCAACTCCTTTACACGGCGGGTCTTCAGTGTCACAAGGACTTGAACCTATGACTCAACAGTTCATGAGCAAGACCCCTCAACTATCACAGCCACTATACATACCGAACACAAGAAAGAGTTTCATGTTAAAGAATATTCTAATTATTTTATGAAGAGAAAAAGGATAAAAATGTACAACGGATAAGATTTTGACATCGGACTATGCTGTTTATTCGAAGCAACGAGTGTTCTTGGGTAAAAATTATATACAAGTGGTTATCAAAATAATGGAAACACTTTAGATTCATATAACGAATCTTTTATTAGTATGGTTGTAGGGCAAAATTTAAATTGTAATACAGCTTGGATTCGCTCAGGAATCGATTCATAGAAATGCTGAATAATGTTTAGAGGAATATTGTATCATTCTTCGTGGAGGTATTGTGAATGTTCTGGAAGAGATGCCGGTGGACAATATCGATTCCATATTCGACGCTCTAAAATAGACCATAAAGGTTCACTTACATTAAGGTTGGGTGAATGTGCGGGCCCCGGTGATATTTAACCTTCATCAAACCATGATTGGACAAGTCCCACTGCATGGATAGGTACATTACTATTCTGGAAAATTCCATCTATTGCATATTGCAGGAAACTAAGTTTGCATCATAGGATAAACCTGGTCATCGAAAATTTCTCTGTACAGATCCACTTCCATACTTGACACTTGGAGAAAGACATTCACGTTTATACGCTTGTGCAAGTGTCCTCTAAACGTGCACCCGTCCTGTTGTAGGGAAAAGTGAGAGAGAGATGATTCGTCAGACCATATATTACTTTCTTTCACTTATCAATCGACTAGGTTTTGTGATTGTGATACCACCTTAGACGACATTTGACATTAACATCTGGGACAAGTAGCTTAGGAATTGTTGCTAACACTGCAGAATCCAGATGCCGATTGAGCCCTGCGGTTACTTTTGCTGCAGTTGTTCACTTTATAGACACTTCAATCCGTTTCAATTCCCATCGATCTCTTTCACTCATTTCCTTTTGCGTCCACTATTTTGCTTTGCAGAGCTTGTCTTGTCATGATGTGTGTATGGTGTCCTGATTTAGACACCGCACCTCTAGAAACGCGTAGTAGTTGAAGTGTTTCGGTCCCACTTATTCCAACTACACAGGTTCCAACAACTTGGTCACTTGGGAAGTGTGAGAAGCCCGTCATTTTATCCTTTTGAAGAAAAAAAACCATGACTTGCAGAATTTCAATAAAGCTGCCACTTATATTTACTAGAATATATACATTTCTATTTATACAAAAAATGGTAGATTTGACCATATTATAATGCTTATGAAGCACATTAAAAATGTCATTTTTATTCACAAGTGTATCCATTATTTTGATAACCATCTGTATATATTTTTGAAATTTCTACAACAACGATTTATGTTTGAAGTTGTTGATACCTATGCTGCGCGAAGTATGTTCCGATGAATAAAGGGCACAGAATTCACTAAGCACGATAAATGTCTGATGTGTTTTAGTGTGGTGCTGAATAGGGTCAAATGAACGTCATTTGGGGGATGATCATGATGAGGGTATGTTGTTAATCAACGATATTATGAATCGAAATATTTGAACATTTCCCCAATAAACAGGAGCAGTTTGCTATATTACGTGATATAAATCCAATCGCGCGAACGCGGGTGATGATGGCAACGCTTCTGTCAAAGATATCGATGAGGCCCTTTCAATATTCCTTTTCATGCTTTTCAGTATATTCTGTGATATTTTATGCAGTGAATTCGCTCCATTTCTCCTTTTTAATAATACATTTTGCAGCCTCCGAGGCAAAAGTGGACCTCAAGAGTCCATTCGAAGCGTTTGAGCGTTGAATCCATTCCTCCACAAGCGTTCTGAGTAATCGGATAGAAGTCTAACTTCCTCACACAAATAATCGAATGAGGAATGATAGATAGAGCCTCGAAACTCCATTGGTTGAGCCGATATTTAGATAAGTTCCGGTTGTGCAAGGATAATATAAATTGTGGATTCGGCTTTAAACTAGAATCAATGCCAAAACTAGATTTCAGCGTCCTAATGTTTGAATTGATTATTTGAATTAATTGAATACCATTTTGACTGTTATCCGTAAACTGTGACTTAAAGGGTATTGTTTTGAAGAGATTCGATTGACTCGAGAATTGCAAGTACCGTGCAGTGCCTTTGTTTCAAAAGTCTCACTTCATTAAAAGAGAGTTACTAGAGTTTGTATCAAATGTTTAATCTCTGGAACGTTCTCCACACATTGAATGATAGCGTCTCATTTGGACTGCTATGAAAAGTATAGGTTTAAATAATTGTTCTTGTAATTCACATATTTCTCTGAGTAACTATTGACAGATTTTGTGAGATGAGTTAGAGTTATATTAACGTTGCAAAGTACTACGAGGGCTATTAGTAACTGATCCATAATCCTAAACCACGTTTATTATTTCTTTCAAGGTGAGAGTTGAAAATATATGATTGTTTTATTTTTAAGTAACTTAAAAAGTTGGAGAATCTTCGTAATATATTCGAGTATTCTTACACAAAATGATTTAAAAATGTACCAGTTATTTTTTAAAATTAATTTATAGCTTACTTTCTCGAGGAAATTAGGACACAGAATAAGTGAAAAGAAGTTGAATTTAAGGACTCACATATTTCTCCCCTGCTCACGAGATCAATGTTTTACGATCCTAAGAATAATTTCTCCAGCAAAAACAGAAACATGTGATTCACTTCCACTTCAATTTTTATGTCTGTATAAAGGACTTTAAAAAATGTGACAAAGAATCTACTAGAACCATATAAAATCTTACTTGATAAATCAATTAAGAGAATATAAAACTTCACACTCTTTATCACAAACAATCTTAATAAAAATTGTTTGCACTTCTTAAAAGATATTTATGGTACTTGTTAAAATATTTGATAAAAAATTATACAAAATTATATATAATCATCTGAAATCACTTTTTCAGCATATCAATGTTATATATGTTTTTAAGTCCTAACTTGTGTTTGAGAATGACTTCAAGAACAGTACTTAAGATGGATCCCATAACCAACCCTCCCACTTTTAATTAAAATCTGTCGAATATCGTTTTACTTATTTAATCCCGCGACATTATGAGCTCCGAATTTCTCTATTCAATCTGGAACGTTCGTTCTTCAAAAGCACTTGAAAAACAACAATCGCAAGTTCCAGTTGTTGTTATCCAATATAAAGTGTTTCATGTATTTTCCCCCTTTGTTTGAATGTTTTCTAAATTTATTCTTTCAGTTATTTTCTTCACTCCAAAAATTAATTGTTCGGCTTGCTTACAACCTGAAGCTACTTCAAATATTTGATGTTTTATTTTGTGGTTTCGATGTTCTCAAAAAATGCTCCATTTTAATTTATTTTTATTGATTTTTGTTTTAGAGTCGTTTAAATGTCCATCGTTGATGTGATGTGCCAACCCATGTAGTGCTTATGGCGATGTTATAATTTAAATATTCATTATTTCTTCATTTTTCAGAAAAAGTTACATATTTTTTTTATAAAAAAAAACTTTCAAAAATTAACTCAACAGATTATGCATAGGTTTTCATTTCTCTAGTTTAATTCATGAACGAAAAATGTGATCCAGAGTATTTTTTCTCTTTTCATTTTAAAAATCATTCCTTACGTTGTAATACACGTTTAATGAATATTTTAATTTAATTCAAAAACAATTATAAAAGTATCGCTACCCAGGAAAAATATCAGTTCAAAATGCTAGGTGTGCCACTCTTAAAAAATATAAATTGCTTTGCGGTGAATTCGTTGATGCATGCCTTAGGCAAAGTGGACACATTCATTTATCTGGTCATATTAATTAATTTACATTTTTATGATTTTGAAATATGTTCTAGCTGGGGTTTTTTTCTTAGTCAGAGACTTTTTATTTCCCCAATCCCCCCACCTCTCCAATTTTTTAATTTGACGATGAAATTAAACACTAGACTGCTGCATTCCATCAGAGATTTCTGAAATTATAATTTTCATCGGTTTCAGCATTTTTTTCCCTTGCATTCCTTATTTAAGAAAAATAACGAATTAATAAACCGAATGAGTAAAGAGAATAACTGAATATATTTATTTAACTGTTGTGCAAAGAACTTTTGGAATCATTATTTTTTGACCTAAATTTTATTTCCGCCATCTAAATATTTGCTGACTATTTTGCAATGAATGCGAATGGTGTGAAACTCATGATCGCTACTCAGATTGAGGGTTGTGTAAGAACTTTGAATTCATGTGACAGAGCATCTTTTGTAAAAGCGCATATTTAGCAAATTATTTAAATTTCATAGTTTCGAAACGAGCTAAAAATATTGGGTTTGTTATAGTTTAACGCACTATCGATACAAATTAAAGGGGTTTTTTGAATAAAATTTAATCGAAGCTACTTTTTAAAGAAAAAAACTTATTTAAGGAATTGTTTGTTTTTGCTACAACAGTAACAAGTAATGCAGTATTTGAGAAAACTTCATAATTTTTTACTAGTCGAGTGATTAGAACAGATTTTATGGTGGATGTTCGTCACTACCATTTATCTTCAGAATTATGTTATCATTAAGGCGTTAACTTGAGAACGGTGATCGCGCACTATTATCTAAACGCTGTGCTTAAGTACAGTCAAGTGCAGTGGTGTAACGGAAAACACTTGAGCCCCCCTGCAAAGTCAGGTTTTGGGCCCCCAAGTTGGATTTTACAAAGGGAAGGTACTTGACAATAGTCAGGCTGTGGGCCCTCTACAGCCCTGGCCCCCCCGCAATGCGGGGGGTGTACGTTACGCCACTGGTCAAGTGGCTATGCTGTATAGGGAGAGATCAGGTAGAGCACCATCTGGCGACAAACAGCTTAATTGTTACTACTTTCTTGAAAATGGTGAGTGATACGGGAAAAAAATTATCTAAAAGTTACATAGAGAGAGAAACCTCGATTTAGGTCGAAAAGACATCTTGAGCGCAATACCAGGAAGATTCCAGCCAAATTGGCGCTTAAAGCTTGTGCAACGTCTCCAAGGGAACATCCGCACTAAGCAACCTATAATTAGTCAGGAATATAGAAGATTATAGAGAATAGTAGATGTTGGGGACAATATTACCACATTAACTATATTATGAGTTATAGTTGAGTAGCTATATGTATGTATGTATATATATATATATATATATATATATATATATATATATATATATATATATATATATATATATATATATATATATATATATATATATATATACTGAAGTGTTCGAAGATATCGGACGATTACTCTTTAGAAAGTTACAGAGGTTGCACTTCATTTCAGATAAGTAATTCTTACCATTTAGCTTGTCTTGTTTACACATCACGTACTTAGTTCTTCATTTAAATTAATAAAAGAAAATCATCGTGAATACCTGTTTGGAATCATTTTGTGTCTGATTTAATAGTTTTTCCATTCAAGCTGAATTTCAATCTTCCCCGGGAACCCCAACAATCACCGAGATCTAAACCTCAACCAACCCGAGAAGAAGATACCTCGCAACGGTTTTACTATTTACTTATTAATATAAATACTAGGAGAATAGAAATTAATAGAAATACTAGAAATAATAATATAATGTTAAATATAAGATACCTGATGCAATTCCGTCACACTCACAATCGCCTTATCCTTATGTTTTCTCTACCATAACTACGCACAAGACGGTTATACTATAGTTACTTAATAGTTGACACCAGTAGCCAATGAGATATATTCAGGACAATGAGACGCCAAGTCGGAATCACGTGACGAGGGTACTAACAATTCCCCGCGTTTTGAATCAGTGTGTAAATTTCGTATGCTTGATATGTTTATGTCTTGTGTGTGAAGCTTATTTCAGAAATTTTATTATATTTTTGCATTATCCTTGTTTAATAATTAGGTATGAAGTATTTTTCTCATAATTTTTTAGCATAATTTTTGTTTTAGTTTAGTATATTTGTCATATGGTGTTAGTGTGCACTTGCAGTGTTTGTTTATATATTTATTAATAGTTCTAGATTATTTTTTAGCATCCTTATAATAAGTCCTTTGTTTTCATGTAGTTTATTATGTTTATTTACGCACGAGAATGATTTACAGTATAGAATTGAGACCATTGAATTTGGAAAAACTTCTCATATATGTGTCCAATTACTTATTGGTACATAGTGTATCACTCCACATACATGCAGAAAATAGTGTAATTTATAAGAAACATCCAAATATGAAATGGTCCCATTTTGAAATGTTAATGGTTATATCTTTCATTGTCTGATTCCATTAGTAACTACCAGCTACAAATATTTAATGTTTTTAGAAATACTATCTCTATAATTTCTCATAGAATAGTATGGAACATTCAGAAACATGAAATGCAAGTAAATATAATCTTGGAAACGAATTTATAATAAGATTTGTCAATAACATGGATATATATATATACATATACATATATTTGTTTATTTAAAAAATTTCATACCTATTTCTAATGTTTAACAAGAGATTTATACTTTTTGAGAGCAGAGTGTATAAAATAATAGTTAATAATGAAAGTTTTTGATTAATAATTAGGAGTTCTTCTGTGATGGAAATGAAATTGTTTTTAATATCACTTAAAGGTTTGAGATATCTGAAATAAAATCTAATTATATACAAACTTTTGATATATATGTTTTATTGTTTGACTTCCTTTGTAATTATTATTTTTCAAAAGGTTTGAATTTTTTTTAGAAATGCCTGTCTCCAACATTCAGAAAGAAATGAATTTCATTTTTTAAAAATAAATTAAGAAACATGCTTAAAGAGAAATAGGCTTTTTAATAAAATTATTTTTAGTAGAACAAATTAAATTGTTTGCATGAAAATTTCTCGTATAATGAAGCAGAAAATTCTTATCGGACAGTTTTATTTAGTAAACATACTCATTTTAATATACATTACTTACTGACACTTGATTTTTAACATTACATGAATACGCTATAAGTAAATAAAGCAGTTCATGATCTGCTGTATAAATCAGACTCTATGAATATAACACTATACTATAAGGACAAATAGAGAACAAATCGAGGATCTAACTGCCAATATTTAACGTAAATAATATCTTGCTCCATTATTATATCTCATTTTTTATTTTATTAATAATATCTAATAAATTTATCTGGAAACATTATAAATGGCTTTATCAATTTATTTACAAGAAAAAAGTATTAAATATCATCAACCCAAACAAATAAAATGATACGGTAAAAAAAAGTTAAAGAAAATCCTCTCCTAAATCACAGATTAAATAGCTAAAAAAAGGTCAAGTTATGCAGAGTTTCCTAAATTTTCTATCATTTTATTTGTCTTATTAGGATTATGACATAAAAACTTAAATTTTTAAACACCACCACAGGCAATTAATAGTAAACAAACAAGTAATTGGGTTGTCTGTTCTTTAAAATTAATTAAATCTTCAAGAAAAACAACCAGCTATGTGACATAGGAACTAGAAAGCAAAAACAGGAGACTGCATTATATTTGTAGGTTTCAACAAAACTTTTCATTGTATTTTTGAGAAATTGTATATGGTATGGATCCAGATTAAATGAAATATTCTAAGAATTTTAAAATTTCAGATTTTAAATCTATACAATAATCTTTCTGAATTTACATAAAACAAATTAGAATACTTAAATCATGCAACTTATAGAAAGAAGTTTTGAATAAAATAACAAATACACATATAAAATGGCAATGTAACTATTTTTTGTAAAATATCTTGATACACTTTTTTTCATGTCCTAAAAGTACAATAAAACTTTGTATAACATTTGTTTATCATAACTGTAAAATTACATATTAAATAGTAAGGCTTATTATACTTATTTTTAAACCACCCTAATTTCCTTACATTAATTTTTATTTTTATTAATAAATATTTACATTGCATATACTGCATCAAAATAAAAATGACCAAGGATTTTTTTTTTGAATTTCACACTAATTACAACATTACTACAATCTGTTCCTCTAAAACATACGAAGCATTATCTTCTGTTTTAATGAGAATATTCGATTTTTTTAAACTGAACATACCAACACTTAATGCATACCTATTTCTACCAGTTATTGTATAAACAGTGTTAAATAGGCTTCAGTTCATCCAAACTTAAACTTATTTGGATTAATGTATTGACATGTTATTTTGTTATTTATGATTTTGCATCTAAAGTATCCTTTTATACATAATTATATTTATACTGACAAAAAATTAAAAATGAAGCAATATTAAGAAAATAGATTCAGAATTCTTGCTGTGAAGTTTGATGTTTGAAAATATAGTAACTTCAAACATATAAAATTAATTACTTCAAAGTTTGTCTAAGTAATGCTAAATCAGTACTCATACCCTTCCAAAATTTGGAACATACGTATTGAACTGCCAATTAATTTCGCCAAGCAAAAAGACATCCGAATTTTAAAAAAAATTATATCACTATACTTACTGTGTTCAAACATGATCATGAACAGTTTCTGCTGTTGGTTGTATATCGCAGCATTTGGCGGTTTTATGATTTGAAGAAATTAATCGATATTATTATATACAAGTGCTCCAAATTTGCCCTTTCAACACACGTCACACAAAAATATCAGTGATTTTGGGCAATTAACCCATTAAAAATAATTTTGAAATTTTTTTCTGAAATTACCTTTTTTTACTGAATTTTGCATTAATGTAGATTATTGTGAACAGCAATTTATCAAGTTATTCATTTAAGGGTAAATTGAGAATTGAAAAAGGTAATATTAAAATTTCGAATATTTCTATTGCTTTTAGAAAGTAAATATCCTAGAGAGAGAGAATCATATGTCTATATGTAAAATCATATTTGGTTTCATGATCTTGATTACTGATAAATATAGAACTTATATCTAAGTACACTTATTGGGTCAATATTTGTAATTAACTCAATACAACAAATTTATTCAGGACTTAAATTTATAAGCGGAATAGTATCAATACGGATGAACCTCTTAGACTTTAATACGTATGTAAAAATTAAAATTCAGAGTATTCTTATGCTTAATACATTTCAGCAGGGGTTGCATAGATTTCTTCAATACACTGTGTTATATTTCAATAATATGTGTATAGTCTATATGTGAAACTTATCATCAAAATTAATGAATTTTATATTTTCATAACCCTTGAGCAAATACCAATAAATGTTATCCATAGTAAAAAAAAATTGTACACACACACACACACACATCTGTGTGACAAATTTATGCCAGTCAAATTCTGAAAAGCAGATGTTGTGTTAAGAAATCCCTATACTACATAATAAATGGATACACCACAAAAATATTTTATAATTTCTATTTATTTTGTGAAAAAGAATTATGGATTCAAAAATGACTTATTATTTTGACCATGCAAGAGAGAACATACACACAAATTTATATTCTATAATATACACAATTTAATTAAAAAATTTTAATGCCTTAATTTCTTACCACATTTCTCGATAAATAATATATTTGTACTAAAATGGTGCTGCGAATAAAAAATTTAAAAATGTTGCATAATTTTTTACTTATAATTTTACAAAAGGTAAATGGTAATTTGCATTTCTAATGTTTGAAAGTAATATTTATAATTTATCATCAAGTATAAACCTTAATGAACTTTTAGTAAATTAAGATACTTTTTCATTTCGAAATTTTTGTTTCCCAAAAAAGAATGTAAAATTATACAGTATGATACATTATATATATATATATATATATATATATATATATATATATATATATATATATATATATATATATATATAATGCAACTGGATGATATGCAACCCTACATGTTATATATTAAAACAAGTTTTTGTCTATATATATATATATAGAGAGAGAGAGAGAGAGAGACAAAAACTTGTTTTAATATATAACATGTAGGGTTGCATATCATCCAGTTGCATAATTCTGGAATATATTTTTAAAGGAAATATGCTTATATATTGATTCCATTTATTAACAATTTTCAATACAAGACTTTTTAGTCGTAAAGTAATTTTTTTTTAAAAGTATGATGAAATAAATAAAGCTTCGAACTGCGTTATAATAAAGCCATGACCATGTTTTTTAAAGGTAGTCATAACTTTATAAGCTGCCTTATATAAATATTGTTGTTGTTGTTGATGCCACCTGTCTGACGCAGTCAGATCGAGGCCCACGAAATTCATCGTGGCATGGGCTAGAGGTACGCCTGTCGTTGGCCTTGAGCACCATACAGGTGACAGTACGATTTTAGCTCGGCGAAGTTCCCCGAAGGGACGATAGATGGCGACACGACCTCTATCTCCACCTCCACAATTTCTGCATCTAGACTGAAGGGGAGGGAAATATTCTCCAGTCCCTGCGCTCGTGATTAAGCCCACAAGACTACGAACCCACTGATTTAACGAGCACGTACTCCGTGTGTACTCGGAGGGTGTTTGGTGGCATCGGGCATCGAACCCAGGCCTTCCGGTCTGGAGTCCGATGCTCTAACCACTAGGCTACCCACGGCCTTTATATATAAATATAAATAAATAAATATAAATATAAATAAATAGAAGCTTCGGATTGTATATATATATATATAATGAACAAAGAAACAAAAAAAGGCAAAATAAGAAAAATTCTGGATCTACACATTCAATTATAACGAGAAATCTTCTTTATGGTACCCAGGAAACGAAAATTCTCATTTTCGCTGAATTGCAAGTAAATATCTTCAGCTGCAGTAGTTCAGTTAACAACTTGTTCCAAAGGTTTTTCTGTAAGCTCCTGGAGCAAGAATTCTCGCTTCACCCTCAGGTGGGGAAAATAGTTACTTTAATTGATAAGGAACCATATGGTGGCCGACCTCAAAGCTTTTCTTATTTCTTTGATTCGTCTGCTGCTAATTTTCATCTCCTGCAGATCCCAAGAGGCTGAGTTTACGAGTGTTCTTTTTACATCCATTTTTCAGCTTTGGAAACCTCTTTTCTTGTTGAAATTATTATTTTGGAAAGAACAGACTGTTTAGAAATAATTTTTCAGTTGGTACATTTTACGTTTTTTATTATTACTGAAAGAATATGATGGTATTATATCATTGGCATTTTTATGGCAAGTTTGCCGTCATAAATTACAAAACAAATGCATTATTGTGAAATAAGTTAATAATATAAAAACGATGTATTAGAAAAATAATAACACTAATACATAATTTATTTATTTTATAGATAGCTTTAATCTTATCATAAACAGCTTCAAAAACTCATTTTCTTCAAGGTCCAGATTCGCATGTAATAACGTTTGTTATGTTTACATTGTATTTTGTGGAATAAAATTTATAAATCCTTAATAGAAAAAGAAAAAAAAAGCCTTTTTTAAATTAAAATTCTAATAATGATATCTGCTTTTGTTCCTTGATTTTTTCGATTATTTTATTAATGGAATTATTTAAGATATATTAAACTCTCAAAGTTCTAGAAACTTACGTAAAAAGAAAAAAAAAATACAATATTATACATTTGCATAATTTTTGAGTATAATTAACATAACCATTTAAGACCCAGCTCGAACGATCGTGCTGGTTAGACATTCTTATTTATTTAAGACTCCAATAAATATTACATTCTTTTGATTATGAACTCTATACTAACCTCAATGTTATACTGGAAAAAATAACAGAAAAGTTTTTGCTACCCTTTTGGAACGTGATGTTCCAGCACTAATTTGCGGACGTGTCTTAAAGGATTGGGGAAAATATATTTATATCAATACCATTTATTTTACCCGTTGGTGTGAGGTGGAAATTAGGAGAGTGGGGCTCTAGCTCAGGTGTCCTCACCATTTGACCATGGTTCAAATTGACGAGGTCCATATCCAAAAGCCCTCAAATAACTGAATAGTGCGACGTTAATTTTCACTCACTTACTTTCCAGTTACACTATTTCTATGATGATGGGGTGTTTAGAAGATATTTAATAGTGTGTGTGTAAGATGCTAAAAGTAAAGTTTTATTAAAAAATTTTATACTTAAAAAAGCCTTTTGCACACTTGCATGATTTACTTAGTTCTCGCATTCATAATTATCAGAGTTTCCTTTTACTTATCAAAATGATTGGTGTTTAATTAAAGTCTTTGTAGAACTTCCAGAAACATTGGCTCAAGAACTCGTAGTTTCGAAACATAATCAGAGGACGAGGAGACAACAAGCGAGCTGAAAAATCACTCACCCAATTTCCGCGTGCCAGCGTCCCTCAAAAGACAATTTCCTCACTATTCTACTCTGCGGTATTTTGGAAAATTCGTATCCATCAGTGACATGAACTTGACCCAACCCTGTACATAGTTACCATCGCCGATGCACTGTTACGACTTCTGATCACAAGCTGGGAGAGAAAAGCGTAAAAAATTATTCTAATAATTTTCTCGAAATGTAACGAGAGACACTTATACTAACAAATCACCGGTATTTCTCTATCTCAAAACAAGAAATATTTTTAAGCCATTCACGGTTTGGAGTTGTCCAAAATACTATAAAAAATATTAGGGGTTGTTGTTTTTTTACTTTGTACTATCTGTAAATGCGAAGAATGGACCTATTGAAATACCGTTTTTATTGTGCGATTAATTATATTTATAAAAATTGGTTTATGTTTTTCCGAGCCAGGATATCACATTCGAGTCTCCAATCTGATTTGAACCCGATCCGTGGACGTGGATAAGTATTGTTTATATGTTCTGGAAAAATCGTCAATTAATAAAACCGTTCGGCGGATTCTCATCTTCCTTCGTCGCTCGGATGCGAAGAGTTGCCGGACCCTTCGAGTGTGAAGCTCTACTGGCCTCGTTCCAGGGAGGTGGCTCGGGAGCCCGGCCAAGAGGGCCCAAAATAGAGACAGGCCTTTGACACTGCCGCGAGGTGCGTAATCCACTCACTCCAAATAACAGATTCACTGCTTTATTCAAACGCTTTTCTTTTTCAACACCCAGTATTCTCCTAAATAAAATGTGGTGTGTTCTATCCTGTAGATTGGATGTCGTAACGCTCTCTTGTGTACTAAATAAATACAAGATAAGAATACAATCTACGTGAATCTAAATAAAAAAACACACACACACAATACGAACAGATTATTAATGATTCATTAAATTGCAGCTTAGGTTTGCTTACATTTTAAGGAAAGTACCGAAAAAAGTAAACAAAACATACTTTTACACATTTGAGAAGCCGTTTCCCCCCCTAATCCGATCCACAACTAGGTTTGTAGAGGTAATACCTAGGGACTTCTTACCTAAAGATGCTCTTTCTACTATTTGTGTTGTTTCCTGTAGAAAATATTTTTAAAGCTAAATATTTAGCTTAGTAAAACGATTATCACCTCTTTTTAGTAAATTAAATATATTTTCAAATGTAAGGTACAAACACTATTCATACCGAGATATAAATAACGCTATTGAATAGTTATTCCGAACATATTTATAGGCACCACAAGCATGATAACTTCTTTTACACTAGTGCATTAGCTTGTGTGTGGTTCTTGCATAACAATTAATTCTGCAACTGAAAATCTGAAAAACTTGTTATAGGTAGCGCCGGCTGGGTGGCGTGGTTGGTTTGTCGCTGGCCTTCTGCACTCAAGGTTACGAATTCGACCCCGGCCCAAGTCGGTGGATTTTCATGATGCAGAAAATCGACAGCGGCCATGTCGTATGATTACACGGCATGTAAAAGTTCCCTAGAGTATCTGTTTGGCTTGGGTGCTCTCGGCAAAATTAAATCCTAGTACAATCCACATCTTCAGAGCTCAGGGGCCTCTCTCTAGGGAGGAAACTGGATATCAAAATTATCTGCAGCGATTGGTATCCGCCTACATGGTGTTGCACTAAAAATATATACCAACTTCCGGGGAATACACTAGGTCTGCAATGGTAAAACACCAATCCTCAGCCCATTGGAAATGAAAAAATGTTCTAGGAAGCTCATGTTCTGCATAGTGGTTAGAGAGCAGTGGTCGCCATAAATACGTTTAACTAGACTTCCTTTAGTAAAACCTGCAAAGGAAAAGTTTAGGTTGGTACAAGTCTCGCATGGCAACTTTTCATGCACGGTTTTTAAAAATAACTTTTAAGCATCTAGTTTCAAAAAGTATAGGAAACTTTGATATTTTTAATTTCATATACTTCGTGTTGATAAAGAGTGCTTGTAAGCAATTAATTTTTTTTTACTCAATTCGTTATGAGATGTACCTAGTTAGTTGCAGAATAGGTAAATTATTGGCTATCTTATAATCTGGTACCGGATTAAATAAAAATATAATTAAATTATACATAAATGATGTCTAAGTAATATTAATTTGAAGTAAGTTTTTATGAGTAATATTTTCTTAAATGTTTTACAACAAAGTAATATTTGCAGAATTCACCGCTTAGAGGGCAGTTTGTATTTTATTAATGAAAGCATTCAAAAACTGAAACATACTTGACAATTTATGTTCTTAATTATTATTATATTTTTACTTTAAAAATAGTGAATAATATAATTACCATAAAAGAAAGTACTTATAAGAAAAATAATTAGCTACTACAAATGTGCAATAATAGAGAGATTAATGATACCATTTTTCGTTTGAAGAAAAAATATAGAATAAAAGATAAGAATCACGCAATTAAAAGGAAAAAGAAATGTTGAAAAAAGTAAATTTTTGATTTGCCAGGAGTTGGAAAGTACAGGATTACAAGGTCTCTTAAAGGTACATAATATCTCTAATACGTCGTTAGTTTTCTAAAACTATTCTATATCTATTACCAGTAGCGCACACAGGAATTTTTAAAGGGGGGTCGAAGGTTCACCATTCTTGTATCATGCTCCTTTTGATTTTGTCGATTTTCGGGAACAAAACAAGTATAAAACTAATTATTGAATAAATAATTAGCATTAATTGATAAAATTAATCATTAATAACAAATACTTATTAAATTTTACGTACTATATACTTAGAATTATAATCAATCGGAAGAAAATCAAGGGTTGGGGGGTCCGGACCGCCCCCCTTGTGTGCGCCACTGACTATTAAGTATTTTTAACTATTCGCATGATAAGTTTTTTTTATCGCCAGAAGGCAAACTTTTTATTTATGTTCTTTTTATACAAATATAATAATAAAATAATTCTTTTTTATAAAAATCAACACTATTTAAGAACTTATTTGATTTATAGCTAATGTGTACTTTAATGTTATTCAACTCTTGTAATTTATTTTGACTAAAACGGGAAAATTCAATTCCTCACCAAAATACATAAAGGAGGTTTCACATTTGTTTAGAGCTGTATCGGAAATATTTTATTCTGTGATATTTAGCAAATTTAAGAGAAGGATAAGGATAAATGATTTTAAAACTAATAGTGAATGTGAAATCCAAACGAACTCTGAGCCTTCCAGAGCAAGAAGAGAGTATCCCGAAGAAGCTATCGATTAATGATCCTTCCGTTGGTCAGGATGGAATCGCGTTCCTTTTGTGAAAGGAATCGCGAGTCTCTTTGCGAGTCGTTTGCTCCGAGCGTGTTTTAAAACAGGAAGAGGAGCCTCAAAGGATGTTTCTCGTTTGCATACCCTGTGAAAGATCTCTCCGGGGAGGACTGCCATTCTTCAATTCACAAACTTGAGGCAATGCGGAATCCATGAATAGAAATGACACTAGTTCGGAAAAGCAGCATAGCAAACCGTTTTGTGTCCCTTCTGATTGACCTTCCTCCCTACAACATGCAGAAGTGGCTTTCCAAGATTTATTATGGTGAACATAACTCTCGTGAAAAGCTCCTAAGAGGCGGAGTTTTATTCTGAAAGCTTCCCATGGGTTGACACGGGATTGATATTCTGTGATTGTGGGTTGTACCAGTATTCAATTTCTAAAATCTGAAAGACTTTTATGTTTTTAATTATTGCTCATTTTTAATGGACTCAAAATAGATAGAAAAAAAGGCCCATTGTGTGAAATAGCTAATATTCTAGCATGGAATTTGGTAATAGGAATTTAAAACATGTGTAAGATGCTTTATTGTTTAAAATTGTTGCTTTGAAACATTAACTTATCTTGAAGCATTTTTTTTATATTTAAACATGAAATGCCAAGATAAATTTTTGATTCTTGCGAAAAGTAAGTTTTTACTTTACTGAATACTGACTTTTTAAAGACTTGCTTCCAACAGTTTTAAAAATAGTTCAATGTTATAAGATGTTATACCATTACGTTTTTGAAATTAAATAGGTATTTATTTCTATCATGAATTTAAGCAACTGTTAATTTTATTTGCAGTTAAACTGATTTACAAGTTCCATTGTTAAAAATATTCTTAAGATTGGTCAATTTTTTTTTAATCTTACCCATTTTGTATTTATTTTAATGATTTGGATAAACTGATTTCTCTGAAACAATCGGATATTCCGATTCTTCATTTTGCGTAAACTATGTTTAAAATCCCCTTGAATCATCTAATGATGCTAATGTAATCCTGTATAATGATATCATCATTAGGGATAAATAGTGAAGAGTCCTGAAACACACAAATAAATACCTCGAATCTGCGCAACTGATTTACATAACGCAATTAATCCGTAAAATATCAAGAGCAATTTAAGTTACCGTTGAAGCGCGTCATGAAACGCGAGCCTCCGAGGAAGTGTTCCGTAAATGAATCTATCCAGTTAACGGCAGTTTGAAGTTTCGGAATGAAAATCATATTGCAATTATCGGGAGCGAATGTTTCGCCTACCCTTACCCACAAATGTCCATCAAATAAATTAGTGAGCCTTTCTATCTGTTTCGGTAAAATAGTGATCCTCGGACCAATTAGATTAACACACAATTACGCATTGGATTCGAGCAAGAGCTTTCATTCATTGCTCCTCTGCATGTTCGCGGTGGAAACATCCGAGGTCCGTGAGCTTTAATGGAACGCTATCGTAAAGGCAGTGAGCCTTAATTGAGAAATGATGCTTTACGCCCAGCCGCAAAATAGGGGAAGACGAATGGTCGAGATGGGAGGGGAAGGAGCCCAGACCGTTTGCACTTGGGAGTGGGGTGTTGATGTTGAGGAGAAAAATGTTTGTCACCGGGGTGAAAGCGATTAAATATGGATTTACACGATTCAAAGAGACAATATTATCTTTTTATATATATAAACGTTATCTAAAACCTTTAATCACTTTAGATTAAAATTTAATTTACTTTATACACATTTGACGTGATAACGGCGGGATTTCTTTTTCGCGGGATGATAAAAAGAAAAATGATTACATTGTACAACTTCATTACAAAAAATATGCTTCTGTGAATGATTTTTTTTTCTCAATATCTATTCCACATAAGGAGTTTTTGTGAACTCTACACTCTCTTTAATAGCTGTCTAGTAGTCAGAGGATTCTCGTAAAACTGTTCTTTTTTAACTCATTTTTACTGCAAACATGTATATTATACAGGATATTGATCTCTTTTAAGAGTCTTCTGTTTATAATATTTAATGTTTTAGGTAAACAAAAAATGTAAATATGTACTCGTTAAATATGCAATTTCAGGAACAATTTTCTATTGTAAATATGTATGATGTCATTCAGAGAGATTTTCATAAGTATTGTTCAAGGAGCATGATTGTTTTCAGTACATTCCGGTTATACTAAAGTAATAAATAAAATAAATAACGAGTATATAATACTGGTAAACGCTAGAATAGAAGTTGTTTACTAAACAAATAATTTTCAATTGTTATTATTAAGTTCTGATTAGAACGGATTATGTGCTCCTTGATGTAACATCCTAATAATCTGTAAAAAAATGTCATCTTATATTTGGAACAGTTAGATCACTATTAAATATGTTTCAGAATTCTACATAGTAACTAAAGCAAAATATTTCATTTTCAGACTCAGTTTTTCTCATTAACCTATAAGATATAATATTTCGTGTCAACTGTTTTCAGTTTTTCATTTCCTGCAACGAATCATGTAGTATTTAAATAGATTATTAAAAAATGAAAATTAGTTATTAGTGTACAAGCCACATTACACAACTTATTAATTCTAGAAATAGTTTTCCACGACTACATATTTCCATGAGTAAATGCATTCATGTATTTTCTCCCTTCAATTGCTCGAGCAAGAAGCAACAACGATTCCAGCAGCCAAAACGATGAATATTCAATATCACGAGAGCTCGTGCTCGTCGACATGTTTATAGTGTAGATTTCCCGTATTCAAATCAGAATCTGCTGAGGAAAATGATAGTGTAGTTAACATCGTCCCTGCACAGGAGCTACTTAGAGATTTGGAACCGTCTTGGTTATCCCATTTCGAGAAGTGCATTTAAAATTTATTAGCACGTGTTCCCTTCTGCTTAAGATATTCAAACGAGTCTTCTGTTTCTCTGAATTACTTCAGCAGTTCCCCTTACGTTTATTTTGTATTAGGAACATCATTTGGATACTCAAATATTTATATACTGTAGATAGTTTGACATGAAGTACTTTTATAAAAGTTGTTTACAGTAACATATATTCTCTTAGTATTATTTTGTTGGTCCTAAGTTATCAATCATTTTATTTTTGGAAAAAAAATAATAGCCCATTTCCTCAGAATAGCCCAATAGTATCGAAATAATTATTAATTCATGTAGCTCATGTAAGCATGAGTCTATATTATTTTTTAACATTCTAAAAGAGAATATGTATCGAAGAAGCAATAATGCTCGTTAAGGAACTTAAAAAATAAACACGCGAGAATATGCATATCCAAATAAATATTACTGAATAAAGAAATAATCAGTCATATAAGATTGCAAACAAAATAAGCAAGTCTTTTTAGTTGGTAAATATTAAAAGATACGTTTAAAATGTTGCAACATAAAATTTCGCCAAAATTTTGGCGACTTTCTTTAGGAAAAAATACATTATAGGAATAAGACGGAACATGCTTAGTTGATAAAAACTCATAACAACTGAAGAACTAGGGAAAAAACGACTGAAAAATCCTTGAAGGACTTATATTACTCTTATATGAAGGGGCTTTGCTGGAAGAAAATTATTGCGAATGCTAAAGGTTCTTACCAGAGCTTTGCATCTTTTGAAAATTTGAATATATCTTTGATTACGTAATGAAAAACTCCAATGTATAAACTTAGAATTTACTATGAAGGGCCTTGTCAATATCTCGTTGCAACATGTTTGTCTTTAATACAACCCTGGTTATCTTCTAAGTTTACCAAATAGTGATATATTTGTGAAATCTGAGACTATGTGGAAAGAATAATACTTTCTAATATTGGGATATCGGATGGCTCTATCCGACAAATTCTCGAAAGGATTGAGATATGGGGATTGCAGAAATTATAACAAACAAAATCATCATCATGTTTCTCTTCCAATGCGTACAATACCAGGATTACTAGAAAGGCACAGTACCTTGTCGGAAGTCTCATTGCCATTGGAATAAACCATCCCCATTTTCAGATATATTGCCAGCAACGATATTTTGAATGGTGTCTGACTCAAAAATCCATTTACATGAAATAATGAGCCCAAAACATGTTTGTCTTTAATACAACCCTGGTTATCTTCTAAGTTTACCAAATAGTGATATATTTGTGAAATCTGAGACTACGTGGAAAGAATAATACTTTCTAATATTGGGATATCGGATGGCTCTATCCGACAAATTTTCGAAAGGATTGAGATATGGGGATTGCAGAAATAATCATAACAAAAAAAATCATCATCATGTTTCTCTTCCAATGCGTACAATACCAGGATTACTAGAAAGGCACAGTACCTTGTCGGAAGTCTCATTGCCATTGGAATAAACCATCCCCATTTTCAGATATATTGCCAGCAACGATATTTTGAATGGTGTCTGACTCAAAAATTCATTTACATGAAATAATGAGCCCAAAATATACCAAGAAAATAATTTGCAAATTGCTTCTACCAGCTTGAAGTGTTGTAGCAATGCATTTGGAATTCATGCACTCAGATTGTTTCCACCCAAATCTCGCTCACGTTCTGTATGATATATCTTAAAAGTGATTAATCGGACAGCATTAATTTTTTCCCACCGTCCATTCCTAGGGTGCCTGAGGGAATTATCCTTTTTCAGCAGATATTCACGCTGCTCTTTGGTTCCACGCGTGGCATATTACGCACGCTGCACTTACGTCTACTTAGAGACGATCTTTGATTAAGATCTGTCCATTTACTGTGTACCAATATAATTAATTCTGTTTCCTTCTATAATTAGAAAAATTCTTTGATCCACACAATCCCTTACCAATCAATGACGATTACTATTTCTTGAGCTGTCGCTTTTCTAAAATTCCTACCGCTGCACAAATACAGTGGCTTCACTAAGTTAATTTGTATAAGGTGAACTAATCAATGAACCCCTTACTCATATTAGGATCGAGTGAGTGAGTAATTGAATATTAACGTCGCACTGTTCAGCTACACGAGGGCTTTTGGCGACGGACCTCGGCATTTGAACCATGATCGAGTGACGAGGAGGACACCCAAGCTAGAACCCCTCTTTCCTAACTACCACAGCAACGGGAGGACATTTCAGCTCTCGACAGATTTAACGTGCATCGGTCCCCTTCACGGTGGGTCTTTAGTGGTACTGAGCTCGGACTCATGACATGCCTGTCATGATCCGATTCCTTGACCACTGAGCTACCGCAGCCCTCTTATATTAGAATGATTAATAATATAAAACTTGCTGTAATAATTCTTAAACGAGTTAATAGCGGAATAAATATTTATATTTTCTAAAGTTTTAATTGTGTACCTTACAAACAAGCTATACTGTATTCGATGATTGATTTACAAATGAAAAAGTATTTGTTCCCTAATAAAAAAGTATTATTACTTTGAAAATTCTGAATTTCCTCAAAAAATCAAAATTTGGATTTTACATGAGGCTTTAAGGTAACAAACACAATACTTCTCCCCCTTTATACCTTATGAATTCGACAGCCAATGTGTGAAATGGTCTTGATAGATTTCAAACAACTCTCATCTATTTCATTTCGCGTACATAAATATTCCCTTTTCTAAATTTCTGCAACAGCATTGTTAATTATAGTAATAGAACCATCCCCCAGCTAATCTCAATTTGGAAAACTCCTTTAAAATTGCTGCACTTGAACAATTTCGAGCGCCAATGAAGACTCAAAATGAAGATTGATAATGCTTTGGAAAATTGAAGGGCATTTAATTTAACTCAGCTTAACGGGGCTCAAACAGGCTTTGCAGAGATCAGGGAACTTTTGGAGTGGAAAATGCTTACACCTAGAGAAAGGCTCAAAGGTGATAAATTTCTTAACTATTCATCGAAGATTCCAAACAAGGCGATCGGTTTCGGGGTTTTTGAATTATGCTACCATTTCCCAAGGAGAATACCTTTGCTGTTTGTAGGTGTTTATAGTTATTTCTGATGAATTATTGTTAACATTCTTCTTATTGATTTCATTGTTCATGTTAATTGCTGATTTTTAATTTTATTTACTAATTTAAGTAGCTTAAAGACATCTTAAAATTGTCTAAGATGTATTATAATTAATGGTTTACATATTCTTATCTTTCCCATGCAATTTGTTGTAGCATAATTACATCATTTGGGATGCTTAGTGTAACTGTAGTAAAAATATTAATTTTTAACTAAAATTTTCATGACATTAATAGCACTTTTATTCCAAAAGAGTCCATGCATATTTAAGGGATAATTAATTTGTACAATTTATCTCTTTAAGGAATAAATTAAATTTCTTTTATAAAATGATTTTAAAATTAAAACGACGAAGAAAATTAGCAGTAATAATAAATATTATTACTACAGAAAATAAAAAGGTTTCACGTATGCTGTAATTTTAGTTTAATTCTAATTCATTTTATTCTGTCATTCCCTTTTCATATTAATTTTAAACATTCAGGGGGGGTTAAAGAGAGCTAAAAGATGTAACAGAAGTACAGAATGTGATTAATAGTGCTTTGGCGTGTAATTCAGCTTGGATTCTTCTACGAATCGGTTAAGACAAATACTGAACAGTTTAGAGGAATATTGTACCATTCTTCAGAGCGAAATGTTGTGAAAGTTCTGAGGGAGATGCTGAGGAGGATATCGATTCCATATTGAACGCTCTAAAACAGACCATAATGGTTCTATCATATAAAGCTAGGGTCAAGTAGATGTAGATGGCTCGTCAAGGTAGATTTTTAACTTCATCCTAGTGTTCATCAAGCCATGATTTGACAAATCCCACTGCATGGGTAAGTGTATTATTATCTTGGAAAATTCCATCTCCTGTATTAAACTGAGTTTGTGTCATAGGATGGACCTGATCAGCTTATATGTTTTTATACTTTGAATTGATGATCCTTCTTTTCAAAGTTGCGATTGGTCCAGCTGGTAACCACTTTATGGCTGCCCATATCATGACATATCCTCCGCCATGCTTGACAATCGGAAGGAGACAATCAGCTTCATACGCTTTCTTCAAACCTCCATGAAACATGCATCCGTCCTGTTGTAGGGAAAAGTATGAAAGTCGTTCGTAAGACCCTGTTACTTTTTTACATTTACCAATTGACCAGGTTTTGTGAGTGTGACACCACTGCAGATAACGTTTGGCATTAAGATCTGTGACAAGTGGCTTGGGAATGTCTGCTCTGCCGTGAATGCTCTGCTTATGAAGGTGCCTTCTAACAACAATCATTGGCACTAGAGATTCCAGATGTTGATTGAGCTCTGAGATTACTTTTGCTTTAGCTGTTCGCTTTTTAGACATTACAATCCCCGCTTCAATACTCGTCGGTCTCTTTCACTGAGTTTTTCTTTCCATCCACTGTTTTACTTTGCCGAACTTGTCTTGCTGCGCTGTGTTTATGCTGTCACGACTTTAGACACCGTACCACTAGAAACGCCTTAAAGTTGATATGTTGAGTCACACTTGCTCCAGCTAGACGAGGCCCTGCGATTTGGCCTCTGAAAATCTGAGAGATCCGACATTTTACCCTTTTGGAAAAAATCGAAGACTTACAAAAAATCAATAAAACTGCTACATAGTACCAGAATATATACATTTCTATTTATTAAACAAAACCTGATAGCTATTATTATATTTTAAAACTTACGTAGCGCCTTCAAAACAAAATAGAACTTCTATTTACAAGTATTTCCATTATTTTGATAACTATCTGTATATATAGTAAGTGCGTAATTGAAAAATATGGGTTAACTAATAAATTGTTAAATTATATTTAATAAACAATTCATGAATTTAAATATTAGGAATGTATAACAATATATTCAATATTACCAACGCTTTTTGTACATATTTTTTCTAAGTTGCATTCCTTTATGTACATATGGAGAGAGGGGCCGTGGGTAGCCTAGTGGTTAGAGCATCGGACTCCAGCCCGGAAGGCCTGGGTTCGATGCCCGATGCCTCCAAACACCCTTCGAGTACACACGGAGTATGTGCTCATTAAATCAGTGGGTCAGCAGTCTTGTGGGCTTAATCACGAGCGCAGGGACTGGAGAATATTTCCCTCCCCTTCAGTTTACATGCAGAAATTGTGAAGGTGGAGATAGAGGTCGTGTCGCCATCTATCGTCCTTTCGAGGAATTTCGCCGAGCTAAATCGTACTGTCACCTGTATGGTGCTCAAGGCCAACGACAGGCGTACCTCTTGCCCATGCCACGATGAATTTCGTGGGCCTCGATCTGACTATGTCAGACAGGTGGCATTAGAAAACAACATATGGAGAGAGAGTTTAAAAAATAGTAGATACAATAATCTCTCTCTCTCTAAATTTCTAATTCAAAATATAAGACAACAGAAATTGAAAGAGAGATTTTTTTCAAAATTAGCAAATTCATTATGGCAGTGCTTCTCAAACTTTCAATACTGGCGCCCCCTTTTCGATCACAATTTTTTTCGCGCCCCCCTTATACATTAATAATGTACTGAATGCAATAATAATGCACTTTGGCGCTAAAGCTACAATAGGCGACCTTAATTATAAACCATACAAATTAGTAACATAAATATTAAAAATTTTGTATACTACTTTTAAGCAAAATAAATAAAATAATGGGATAATTATTATATTATTTTTCGTTTCTCTAATTTTTATGTTGAACATATTGCAAAATGCGGTAGCTGCTTAGAAGACAAAATATAGATATCTGCTAAATATAGAAAAAGAACTCAGAGGGTCAATTTCTAATCATAAGCATTCCTTATAAAAACTTTGCTTTCGAAGACAAGCTCATGGACGTCATTAATACTTATTAAACTTGTTCTTAATTTAGTATTAATTAATTAGTTATAAAATATTCTGTGCAGCACTGATAAATTAAAAGTATACCGGCTGAAGTGCCCGCTCTTTGCACGAGTTCATTTATAAGAAAATAAAACATTATTGATATAATAGCTGAATTGTAAGGGGAAGCAAAGCCAAGTGCTCGACAATGTTTACAAAAACGTAAAATGATTTTTTTAAAATGGTTGCTCAAATTATAATTAGTTTTAAGCAAATTGTAGTTTTAAGCCTCACAGAATTAGCATTTATAATTGATGTTAAACAGTAGCGCACACAGGAATTTTTCAAGGGGGCGGGGTCGAAAGTTCACCAATCTTGTATCAGGTTCCTCTTGATTTTGTCGATTTTCGGGAACAAAACACAGTAAAAAACTAATTCTTAAATAAATAATTAGCATTAATTAATAAAATTAATCATTAATAACAAATAATTAAATTTTGCGTACTATAAACTTAAAATTATAATCAAACGGAAAAAATCAAGGGCTTTGGGGGTCGGACCCCCCGTGTGTGCGCCACTGATGTTAAATAATGATCAATAATATAAAATATCGATGAAGAATAATTGTATTATTTTTAATATTTAAAGCGAAAAGACTTCAACATGTTTTAACCCGGGAGCAGGCGCGCACTCGATACGGTCGGGGTTATTGAGTCACCCCAATCCTTTTTTTTTATAATTATTTTATTGTACACGATACAAATCATGATTCCAGTGAATAATTTAATTAAGAGAAAGTTTACTTACCTACTTTCAAGGACTTTTCAATTTTTCTTTGGTAATAAATAAACAGTTTTGCCAGAATTAACGATTTCGTAATCTCTGTGTCCCGCGCGACCCTTTCCGGGTAAAAAGTATATTCATTATGATAATATGTATGTTATTGCTAAAAAAATTGTGTGAAACGTTTTTCGTTATGCTTTATATGTTGAGAATATTTATAAAAATATGTCTTGGCCAAGTAATCCTTCATATGCTTGTGTGTGTGTGTGCTCTCCGTGGTTTTCCAAGTATCATAAAACTCTTTTGCATGGAAAAAAGCGCAACAGAGAACACATAAGAGAGAGGTCATAACTAACTGTACCAATAACTTAGAAGGTCAAACAGATTACAGCTATAATGTGCAGTATTTCAAAAATAATGACAGTGATGAATTTTTTATGTTCGTAAATTTTTTCGATTCTGGGTCTGGGATCTGTTTTTTCACTGAAAGAGTAGTATGTTAGGTTAAAAAAAAGCGTAATAAAAAAATCTCTCATCATGGGTTTACAGCAAATCAAATAAAAGTTTTTTTATTTGGTTATACGATCAAAGATAGCTAATTAGGTATTGAAGAATTTTTTATTTTTGCTGACTTAATATCGCGCGCGTGCGCCTATAAATTATATCAGAGTAAAAGTGTATTTTTTATTATGTCTGAAAGTATTTTGTTTTAATTCATTCCAGTAAACTAGTTATTTTTTAAATCTTTTATTTTGGATATGCTCGCGCCCCCCTCGTAAAGTCATCGCGCCCCCCCCCCAGGGGGGCGCACCCCACAGTTTGAGAAACACTGCATTATGGTAAACCCACTCAGTAAGTGAACTTGTGAAAACTTTCTTTGTTTTGATAAGAGTTCTTCTGTACGTGAACGAGTGCTGTTAAATGTAAAATTAATTGTTATTGAAACGTTAATTATTCCTTTTTCGTCTTTGAGACAGATTTGATTGAAACATTACATGCTACCGAACCATCATTTCTGTCGCGTATTCAAGTTATCAGTCCTTGTTTTCAGGTTTTTTGAAACATCTATTATGACAACACACATGACACACAAACAATTAAATATAAATTGAAAATTACTGTTTTTCGGGTAGGCACACCCACCGATTTTGGGGGTTCCGTTATCGGCCAAAGCTATTTACAGACTGACTGAATCCCCCCATTGGTTAGGGAAGGTTCACACATATTTCACCTTACTCAGAAGCAAACTCAGATTACTCAGAAGCAAACCGCCACATTTCTTTTGATGATTTGATCTCCTTAATACCCCTTCAAATTGTTTTTAAAGAGAAATCGGTCAATAAATAAACGTTTTTTTTTCAAACCAAAGTCCTGTTCCATTGTCTGGAAAAGAGATACGTGTGTACAGGATCCTAAGACAACTCAGATGCTTAGCTATACCGCATTTAATATGACAAGTCAACACTCGTGGCGAGAAGAGAGAGAGAGAGAGTTAGGTTAAATCTTCATTTCAATTGCTATACAATTAATGTATTTTTGAATTGAACTAAAAATCAAGCTCGAAGCGACAATTTGATTAAGGAGCTATTACTTCAAGCATTTAATCTCTATTTAAAATCATTAAATCTATATCTAAAACTGTTATTTAGTGCTAACATAACATGAATGGATCCAAATGCGGTTCAGCAGACGGGGATGATGGAGAAATGAATACATAATATAAATAGGTAAGATTTCAGAAAAATAAATCTGATCTATTGTGAAGAGATTAATTTTAGAATAAAAATTTCATATATAGGGGTGAAAAGGCATCTACTGTCAATAAGCGTATAGTAAGTTGAGAGAGAGCGATGGAGGCCACCCCCGATCTCGTGGAGGGATAGCACCCACTTTCCAAGGGCCGGATGAGGAGTGTATCCTGCACACATCATTAGAGCTTTCAAGCCGTCATTTTTGCTGTCATCGGATCGTTTGCATTTCTAACAAATGCTCGGACGGCCTCTGGTCCACCCCCTTCCATCTTCGTCTGCGCGGTAATTGAAACCATAACCGCGTCTCGCAGTTGTCACCAGGGGCGCTGTTGCCATATTTCACGGCCTAATGATGCCCCGTCTTATCATTGGGCGAGTTAATGGGGCGATGAGAAGCATGCGAATTTTCGCTCCAATTTGGCAGCGAAGATTTCATTAAGGCTGCAGGCGAGGTGCCATTGGTCAGTCTGTTGCGACGTTATTTGAAAACATGTTTTGACAAACATTTCCAATTGGGCTTTTGCGTCATTGGCCCAGCGTGAGAGTTTCAAGACTGATGATTTATGGATCATTCGATTCGAACTCTTTCACAGAAAGATTTTTACACGCACACATACATATATAAAAAGAGAAGGAAAGGGCATATCTACATCGCTCTTTTTCCGAGGTGTAATCGTCAAAACAGGAAACTTTTTATATCCAAAGTAATTTTTACCGAAGCGGGACAAAAATTTGTATAAAACATCGCAACTTATATTTGTAGCAATTTTACGAGATTGTGTGACGGATTCATTAAGTAACTGAGAAAAACTAAATATTAGCTGCTATTTTTTTATCTTATTGTTATGAAATCCCATTATTTTTTTCAGAATTTGAGAGAAATTTGTGTCTGCAAAAACTACTTTTTTTTAACAATTTCTATGGAACTGTGAATTATTAGTCCTATATGTATTTGAAAGAAACTTAAGAGTTATAGAAGCAATAGTTTGTCAGATCTCTCTAAGAAATATGTTCTTATATTTTAACTCCATCCGACTATTACGTTCCAATGCTCTATTACTTTTAGAACGCTTTTGATGATAATGAAAAACTAAAGTTGAATGAAATAAAAAGAGAGAAATGAATAGTATAGCGGTGACTTAGTGTTATTTTTTCAATACTGATAACAAAGTTGATACATCCTCAACTGCGGTAGGAAATGCATGAAACTTCGAATTTGAGTATTTTTGAGGGGAAAAAATTGTAAGTAAATGAAACGTTTATTGTGTTACATATTCCTTTTTTTCATATTTATACTTAATGATTTATATTTTCAAAAACATTTCTACTTTGTTAATTTATTTTATGCTCTAGAGAAAAACTTAATAATTTGGTACAAAAACCTCTCTGAAAAATATTCCTGTGAACTTTTTTTACACTCAAATAATTGAGACATTCATAAACCCTAGAGATCTTATTTCTTATTTTTAAACCTCTCTACCCCCCGATACTTTCAAGCAGAATTTTACCAAGTTTACTAATTTCAAGATAATTTTAGTATTCCACAAAATCGGGGTTATGATGGAAAAAGTCTTAATTAGAAGGTAATTGTGACTAAATTTATTATTTAATCTATGGTCAATGTAAATTAGTTTTTCTTATATAAATATTTAAAATGCAGAACATTGGTTTCACCAAATTTTGAGCTGTCGAAGTTATCCATGGAGGGATTGTTTAGTTTTTCTTTTACTGTAGGTTTTTGTAGATGTATTGTTTTTGAAGTTTCAAAAACACCACTAGAACATTAAAATTAATTTGAAAATACATTCGTTTCCATTTAGTGTCAAATACCTTCAAAATTTCCTATGCTATTTTTTAAAATGAATTTGCAACGTATAGCAGTTGTTTTCTGAAATCTCAACGAATACTAATAATATATGGGAAGAAACAATAAATAATCAGAAATTATATATAACATATTCCGAATTCGGAATGAATTCTACAATTCTATCAAATTAAATAAAACTTTGAAGTGAAAAGTTAAATTTCTTTTATTATGAATGAGGGAAGTACATATTTCTGAAGGGCTTATGTAATATTCGCAGTTTTGAATTATAAACCTCAACCAGTTAAAACTAATATTTGAATAACTATGTATTTGATTGGATCCTCAATTGCAGTAATTATTTGTAGTGAACAGATGACATTTAAGTAAACAAAACTTTTAACAAAATTTTCTCAAAACGTAAATTGAGACTACAGTTTCTTAAATTAAATGGAGTAAAACCTTAAAAATTGCTATAAATATTTGAAATTTTAAAAACCAGCTGCTATATATATATATATATATATATAAATATATATACATATATAATGTATAATATATATATATACGTATATAATGTATAATATATATATAATAACAAAGATATTCCGACCAATAAAATTATAAATTGTATTGATTAAGGCGCCCTGTTACGAGAAATTTTAAAATACATTTAGCTATAAATTGCAAAATGTCAGATTTTGAAATATTTATAGTGAAACAGAATGTATCTCGTTTTTATATCCATCTATTTTCAATTTTAGAAATGTCCAAACATTTTTCTTTTATGCTAATCCTTCGATTCTGTGTCCTTTCACTTTTCTATCCAACTGATGGAAAGGGGAAAAAATGCATGAAAAGTTTTCTATTATGTTAAATTCGAAACAACAAAACAAAATCTTTTTATTTTGCTAGTTCGAATGTACTTAGATAATAAGAAAGGTTTAGAGAAATACTTTTGCTCATACTTAGAGGAGGGATGAATTCTTATTTATATATATATTATGTTCGAAGTGTTTATCAATTCTTTTCGGAGCAGCAAGTTTGTTCTCTGGAATACCAGAACAAAGAGTCAGGTTGTAAATACTTCAAAGATACTTTCACTACTTGCGTGCAGATGGATTATAGCTTTTTTTTTTAAATTATGCTTCCAATATGTGATTACATTCGGAGCTTTTGTTTAAATATGTAGATTAAGTGGTCCCTTTAAGTGGTCTTTTCCCTCTAAAAAATGTTTCTTAAAAAAAAGGCATATTTTTACTGTATATACCTAAGCATAACACTTAACAGAATGCGCAAATGGAAGAATTTTATTTAAATTTTCAATTTCAACGTTTTCATTCTAGTTTTTGTTTTATAGTTGTGAAACACAAAAAAATCCTAAATGTTTGCTTTTTGTAAGTATACTCTGCATGCTATGAAGAATGTGTTTCACGTACATCTTAAAATATATTTTATCTCATACAAAAGAAATTCATGTTCGTACCTCTGTTTCTAACGGTTGAGGATTTTGTATATATATATATATATATATATATATATATATATATATATATATATATATATACAAACATACATATATGTATGTAGTATGTCATATATATGTAGTGAATCGTTGGTCGGTGTTGGTTGGTTTGGAGTTTTGGCACATCTGGTGAAGTGAAAACATCAGAATCAATTTTCATCTTTTTTTTTTTTTTATTTACACACACATAACGTAGATGGTCAATCACCTTTATATTTCACATCTTTTTGGTAAGAACACGTAAACAGACACATATAACAGAAGCGACATTTCACATAACGAACACAAAGACAAAGAGAGCGATCACAAAGATTTTCGCTTTATATACCCGGCAGTAAAGACCACGTGACTATTTTTTAACAAGAGCTCTAATTGGTTACAATGGGGGTGTGACAGAGATTCCTAATGCTAGTTGATTACGATCAAGATTAGGGAGTTAGTTTTGAACCTAAGAATTAAAAGATTATTTGAATATTATTAAAAAAAGTTAATTAAAAGGATGCTAGAAGGAGTTATATATATATATATATGCATGCACAATTGGAAGCATGTTGTAGAATACTAAGTCTTACATTGAAATGGGAACTGATATAATATAGGCTTTTTTGGATTATCTTTTCATCTTCATTTATTCTCAAGAAGTATATTGCACATTCCATCGCCAATTCCTGTATTTCAATACTATGGATGAACTACCTGTTTTAAAAACATTAGCATCAGTAATTTCACTATAAGAATTAAAAATATGTGAAAAACAAAGATAAAATGAAGAAAAAATTAGTTCCCGTACAGCGTACGGGTTCACCTGTTGGCGGCCAGGTTTCAGTAGCCCGTACAGGAATTTGTATAAAAACAATTTCTGAATAAGTTTCTAAATAATGTCAATTTTTAGTAAAATTTTGAGGAAAAGTTACAATTACGACAAACCTTCTACTCCATATTCTAATGAAAATACATTTATATAACTTTTATACCACACATAAATTACATTTATATCTGTATTTTGAGGTAAAAGATGTTTAGTACTTTAAAACATTTTTAAAAATACTGCAAACTTTATACAAGTGATTCGATCAACTACTATTCCTAACTATCCACAAACGTTCAACGTACCTAAATATTCTTCATTAAACAATACAATTGCAATATATGAACTTAAGAATAAAGTTCTTTCGACGAATAAAGTTTTCTTTTGGTAAAATAGTTTATAAGATGTCGTTGAAACTTTCATTCTTATTCCGTGCCATACCCCCTACATGCATTTTATTTGAGCAATTCTTCACCTCCATATTGCTTTATCATTGTAATTACTGAATCAGGAAGCGCTAGAGATTTTTCTAAACAATCTTTTCTGTCGCGTAACGCTTGCTAATATGTACACGAATCTTTCCCGGTGGACATTGTCGATTTACGAAGTTTTGATTTCTATAGTAGCAGTCAAAGGAAGCGACTATTACATCACAAGGCATCTTTTCGGCACATCTGTCATTACTACAATTAGTAATGCAGTAATAGCTCATAATTTATTGATATTCAGAGTTGATTTACCCTTTTCATTGTGAGTCCTTTCTCTCGTATTATTTATTATTATTATTATTTACTTAGTCTTGAATTTGATTTCTTTTATATGTACGACTTACATACTCAAGTTTTGTGACGGTGTCTATATATAAATATTTACTTCTGGTTTAGAAAACTCTGGTTTACTAACTATACCATGATTTTGAGATTCTAATTACTGTAGAAACATAAATAGGTCTTTGAAGTTAACTTCTTATGGCACGTCGGGGAGAGATTTTTCGTTACGCGTTACCGGTTACGCGATGAAAGCAAGTTAAAGATGTATGAAGTTCTGACTTTTACCACGTTTTTAAAAAAGCTGTCGCGAGTTTAACAAATATTCATATCATAACCACGAGATGCAATTTAATATATATATTTAAACTAAAATAAATTCAAAACTCTAAGGAATTTATAATAATAAATGAAACCACTCAACTTGTATTGAAGTGATTTTGAAAATAAAAAGATTTATGGTTTTATGTAAATGGCAACATTAAAAAATAAATAAAAAGAAGACTTAGATTGACGAGTTTTTATGTGGTTGTGAATTATTTAAACTAATCAGTTTTATTATAAATTGGAGGAAACAAAAGCCATCTAAATCTTTTTATCAAACTCAGACAAAAAAACAACTACAGAATCGGAACGATCGTTTTTTTCGTCACGATATGGTATAATTTTTTTTCTACAAAATAATGAAATTTTTTATTTTTTACGATTTTTTTTCTAAAATAAGTCAAAATCGATACGTTTTTATGAAAATGATTTCTAAACCATTCCCATTCAATTTCCGTTTGCGTTAATCAATTGATATTCAACTCTAAGAAAGTTCATGCTTTTCTCTTTCAGAATCAGTCATTTAAAAAAAGAATGCCAAAAATTGTTTTTTTTTTTTTTTTTTTACGTTTTTCAAAAAACACTCAAAGTTTTAAGTAAATATTAAATAACTTCGTTATTTATAAAAGTAATCTCACGAAGCTTTTTTTCTGTGTGTAGAAAATATTATCCATAATTTGCAAATAGATTGAAAAAATTGCTTAAATGTTATGGTTTTAAAAATTTTTTCGCATTTTTCGACTATTAGCTTTTTTACGAGAATTTTTAATAAAAAAATATTCTTAGGTTTTTTTCTTTTGTTTAAAAATTACCATTGTTTTCAATCGATGTGTGAAGTTATAAACCATTAACTTAAAAATTAAGCCTTCAAAATATAAAAACTTTAATCACAAGCGTGATTTTACGAAAAGCCAAGGGTTTGGCGACGAAAACCAGTTTCGCGCCAAATTGGCAATCAACATCTGCTTCATCACGTCCACTTCACATTTTCTTAGGGGTTACACTAGAAAAACTGGAGAAAATGAAATCACTGGTTTTGGTGAGGGAAAAAAAGTGCAAATGAAAAATTTATTTTTGTTTCAATAATGACACACACACACACACACACACATATATATATATATATATATATATATATATATATATATATATATGTGTGGTTCCTAAGCGTTCCAGGAATTTATCTTTATACTATGTGCCTTCTTCCTATTTTTAGTTATCTTAGGTATATAACTATATGTTTATATTTATATTTTTGTTTATATATTTGTGTATGTGTATATATATGTATAAATTTATATATATGTGTATGTATATGTATATGATTATATATTGAAAACATTTTTATATTGGATTATATATATATATATATATATATATATATATATATATATATATATATACATTTTTTGAAATTGATCATGTTGTAAATGATTCTTACTTGATTTATCGTTATATAGATGATTTAATAATTTTTGGTAAAAATAGTGAATACAAACCAAATATTACGTTCTACCCTGATTATCTCAAGCTCCTTAAAAAACTTTAACTCTAATATAGTAGAATTCTTGGATTCAGACTTGCATATTGTTAACAATAATGTAGTCAGTAACACTTTTGACAAAATAGATTCTTTTAAGTTCCATATAATTAAAATTCCTGTATGAAATAGTAACTTGCATATATCAATTTACAGAAATATCATTTTTAATTTTTTATTCAGAAATGATAACTTAACTACCCACAAAATAGAGAGATAAATACAATAATATAAAAAAAATTTTCAATGTTGTTTAGATCATGAATACCCTTTTAATTTCTTAAGAACTTATATTCATCACAAATACATTAACCGTCTTGCTACTTCTAATTCCAAAACCACCGCATAACAATAGGATTTCTAAGTCAGCATGTTAGTGGTCTTGCTGTGAAGATTATATCATAACACTCTCATATCACAGTTTACATCTTTTCCACACACATCTCGAACATCTTACACAATTTTGACAACCAACCAATTCAAATTCTACCACATTTGATTGTCTTCTCTTTTGATATCTGTCTTTGCTGGCTGGTTTAAAAGTTAGTTCAAAAGATGTGTTTATGTATATTCGAAGTTTTTAACTTGGTGAATAATTGATTTTCATTGATTTCAAGACGCTTGATTCTCTTGGAAAAAGCTCTGTGAGTAAAGAAATTTTGTTAAATTATTTTTTGAAAAATACTTTTCTTAAGATTTTTCTACTTTTCTTACGTAATTGTTTTGGGATCTTTCTACATTAAGAGTTTGGGAGAGTTTGTTACATAATAGTAGGGAGTGGTTTTATCATACTCTCTGTGAGTTTTTACATACTCTGAATGTTTGTTTATTTTATTTTATTTGGTTTTTCCTAACGAGTTGCAAAGGGGGAAGGTTGGCGCCTTCAAACTAGTTTAAACCCACTTATTCGGTCCTAAGTCCGAAATTGCTTTCTGACTCGCTAGGTTCTTTTTTGTAGTTTCTTTTTTTATTTTTTTATAATTTTGATCTTCATGTTTAGCTTTTATATTTTATTACGTTATTTTTGTTATGTTCATTGTCTATTTTTCTTGTTTTTGATATATAATACAAATTTCTTTCATATATATATATATATATATATATATATATATATATATATATATATATATATATAAACGATATATATATATATATATATATATATATATATATATATATATATATGTGTGGGAGACAACAAGGGGTCCAAGACGTTGGTCTTTCTTCTATTTTATTTTAACATTAAACAAAAATTAATTAAAAAGGTAGTTTTTACAGATAAGTTTGACGATGATATTCAGAAGGTAACGCCTGCTCGCGCACCTCTCGCGCTCTTCTTTTCTCTCTTTCTCTGCTCTAATGTCCAAGAGTTTTGTTTCTCTTCCACTATTCCGCAAGTTTCAGTTCGTGTTTTAGCTGCGCCTGCGCGCGAAGACTTGTGTTTTGCTTTTGGCTGCATGCCACAACGGCCATTCTGACCGTACGCTGTCCGCAGCGGTATTTCCATGTAGACCAGAGGAGAATCTGAAACATACAAAAAAAAAAACCGGAACAGACAAGGACTATACGACAAATATATAGAGATTAAACATATCATAATTTTTCTGAACTAGACAGTTTCTCCATCATGTGAAGGCATCTCTTCGACATCCGGAAGGTTCCACAGGAAAACATTGTTTTTCACAGGCATAAGAATGTCTTTTTCAACAAGTTCATCTTTGGTTGAACGCATCGATATTCTCCTCTGTAGAGTTCTGGACGTCTGTTCAAAACGATTTCTCTTTTTCCTTCGCTTCCACTGCCAAGGCTCAAAAATTTTTCGGAGCAACACAAACCGATGATGTTCACTCTTCATAGGTAAAGGGTTAGGTGAGCGGGAGATAAATTCCACGGAACTCGTTTTCATGGCACCATTGGCTTTCTTACACAATACTATATCAGAACATTTTTCTCTTACAATACTCAATTTTAACTTAGTACTCTTAATTTTATTACATTTATAATCCTTAATTAGAGAACTCGAATCATTTCTAGTATTAAAGTTCTTAACATATGGCAAATCATAACTACAGTTTTTTATCACATTTGAAACAGAAACATTTGGAAAAGAAACACCACAATCTGCACTCAAAGAGGATCCACTTTCACTCAATAAAACATCGCTCTTTGCGTGGCCTAGTTTCTTTATTTCAGAATATACACTGGGATGTATAATAAATTCTTCGGTCAAGGTCGATGATATTGCCGTTCTCACACTTAAGCTAGGATAGTGTTGATTAAGAGAAATATTTATGGGTTTAACTTCTACTATACGCTGTTCGCCAAAACGTGAACTTAATGTTATGATCTCTTCGGAAGGTGTTTGCACTTTAATTAGTGAGGAATTTAAAACTGGGATCTGGAAACCTGAATCAATCAATGCTGTTACGGGCTGATTTTCCACAAAAATGTTTACGTATTGAAGATTTGCGCATTCATCGCTATTTTGTTTTTCGCTCTCGATTTTCAAAGTATTCACGTTTGTTTTATTATGGATGTGGTCATTAGATTCTTTAGATTTAAAACGCTTCTCACAGTCTCTTGCGCAATGAGATGAATCGCCGCATATAAAGCAATTTTTATTTTCTCTTTCAAGATATTGGGGATAGTTCTCTTTTACTTTTGGTTTAAAGTTTTGTGATCTATTTTTAAAGGGGTCTTGGGTATATCCATAAGTAATAGGAATTTCTTTATGTGATCCGCTTCTAGATGAAATATAAATATCACACTCTTTAGCTAAATCAATAGGCCTAAACCAATCTTCTGCTTCTCGAATGCCAATATGAGTTGCAGTTTCCTTATTTAAAGTTTCATATAATTTATCAAAAATTATAAGATCACATAGAGATTCAAAGGAATTAACTTTTTCTTAACGAACAATAATATTGGAAGTTTGCCGTCAATCTTGCAGCAAATTGGATGTATGTCTCGCCTGATGATTTTACAGCATTTTTAAATGAGTTTAAACACTCGCGAGGGGTTAATTGGAATTCTCTGAGTACTATAGATTTTAGTTTTTCATAGTCATTTAATTCTTCTTCTTTAATATACAGTAAGACGTTATGAGCTCTTTCGCCCAGAAGATTTATTAAAATTTCAGAATTATATTCGTCATTTATTTTCTTGGTTAAAAATGCGCGTTCTAATGATTGGAAGAACAGATTAAAATTTTCAGATCTGGTGGGAACAGGAAGAGATAAAGTTTTTATACTTTTTATCATATTTTCTATGTTAGTTTCGAACTGTTTTTCTTCGACTTTAGCTGCAGGATTTAAACTTAATGCTTTATTTTTAGCCAATTGTAGTTCGATTTCTTTTTCTAATTTTGCTAACTGAAGTTTCGAACATTGAGCTCAATTTTTGTTCTGAAGTTACCTCTCTTTCGTTTTGCGATACTCTCATCTATACAGTTTTGAATTAAAGTTTTAACGAAATCTGGATCACTTTCAAATGTACTACTGTTCTCAATTTTAGTCTTTAGTTTAACTATAATGTCAGTACTTTCGACAATACCGTCTAGTTTCTCAACAACTCTTTTGAGATCCTCTTTAAGAGCGTTTTTATACATTTTAGAAATGGAAAGATCCTACCTTTTTTTTTCTGGCTCCCTTGTTGCTCGCACGTACGATGTATCCAATGAAGAAAAATTTCGATTCCACTGATTTCACCTCTTCGCAGGTAATATAGTTGAAATTGTGGTTCCGGCCTCTACACAGGCGGATTATTCACACTGAGTTAGTTCCAACCTCTACACAGGCGGGATTTTCGTCGATGGGTTTTCCAACCTCTACACAGGCGGAATATTTGTCGATGGTTCGTTGCAAAATACACCTCTACACAGGTTATTTTGTTATTTGTTCCGACCTCTACACAGGCGGAATGAAGTTGAAAAATTCAACCTCTACACAGGTTGAACGAAGTTTCCGAAAAATGGCGGAGCGTCTCCTTCACGGACGCTGTTGTTCATTGTCCAGACTTTGGTTCAAAATCGAAATTTTATCTATCGCGGCCGAGCCCCCATAATTTGTGGGAGACAACAAGGGGTCCAAGACGTTGGTCTTTCTTCTATTTTATTTTAACATTAAACAAAAATTAATTAAAAAGGTAGTTTTTACAGATAAGTTTGACTATGATATTCAGAAGGTAACGCCTGCTCGCGCACCTCTCGCGTTCTTCTTTTCTCTCTTTCTCTGCTCTAATGTCCAAGAGTTTTTGTTTCTCTTCCACTATTCCGCAAGTTTCAGTTCGTGTTTTAGCTGCGCCTGCGCGCGAAGACTTGTGTTTTGCTTTTGGCTGCATGCCACATATATATAGTCTAATTCTCTACAGACAAGAGATAAACATTCACCAATCACATTCGAAAAAAACACAGAGACAGTAAAGAGAACATACAATGAAGGACACTAGATTAAAAATTATAAAATGGATGCTGCAGTATTATAAACATTGCTGACTTAGGACAGCTAATATATAAATTATATAAAAGTGGGGTTGAAAATGTTTTTGGCCAGCCAACCTTCCCCTTTTATGTACATAATACTGAGCAAAAACCTATTGAAAGTAATGGATAGGAATATCTAAATCCATTACAAAATAGAGGTAATTTACAGAAAAATTGCACTTGAAAATGCAGAGCCCACACTAAATCTGAGTGCAATAAATAAGTTATTGCCAGATTCTGGACCCTAATGCAGATTCAAAGCATGAGAATGGCTGAAATGTAGCACTTAATCAAAGTATAAAAATAATAGAAAACCAAAATTAATAAAAGAGTTACGAAAAGCCATAACTTTAGAGACACTAGAGTATATATGAATTAAAAAATAATAATTAATTTTAACTAATAATAGAATATGGAGGTAAATATAACTATGAAATGTGTAAATTTATAGTATTAAACTATAATTAATCTAAGAATTTTAATCCTTACAATATTGAATAGCTTTATTCATATAACTGTTGATAAAACACCTAATTGGGTATTTCTGATTTAAGCAGTATTTAGTAAAAATGTTTATAGTTATTTATTATTTCTGATTTTTTGACACTAAAATTTATTGCGTTGTATATAAATAATAATAATATTTCTAAATATAGAAATATATATATATATATATATATATATATATATATATATAGATGTGGGAGACAACAAGGGGTCCAAGACGTTGGTCTTTCTTCTATTTTATTTTAACATTAAACAAAAATTAATTAAAAAGGTAGATAAGTTTTTACAGATAAGTTTGACGATGATATTCAAAAGGTAACGCCTGCTCGCGCACCTCTCGCGTTCTCTTTTCTCTCTCTTTTTCTGCTCTGATGTCCAAAAGTTTTTGTTTCACTTTCACTAGTTCAAAAGTTTCCACAGTTTCAGTTCTCATTAGCTGCGCCTGCGCGCGAAGACTGTGTTTTGCTTTTGGCTGCATGCCACAACGGCCATTCTGACCGTACGCTGTCCGCAGCGGTATTTCCATGGAGACCAGAGGAGAATCTGAAACATACAAAAAAAAAACGGAACAGACAAGGACTATACGACAAATATACAGAGATTAAACATATCAAAATTTTGTTGAACTAGACAGTTTCTCCATCATGTGAAGGCACCTCTTCGACATCCGGAAGGTTCCACAGGAAAAATTGTTTTTCACAGGCATAAGAACGACTTTTTTAACAAGTTGATCTTTGGTTGAACGCATCGATATTTTCCTCTGTAGAGTTCTGGACGTCTGTTCAAAACGATTTCTCTTTTTCCTTCGTTTCCACTGCCAAGGCTGAAAGATTTTTCGGAGCAACACAAACCGTCGATAATTACTATTCATAGGTGAAGGGGTAGGAGATTGGGAGATAAATTCCACGGAACTCGTTTTCATGGCACCATTGGCTTTCTTACACAATACTATATCAGAACATTTTTCTCTTACAATACTCAATTTTAACTTAGTACTCTTAATTTTATTACATTTATAATCCTTAATTAGAGAACTCGAATCATTTCTAGTATTAAAGTTCTTAACATGTGATAAATCATAACTAGAGTTTTCTATCACATTTGAAACAGAAACATTTGGAAAAGAAACACCACAATCTGCACTCAAAGAGGATCCACTTTCACTCAATAAAACATCGCTCTTTGCGTGGCCTAGTTTCTTTATTTCAGAATATACACTGGGATGTATAATAAATTCTTCGGTCAAGGTCGGTGATATTGCCGTTCCAACACTTAAGCTAGGAGAGTGTTGATTAAGAGAAATATTTATGGGTTTAACTTCTACCATACGCTGTTCGCTGCCAAAACATGAACTTAATGTTATGATCTCTTCGGAAGGTGTTTGCACTTTAATTAGTGAGGAATTTAAAACTGGGATCTGGCAACCTGAATCAATCAATGCTGTTACGGGCTGATTTTCCACAAAATGTTTACGTATTGAAGATTTGCGCATTCATCGCTATTTTGTTTTTCGCTCTCGATTTTCAAAGTATTCACGTTTGTTTTATTATGGATGTGGTCATTAGATTCTTTAGATTTAAAACGCTTCTCACAGTCTCTTGCGCAATGAGATGAATCACCGCATATAAAGCAATTTTTATTTTCTCTTTCAAGATATTGGGGATAGTTCTCTTTACTCTTTGGTTTTAAAGTTTTGTGATCTATTTTTAAAGGGGTCTTGGGTATATCCATAAGTAATAGGAATTTCTTTATGTGATCCGCTTCTAGATGAAATATAAATATCACACTCTTTAGCTAAATCAATAGGCCTAAACCAATCTTCTGCTTCTCGAATGCCAATATGAGTTGCAGTTTCCTTATTTAAAGTTTCAAATAATCTATCAGAAATTATAAGATCACTTAGAGATTCAAAGGAATTAACTTTTCTTAACGAACAATAATATTGGAAGTTTGCCGTCAATCTTGCAGCAAATTGGATGTATGTCTCGCCTGATGATTTTACAGCACTTTTAAATGAGTTTAAACACTCGCGAGGGGTTAATTGGAATTCTCTGAGTACTATAGATTTTAGTTTTTCATAGTCATTTAATTCCTCTTCTTTAATATACAGTAAGACGTTATGAGCTCTTTCGCCCAGAAGATTTATTAAAATTTCAGATTTATATTCGTCATTTATTTTCTTGGTTAAAAATGCGCGTTCTAATGATTGGAAGAACAGATTAAAATTTTTCAGATCTGGTGGGAACAGGAAGAGATAAAGTTTTTATACTTTTATCATATTTTCTATGTTAGTTTCGAACTGTTTTTCTTCGACTTTAGCTGCAGGATTTAAACTTAATGCTTTATTTTTAGCTAATTGAAGTTCGATTTCTTTTTCTAATTTTGCCAACTGAAGTTTCGCGAGCTCAATTTTTTGTTCTTCTGAAGTTACTTCTCTTTCGTTTCGCGATACCCTCTCATCTATACAGTTTTGAATTAAAGTTTTAACGAAATCTGGATCACTTTCAAATGTACTACTGTTCTCAATTTTAGTCTTTAGTTTAACTATAGTGTCAGTACTTTCGACAATACCGTCTAGCTCTTCAACTACTCTTATGAGATCCTCTTTAAGAGCGTTTTTATACATTTTATAAAAATTTAGAAAGATCCTACCTTTTTTTTTTCTGGCTCCCTTGTTGCTCGCACGTACGATGTATCCAATAAAAACGTTGATTCCACTGATGTCACCTCTTCGCAGGTTATATCGTTAGATGAAAAATAGTTCTTGAAATTGTTCACCTCTTCGATTTGTCACCTCTTCGCAGGTGTTTTCGTCGATGGGTTTTCCAACCTCTACACAGGCGGAATATTTGTCGATGGTTCGTTGCAAAATACACCTCTACACAGGTTATTTTGTTATTTGTTCCGACCTCTACACAGGCGGAATGAAGTTGAAAAATTCAACCTCTACACAGGTTGAACGAAGTTTCCGTAAAATGGCGGAGCGTCTCCTTCACGGACGCCGTTGTTCATTGTCCAGACTTTTGTTCAAAATCGAAATTTTATCTATCGCGGCCGAACCCCCATAATTTGTGGGAGACAACAAGGGGTCCAAGACGTTGGTCTTTCTTCTATTTTATTTTAACATTAAACAAAAATTAATTAAAAAGGTAGATAAGTTTTTACAGATAAGTTTGACGATGATATTCAGAAGGTAACGTCTGCTCGCGCACCTCTCGCGTTCTCTTTTCTCTCTCTTTTTCTGCTCTGATGTCCAAAAGTTTTTGTTTCACTTTCACTAGTTCAAAAGTTTCCACAGTTTCAGTTCTCATTAGCTGCGCCTGCGCGCGAAGACTGTGTTTTGCTTTTGGCTGCATGCCACATATATATATATATATATATATATTTATATATACTTAGCAACAATACTAAATCCTTACTACAAATTTACTACTATTGCAAAAAAAAAATATTTAATGCCCAAAGAAGATTTCTATCAATTAGTGGGAATGTCTAACGAAAAGGACTTTTACTTCATGTTATTTCGCCTTTTTATCATCATATCGAACTCCATTTCAAATATTTTTATACCGCCTCTGCCGGATACGGTAAAACATTCGTCATTAAACTTTTGATAGAAATTTATAATCGCTATACGAACAATGATGGATACTGTCATGCATATATAACTTGTGCTTCAGCTGGTAAAGCAGCAGTAGCTATTTCAGGAACGACTGTTCTTACAGCTTTAAAAATTTCTTTCATCAAGATTACTTCCGTTACATTCTGAAACTGCTCAACAATGCAGAACTCTTTTCAAATACATAAAAGTCACAATCATTGATGAGATAAGTATAATCAGTGCTCAAGTATTATTGAAGGTTGATTCCAGATTGAAACAAATAACTGGACATTTTCAGTCAAATTTAGGTGGATTAGATATTATTTTAATAGGAGATTTACGTCAATTACCACCAGTTCGTTCTACGCCCATCCATAAGCAACCGGCATAGACCATCGTTGGACCAATTTTATGGCGAAATCTAAAATTTTGTGAACTAAATGAAGTAATGCGTCAAGCGAATCCACAACTTTCTTCTATACTTACAAGTATTGGAAACAGCGAGCAATTTGAGGAAATAGAAATAACTCTGATTGAGTCTCGTTCTTGTATTATGAAAGAAGCTGAATTAAGGTGTCCTCAAGATATAACATTATTCAACACTAACAATTCCGTCGTTGAGTATAAGAATAAAATATTGGATGCATATGCGGACAGAGTCCCACATGTATTTGTGTGAGTGCATGTGTGTGAGTGTATTCATATATATATATTAGAACATTCGTGTGTGTGTGAGTGTATTCATATATATATAAGAGCACATTCGTGTGTGTGAGAGAGAGAAAGAGAGAGAGGACTGGGGTTACCTTTATGTTACCTATGTTATGTAATCATTTTTTTTTATGCTTAGAGGAGTGTAAGGGGGATTTTATGAGTCGCAGATAGCTATGAAATTTTAACAGCACACACTTGAGAAGGTAATGGGCTCAAGTTTTATTAAATAAGAAATTTGTACAAAAATCACCGATGGGTAGCGCTGTAGAATTACAAATAAAAAGCTCTTGTTATGTTCTACTTGAGTACCGTGTTTTTATCCTAAACTTTTTAAATCTCTAAACGCAGAGTTTTCTTTATTTATTAGTTAGTAAAAAAGTAATGTTAAAGTAAAAGTTAATTACTACAGAAAGCAGTAAGTCTAAGGGTAGCATTGGTAACGATTGGAAAGCCCATATGTCAGTTTACTTTACCAAAAAACAACATGAAAATGAGTGTAACATATGAAATTAAAAAATATTTTATTACCGTTAACATTCCATGTTAGTTATATTCTAAAAGAGAGATTATCTGAATTTAAAATTAATATATGCCACATATTCTTCTGAAGCACATAAATTATTGCTTTCTACCCAAATGACGTTTTACAGTTACTTATAATTTGATCTTATTCAGCGATTGCTTTTCTCTGAATTCGTGCAAACAGATATATTTTTGATAATGTATTTAACAATCGTTGCTTAATATTTGCCCATCTGCAGTAAACATGATACTTTCACCAAGAAATGAATGTGGAGTTGATGCAGAGGAATTAGTCATGTGTTTGAGAGCAAAACAGTTTAATAATAAGTGATTTTGGAAGCGTGTTCCATTGGGTAAACTATTCATCGATGTACGAGCACAGCGCGAGTCAATACATGAAGCATACGTAATTTAGGCACACGCTTCGTACGTCACGAGCTCTGGTATTTTAAAATAAACATTTCCCCAGAGAAACCAAATATGTTGGCAACATGGAAATGAAAGTGTTTGCTCGAGATGGCTTGTTAACATTAATAAGTTTCTCTCGCATCGCACAGACTACACTTATTAGATAATATTCGTATCACTTCCAGAAGCGATTGCAGGGAGTTGATTCGAGGGTCTTTTCTTTTCTAGACGTTCAACTCAAAAATCTCTCTTTGTTTACAGTCGTTATTTTAAAACAAGACAATCCTTCGTTAATATGATGTATGGGGGTGCAATTATACATTCTGAATTTGTAAATGATTTGACTTTACACTCATATAAAGCTGTAAGATATTAATTAGATATATAACTAAACCATAAATAATCAAAAATAAATGTAAAATACTTCACGAAGCTCCTATACATTTGCTGGAGCTCCCTTTAAAATAAACGTGGAGGAGAAGAAATGTGAGAATTTGTCAAAAGCAACAAAATGAAAATGTAGAAAAATAAAACAATATCTTTGTTACCCCGGTAGAAAATATAATTTATTTTGCAATTTTAACGTACTTTTTTTTAAGGGATTTGTATCCCTTTCAATTTTACTCAAAATTAATTTTAGCTTCCAAACAAAAATGTTAACCCCATGCATTGCATTGAGTTTACTAAATATTTTCATCTTTTATTTACATTTCTTTGCTGAGCTACATTTTACAGTTGTGTTTCACGAATGTGGTTTCTTAGGTTTGTTTAAAGCAGAGCTTGTCGATTTTTTTTCGAATAAATTAATGTTATACTCCAAAATGGAACATTGTAAGGTATCCGGCTACGTTCGGAACCGCGATATTGAAAAAGCTTACAAACGAATATTTCCTTTACTATTTAGTGCCATTTAGATTAGAATACACGTACATAAAATTGTTTTAAACTATTTTTACAATAAAAAAATATGTAAAAGTAACATTTAGGCAGGAAATGAACATAGAATTGCTTATTTCAAGAACATTCATGGAAAATAATAAAAATATGTTGCCTGTATATAGCGCAGGTCTCTGTACAGAGCATGAACTAGGTTTTGATGTATGTAACTTAGAGAAGTTGATTTTTCCATGGTTTAGTCTATCAGAGTGGAGAAATTTTAACACCGGCAACTATTTCTTTTGTTAATAACTCTGAAAGTAATGTGAATTTTTCAAAAGTTTTAGTTCAGGCTCTCTGGAGAAGTCTTAGCTATATATATGTAAAATATTATTATTTTAGAAGCATTTGTCATAAAAGGAGAATGTTTTGAAAATAGGTAATTCGATGTTAATTTTTTGCCGGAATATTGCATTTAAATAATTTTTTATTATATTCTTAAAACAATTTTACGCGTGTATTCTAATCAAAGTGACACTAAATATTAAAAGAAATATTCGTTTGAACGCTTCTGCAAAATCATGGTTTCGAACATAGTCGGATACTTTAAGCAGCATTGCACATATAAACCTTTTATTTTCATGTTTTTCTGCAAGTAGTCTAACCAAAATAAGCTGTATCTCGGAAGCCATGCAACTTAGAGAATGTCATGTGTTTCTGTCTTAGCTCCTGGTCAGTGGGCGGAGATGTGCGTTGGACGATGGATTCCTCCTCCGCCCTCTGGTGATTGTACGCAGGAACCGTCAGTAGCCCCCCCGAAACAGGGCAGGGAAATGACACTAAGAACTCTGCTTCCATCGATTTTTGCTTCCAGGTGTCGTTGCCTAAATCCTTTTTCTCGTAACTTGCAACAAGAAAAATATATATCCTTAGTAAAGAAAGAGATAAAAGAAAAACAAATAGAGCAGAAGGAAATGATAATCATACTTTTTTTTCCTTGACAACAGGATTCTTAGATTTCTGAATGTCCAAACTAATTCGAAATCTCTTGAGATACAGAAATTTAAAATAATTATTTTATTACTAGAATATTCTTTAATTGATTTTTACTAATGTTTTCAATGTCCCAGTAGTATAAAATACTCAAAATATTTATGTAAATGAGATTCAATTAATTTGATTAGGGAAAATAAAACTTCATCAACTTCTAGCTGAAAATGTTTAAAGTAGAAACTTGTGATAAATTTAGTATATGGTTACATTATTATGTTACAAGAATGACGCATTTGATTACAGTATTCAACTACATTCGGAACCGTGATTTTGCAAAAGTGTACAAACTAATATCTTACAGGCAAATAATATGTAGGCAAAATATTATTATTGCATGGAAGCATTTCCCGTAAAAGGAGAATGTTTTGAAAATAGGTAATTCCATATTCATTTTTTGCTAAAATATTGCGTTTAAATAATTTTATGTTATAGTAATATTCTTAAAAAAATTTATACGTGTTTCTTATCAATGCGACACTAAATATTAAAAAATATTCTTTTGTAAGATTTTTCAAACTCACATTTCCGAACGTAGTCAGATACCTTAAAGACTATTGTCGTTGATGTGTGAATGCGTTTTTGCCCCTTAAGTATTCTCAAATATAATTGGTAATTCTTTCCTACAACCTAACTGCGACAAATAGAAACATCTTATTTATTGTTATTTCTATTTAACTCTTTGCTGAGAATCTTTTAACACACCAAAAGCATTGTTTGTCGCAATAACAACAATCAAAATTTTTAATAAACTAAAAAAGATCTATGAATTTCTACTATAGGAAAAGAAGAGTTGTGATTACCTTTTCGTATGCCTTTAATTATAGAAGACCGCCGAGAATTGGAAAAGAAAGAGGCTTTTCTAAACACTACTTCATTCAAATAGTAGTTCTCATAATAAGTAAAGCAGCTAATATTTTCATTTTAGTATTTTAATTCGACGTAATACTAACGTAAAACATAAACACACAAAACGTTAAATTAACTGAAATCTACAATGCATTTACCTTAACCAAAAATTTGTGCAGTGATTTCGAAATCGTACTTTATGTTTCAAAATCAAAACAAATACGCAGTCCCATGTGCATACGTGAGTTGAGATGTCAGTCATTAGCAAAACCGATCTTAGGGTGTCTGTCGCCCGTATGCAAAGACCGAAGGGGCTCGAGAGAATTTTTCATATTTTGATTAATACTTAGCGTTTACCTTATAAAATCATAAAAGTAAAAAATTAATAAAGAAGCAAACAGACACAGAAGTAGCTTCTTTCCTCTGGTTTGTTCTTCTAAATTGTAAGTCTGTAACTGAATTTAAAATTTTTATTTCCACAAGTATATACTGAATTTAGAAACTCTTATGCCTTAGGTAATTTAAACCACATGAGATATTTTTGTAAAGCAACTTTTATCAAAAATAATTTTTGTGACGCTTTTGTTAAGCATCGATCCACAGTGCGTCGTCAGTGCCGCTGATAAACAAGAAAAACCTTTCTATTGCGGTATTTTCGACTCTACCTCGAGTTTTGCTACCAACTTGAAGATGTGGATAAAAAATAGACATTAATGGACTATGGACCAACAATTTGTACCCTAATATTTTATTTTTTTTAAACCAGCGTTTCTCAAACTGTGGAACGTAGCAACTCTACGAATGGGGGGATGCCAGCATATTGAAAAGTTTAAAACAAAAGATGATTGAAAAAAAATTATTCATTTACTGAAAGTATACAATCAAAATACATGCCGACATAATAAAAAATAAAATACACATTTACACTTATAAATGCATTTTGTAATTAATTTAACAATACTAAGTTAAGGACTAGTTTAATAATTACCTCCATGACCTTGTCATATATAATATTACGTGCATAAATTAGAACTTATCTTGGCAATTCGTACGGTTTGTAATGAATCCCTTCCCTGCCCATCAAAAGTTTCGCTTCCCAATGTCAACCGTTTTCCACGTAGGCGCGCCTATGCGATAAATTGGGGGAGGAGGGGAAACAAGCAAATCTATATATAATCTGAAATAAAGTACATTCTTTGCAAACATTGTCAAGGTCCTTTTATTGCATTCTAAAGCCTCCGGAATAATTTTATGGATAGCAGTGCACAGAAAGATCGTACTTCGGAAAGACGTATATTTACGTCCGGGGCAATTAACACGTTGACTGAGTGAGACGTTTATATACACCGGTAGCACTTAAGAGGTTAAAGTAGTGTGTGTTTAGCATCAAAGTACAGAATTGTTGAATTCAAAAAATTGTTATTGTATGAAGGGGGCGCGATGGCAAATTATGATTGAATATTGGCTCGCGAATATTGAAACTTTGAGAAGCGCTTTCTTACACTATACTACGTTATCGGGAAATCAAGACTTACATTGATTTTTCAATATATCTGTTCAAAAAGCAGCCTATTTATTCGATTTATATGTTTGATTTTGAGAAATTCATAAAAAATCTTGCTTAATTGATAGAACTTACTTTGGCGGTGCACGCCTGCTAGGATCGGCCTTGGCCATTGGTGATAAGAGTGTTGCCAGACACAACGCTGCTTCTGTCACTAATAATTTTCAACAACTGATAACAGTCGTAATTTTATTTTAATTTTACGTTATTACAGTGGTAATAATATATCAGTAAAATATTTTACTAACTGTAATACATGAAAGAGATTTTGATCGTGAACGTGAAGAGCTGTCGTCTGATAACGGGTTCCAAAGACTGTTTGAATGGATTGGTTCATTCAAAACATTTGGGACTCAGTGGAATTTGATTCAAGTTTCTTCCGTTTATCGCAGCCTTCATCTATTCAAGGGGGAAGAGGGAGTGTAGGGCTGTTCCGGAAATTCGTGCCAGAAAACGATTCGTACCGAGGAAACCCTAAAATGTGTGTCGGCTTTTCACTCTTTTCTCTGAAAAGGAAAGCATTCATTATATTTTCTTTCCAATAGTCTGAGATATGAAACAAGATAAGATTTCGGAGCTATATTTTTTCAACCTTATTGAGGAATTTTTATTTTAAAATTGAGGTCAAACTCTTTACTGGAATTGCTTTTCTTCCCCCTCTAAGCGAAGAAAGATAGATTTATCTATATATATTTCTTATGGCCTGTGTTTCTACTATCGCGTCCAATAGCGTAGCCAAGGAAAATAATTTCTGATCTCCGAAGTTTTGCTCAAGAATAAATCAGTATTTAATTTTTGACACTTAGTGCCAGCTGAATATATAAAATTGTTTTGAGTATATTATTACAAAAGAAGAATTATTTAAATACAATTTTTGGCACAAAATGTGTAAGAGGCTCGCACCTCTCTCTTGGGAACCTAGAAATGAGGGTGGTAGGGAAGAAACACACGACATGATCCAATTAATTTATTTATGTATCACACAATGAAAAGACACAATATCAAATATTAATAGTAAGAAAATGTCTCAAAGCTAACCGTGAATGTGGAACAACGACGGTAAAACACGAATTATTAGGAGACCATCAAACTTGATCCTTGCTTTATACAGGATCTAACCTATCATCCGATTTAATCCAATACCAATTCAATCTCACTGACCAACCGTCACTTTAAACTTCCTCGTAATGATTTCTTAATCACAATAATTCAAATATGATACCTTCAGCAGCAATTTCACCTGATTCGAGTATATCTCCTCTCCTACTCTCTATTCAAGCTAGAAAGCTTCTACTATATTTAGTAAGTTAATTTACGAGTCTCTTCTTCCGAAGGGTTGGTTGTGAATAAAGAGAATTGATAACGCAAAGATTTCCTAAGAGGATTAATTGAAGGAAGCTTCTATAATAATAATATTTTGCCTACATATATATATAGTTAGGATATCTATACAAAGTAATTACGTATTTTCACAGACATACGATCAATTGAAATAAAAACTGATGTTCTTGTTACAAATTTTCTACTCTCATATAACAAAATATTAATTCAACTCAATATTATATGTTTAAAAAATCTTAGATTGTCCCCAGTGTAAAAGTCCTAACTATGTACAGGCATTATGTTATTATTATACGTAGAGGCATTTATCCTAAAAGAGAATGTTTTGAAAAGATGTCTTTCTTTCTTCCTTTTTTTGCCAGATAATTGCATTTAAATAATTGATTTATTGTAATGATATTCTTAAGATAATTTTACATGCATATTCAAATTCAAATGTGTGTGACACTAAGTAATAATAATAATAATAATATATATATATATATATATCAGTGGCGCAAACAAGGGGGGACCAGGGGTCCGGACCCCCTCCCATAGCCCTTGATTTTTTTTTCAATTGATAATAATCCTATGTATATATTATGCAAAATAATTTCAAAAAATAAATAAATATAATTTCTTTTCTCTTTTCCTTCCAAAACGGAATGACATGCGAACATAAAACTTCAAATTTGTTTAAAATTTCCCTGCCCAATTCTGAAATTTTATCTCCTATATATATATATATATATATATATATATATATATATATATATATATATATATATATATATATATATATATATATATATATATATATATATGTCTAATTTCTAATGACTCCTAATTTTCAGAAACACGTCGAATCACCCTGTTTATCGTTAAAAATCGAAAGATTCAAAACACAGCTGCATTTTTCATTTTGTTTTTACTTTCTTCAAAAGTCCCCAAACAACGAATCACATCAAAAGGGCGAGTTTCTTATTTTCTCCACTGGTCTGTCATATGAAACTTGGTAAAAGAACTCGCCCCCATAACTATAAATCTACTTCTCGAGTACCAGTGACCAACGTTTCTACTACCATGAAACGCGATATTTACAGTGGTGGCAAAAAGTCCTGAACACACTCATTTTTTAGCGTAATTTTTTTGTTTGACTTCATTTTTCGTTGTGAAATTATCGCTCTATCTTAAATATTGTTATTGATTTTAATGTATTTTTTTATGCTGATTTCAAATATACTACTAGTTTCTTAATGACTAAAATATTTTTTGTAGTAAAGCTGTCTGAAACCAATAATGTAAAATATGTGCAGAATAAAACAATACAGAATAACATAATATGCAAAGAAAAATAACACGAAAATTGACAAATACGGTATATTTAATATATATATATATATATATATATATATATATATATATATATATATATATATATATATATATATATATAAGCATTTTGAAAATTACATTTTTGTCACATGTTAGAAAATCAATATTTTATGGGCCAGCCGTTTGCTATAATTACGGCTCTACATCTTTTTGGCATGGAATGCACTAATTTCAAAAGAAGATTTTTCGTGACAATGTGGTTGAAGGAAAATATTAAAGCTTCTCAATTAATTCACGTTTATTTGAAGGTTTTTTCTTTGAATTTTCATAACCAATTTTAAACCATAAACTCTCTATCGGATTAAGGTCGGGAGACTGTCCTGGCCAGTTCATTCTATTCACAGTACGGTCTTCCAACCCTTTCGTGACTACCTTTGCACGATGGCAAGGAGCGTTATCGTCCTGAAAAATCCATGACTGATTCCCCAAAAGGTCTCTCGCAGTTGGTAGCAATTTATTTTAAAGTATTTCAATGTAATCCATGGCTTTCACTGTTCCGCTAACGATGTGAAATCTTCCAACACCATGAGAAGACATGCAACCCCATACCATCACTTGTTGGGTACTTTACTGTGGGCTTCAGACACTAAGAGCTGAATGCCTCATGAGTGCGTCGTCTTACATAGGCACTACTTTGGTTGCCAGAAATACAAAACTGACTCTCGTCACTAAATATTACCTTTTCCCAGTCTTTAATAGTCCATAATGAATGTTCCCTTGCCCACGTCAATCGCCTCTTGCGTTGAAATTCAGTCAGTAATGATTTTGGGCGCGCTTTACAGCCACGTAACCCAATTTCCAGCAGTCTTCCTCTAACAGTTCTTGGGCACACACTCACATTTGATGTCAAAGTCCATTGTTTCAAAATTTGCGAGGAATTAAGCTTTCTGTTTGAAAGCAATAACCTGTTTTCACGTAGAGATGTTTTTCTTGGTCGTCCTGATTGCCCCCTGTCCGCAATAAAATATGTTTCAGAAAATCTTTTCAAAGTTCTCACAACAGTAGAAAGACCACATAGTACTTTATTAGCAATTTGGCGCATAGAATAACCTTCTTCCTTCAAATGTATTGTTTTGTACCTTTTATTCTCAGGCAGATATGAAAATTTAGCCATAATTCCAATATTTTCCATAAACGCACTTCAAATTGCTTTCAATACACTATTTTCCACAAGCCCACACAACTGCATTCAATACAATAAACCACGTTTTACCTTTTTCTTCCAACCCTTTTTCACTACTGCTCTCTGATTGGTTGAAATAATGGAGCATTTCATTGGTGGAAAACACACTCACTCATTCTTACAGTGACCTTGTGCTTTCTTGTCAAGGTTGTTTCAACATATGAATGAAACTATTTACTTTAGAAGAAATCTACAAACATATTTGAAATCAGCATGAAAAAATACACTAAAACCAATAACAATATTTAAGATAGTGCGATAATTTCATAACGAACAATGAAGTCAAACACAAAAATTATGCAAAAAAATTAGTGTGTTCAGGACTTTTTGCCTCCACTGCATCTTTTCAGTGGGATAATTTCAATTCAGTTATGGCAAATGTTTTAGTTTGAAGCTTAACAGCTGTAAAGGAAAAGAGAGAACTAAGGGCTCCAACCCAATTCCAGTAGCATATAGATTTTGTAACTACGAGACCCACATATTTTTTCAACACAGCGTAAATCCTTTTTGATTTTTAAGTTGTCAAAAAATAAGGTTTTTAATTATATTGTAAAAATGATCAAAAGAAATCGTAAAAGAAAACAAGTTACATTATTGTCTTTTATGAAAAAAATACGTAAAGATGAACAACAAAATACTCAGGAAGTGAAAGAAGATTCTTGGTCTACCGCAAATGGTTTGCCTCAGCATGAAAAGGTATTGGATGATGATATACGAGTGAAAATGGAAGTAAGTGAAAATTTAAGGTATGCAAGTAGCAGCCAAAATAATGAAAATAATATTCTAACTCCAGTTTGAATATTTGTAACTGATTGTAATATTGTAACTGATTTTGATATAGCGAATTACATTAAAATTAAAGGACCCATACCAAATCCTGAGGTAATTGATATTTTAAGCAATATATGGTACCTCGATAAAAAGTATACTTTTCCGATTACACTTATAAAATCAAAAAATTTGAAATTTCAAATGCAGTGGTTTTCAAAATGGCATTGGTTGTCATATTCTCAAAAAATGGATGGTGCTTTCTGTAAATATTGCGTTCTATTTTCCACGAATGAAGTAGGTGCCCACAAAAATCAGAGAGCACTGGGAAATTAGTATCAGAACCTTTCAAAAAGTGGGACAAAGCAATAGATTATTTTAAATATCACAATGCATTAAAATATCCCAAACAATGTTTCAAAATTTATTCAAATTTGAAAAAAAATTAGTGAAAATTATATCGTTAGTATCGACAAAAAGAAAGCTAAAGAAGTTAATAAAAATCGACAAATTTTATGTTCCATTATTAAAACTGTAATTTTCTATGGAAAACAAGGAATTGCTTTAAGGGGGCATTCGGATTATGGCTCCTTAAATAAAAGTGAAGGAAACTTCTGAGCGCTGGTTAAATTTCGTGTAGAAGCTGGAGATGATGTTCTAAAAAACCATTTAAAAGACAGTGGGAGAAATACCTACATCAGTTGGAGAACACAAAATGAAATAATTTCATCAAACAATGAAATTATGTTAAAAGATATTGTCAACCGTGAGAACAAAAATGAGTGTTTCAGCATCATTGCGGACGAAACCACTGATATTGCAGGGATTCAGCAGTTAACTTTAGCTGTACGCTTTATCAATGATTCATGAAGAATTCCTTCAATTTATTCCAGTAACTAGTTGTACTGGTATTGATCTAGCCTCAACGATTTTCAAATCTTTGGAATCCTTTGGAATAAATTTATCGTTTTTGAGGGGACAAGGTTACGATGGAGCTAGATCAATGAGTAGGGAACGACAAGGTGTAAATGCTCATTTAAAGGAAAAATATCCTCTTGCTTTATACGTGCAATGCAGTTCACATAGTTTAAATCTTGCAATATCCGATTCATGTGGTATATTAGAGATCCAGAATTGTATGGGAATTGTATCAAGAATTTATAATTTTTTTCAAACACCAAAACGACAACATTATCTAAAATCTAAAATTGTGGAATATTGCCCAGACTCAAAAAAAAAAAAAATTGGTTGGAATGTGCACGACAAGATGGGTTGAAAGACATGATTCTATAATCGTCTTGGTAGAGCTCTTCCCAGCCGTTATAGCAGCCCTTGAAGAAATTTCGTTTTGGAAAGACAGAGACGCCTCAACTCATGCATCTTTAATCCATGCTGCATTTTTAAAATCATGTTTCTTAATATCCCTACTGTGTTTAAGTAAGTTGCTTGCTGTAACTAAAAAGCTTTGTGAATATTTACAAACAATTACTCTGGATTTGAAGAAAGCTCTAAATTACGCGGACGCAGTAATTGAAAGCCTCGAGGATTTTAAAATTAACCCTGATTGTATTTTTAAAGAAATATATGACGAAGCTGAAGAATTATTAAAAGGTTCAGAAGGAAATAATGCAGAATTGACGATGCCGGAAAATGCTCCGGTTATCGCAATAATGTCCCAGCTGCTAATGCCGAAGAATACTATAGGCGAAACATTTTTCTACCTGTAATAAACAACATGATCTCCGAACTCAAACTACGATTGCAGAAGCAAAATAATATTTTAGGAGACTTTTCATGCTTGATGAACGCAACATATAATGAAGAAAATGTAAATGACTTTTTGAAATTAGTCGAATTTTATTCAAAAAGCGAACCTTTATTTTTAGAGCACATAGATGTTTTACTTTCCGAGTTGAAACTCCTTAAGAGGACATTAAAACACGATTCTTCACAATCCGCATTTGAAAATTATTTGTCCTGCAATAGTGTATTTTATCCTCATGTTAAAAGACTTTTAAAAATTTTATGCACGCTTCCCATAACAAATTGCACAAGCGAGAGATCTTTCTCTACTTTGAGAGAAGGGTCAAAACATACTTATGAAGTACCATGCATAACGAACGTTTAAATGGTTCCTGAGGAAGTTGTAAATGAAATGGCAAAAAAACCAAGAAAACTAGATTTTATTCTGTAATTATTTAAATAAGCCTACAGAAACAAATTGGTAACTGTAAATGAAAACATTATAATTACCATGCTTTTAGTTTTGTCATTACTGATTAAAGTGAGTTTTTTTCTTCTATGACTTAATACTTCTATAATGATGAGTTTGCTTTGTTGTTTTTATTTTTGAATTATGAAAAAAAGTAAATATATGAATTCTTGTGATTTCTGGTAATTTAATTAAGTATTTGTTATTAATTAATTATTTTATTAATTAATGGAATTATTTGTTTAATAATTTATTTTGTACTGTCTTTTGTTCCCGGCTTATTAGGCCGTTATGCTTGACGGCGTTTTAGCTTATAAGAGAAAAGTGAACTTTCGACCTTCGCCCCCCTGAAAAATTTCTGTGTGCGCCACTGATATATATAAATCTTCATTTATACGTTTTTGCAAAATCACGGTTCCGACTGTAGTCAAAATAAGCGTCGGTTTCGCAGTTCTTTGTCAAGCCCCCGAATAGTGGCTAAGTTTACATAAATACTACATAGTAAATCCTTTATAAAATATAATTCATATTTATATACAGTTGTTATCCATTTTTACTTATTTCATAACTTATTTTAAATTCATTTAATATCAAATAAATTAGTTATTATTTTGCCATCGAGAATTCAACATCTACGTTTTCGGGGTGTCGATGGATTAAAAATCTTGTTAAAACTGTATACAATGCTTGAGAGACGCAAATATGTTTCTGAGTGCTGAATTATACCCAAAAGCTTACTTAAAAAAATAATAATTATTAAATAATTTCAAAATAAAAAAATAAAGCTTTTTCATGTTTTTTTTTTTAAATCTGTTCTTAGGCACTCTTGCCAACAAAATCATTTCCATCTCTTCATCATGAACATAATTGTGAGAAGCTTCTAAGTAACATTTTCATTCAATGCTTCCTGTGTTAATAAGTGTACCCGCTATTATTGTGGAAGAAAAAAAAACTAAAATCCATATAAAAAGCAAATTTTTTAGCTACATATAGCATTTAATAATTAGGTAACTGAAAATTCTCTTTATTTTAAAATAATAAAAGATGACATTTAAATATTCATAATTCTTAATACTTCCGCACATAATGAGCAATGAATAACATTCACAAGTAATACTAATAAACTTAAAGTTTTAAAAGTAGTTTTTTTTAATAGTTTTTATTTAAAAACTTATTATAAAAATCCTGTAATATCATAAGATAGCAAACTTACCCGACCGGAATAAGTATAAATGAGAGAAACGGGAAGGAACAAAAAAAACCTGAATGAAGTTTGATAAGTAATCTAGTTCTGGAGAGAAATATTGACAAAAAATCCCTGTTAACTGCCTCTCTGGGGGAAAAAATCTGCTCTCCTTGAAAACAAAGAAAAAGCAATTTTCCCTTTCTCTGTTGATCAGGAGCGATTTCAACTTAATCAACTTCAAATCCTTTTATAATTACATCTGACCCTGATCCAAAAAACAGACACGACTGCGTTTCGTAAAACATCCCAATTTTTCATGTCTTTCTCTTTTTTTTGTTCCTCCAGAAGGGAAAAAAAGTCAATTCTTTGTATTTCTGACGGGAAACTATGGTGGTGAGGGAAAGAAAAAGAAAAAAGTCCCTTCAACCGGTTTTTGTGATTTCAATCACGTCGTTGCCACCGATTACCGAAGAAAAAGTCAAACTTTGGTCCACTGTTGAGTTGAGGTGTTGTTGTATTCATGATGGAAGAAATTTCGCAGCTAGTTGAAGCTGTCTTTAATGTGAGAAATGTGTTTACAGAAATTTTTATTCGCTGATAAATTGCGCGACTCGGCCTTTTCCGAAGACAGCGCATCCATCATCATGAAACTGAATAAGAGTGGATTGAAAAAAGTTTGCGGGAAATTTATGTTGCATTACGAGAGAATCTCCAAAACATCTCAGAAATAAATAATAATTTATCGACTTCCTGCACCCCTTACGAAAGACAAATATTTAAGTAACACATGTTAACCATATGTCATACTGTTTTGGGCATTTAAATTGATAAAAATGACGAAATGTAGAAGGTAATTTTTTTAGAGAGGAAATTGGTTATTGTGACAATTAGCTGTGCATATGTGAAAAAATAAAATCCGTATTATTTTCCATCTAGTTTTTTGAAACACGCTTGCATATTTAACCTATTTGATTTGTTTACTAAATGTCATAATGCACTCTAAGAATAAAAATATCTTGTTGAGAAGAGAATTTAGTAACTAAGAATCTGAATATATAGTGTAAATTAAACACTGCATTCAAATAATTTGAATGCGTTGTAGAGAGAGAGATATAATTATACTAATTATCTAAAATAAACTTTTAGAGAAATTCAACTTTTGCTTTAATAATGTTCGAAAAAACTTTAATTCCGTGATTTTTTACAAAAATAAAAAGTGTTTTTTTTTCTTTTTTTACAAAAAAAAATAAAGGTTTTTTTTTTATAATTAATTTAATCTGTACCGTCTCATGAAAAAGCAATACCATGTTTTCCGCTAAAGTCAAAGCTCCCATTTGTCTCGTGTGAATCTATGTGCAATTCTTATTTAAAAAAGGGACAAGATGCATTCAATTTTTGCAGTTTTTTTTTCATGCACGGGAAAAAAAGAAATTTGGAAGCTATATGATTCAATCGTTGAAGTGATCGTTATTCCACGTGAATCTAGCTCATCGATGCAACACAAAACGCTTTTAAAAATATTTATGTGAATAGCAATTTAACTAATTCACCAAAATACACAAAAATCAAATTTAAATTAGCCGATATTTTTAAGCGGTGATCACTCTAATTATGATTTATATTGAGTCTCATACACATAATTGTTAAACATACTAGCATCACTTTTATAATGTTCCTACATTCAGCCCCCAATAATTTAAAGTAAGCAGATATACACTGGTGTGCAAAAATTAAGGACGAGACGGTTTTTTCAATATAACTTTGTACAAAAGCTTTCCAAATCAACACATTTAATTCCGTAAGATCCCCAATACGTAAGGACATGTGTAATGTAAGCAACACTTACTAAAAGAGAAATCAGAGCGATAAAAAGAAGCTTGATTGAAAAAGTAGCATGGAGCGCAATAGGACTGAAGGCCAAAACATCCCTGTGATGGGTGTCCAGCAAGAAACATCCGGTCTTTAGTAGGGGATACGATCTTCCCTGACTGCTAGGCAGCTTTCACAGCGTCTGCCCATGCTGAGAATGAGGGTGTCAATGAGTTGTTGAGGCATTGCTGCCCATTCGTCTTGCAGCGCCAATCGAAGCTCCCGAATCATTACTGGTGTTAAGGTACGAGCTGCCAAGCGTCTGCCTAGAAAATCCCATACATGCTCGATGGGATTGAGATCCGGAGATCGTGCCGGCCAATCCATACGTTCAATATCCTCACTCTCCAAGAGCTGTTCGGCAGCTACTGTGCGATGACATGGTGCATTGTCGTCCATAAAAAGGAACTGCAGACCCATAGCGCCTCTAAAAAGACGCACATATGGAAGAAGAATCTCGTTACAATAACGGGTCCCGTTGACTGAACCTGCGTCGAAGATGTGAAGGTCTGTACGACTACCAAGCATGATGCCTCCCCAAACGAGAACACTGCGACCTCCATACCTGTCCCTTTCAATGATGTTCGAGGGATGATTGCGGTTTCCTCGCTCTCTCCAGATGAGTATGCGATGAGAATCGCTACTCAAACTGAATCTGCTCTCATCTGTAAAGAGTACTCGTCCCCATTCATTGTCTCTCCAATTCCGGTGTTCCCGGCACCACAGAGAACGCCTTCTCCGATGGGCAGGCGTTAGGTACACACCGTACAGGGTGTCGTGCAAACAGACCACCACCGTGCAGTCTTCTGGCCACGGTAAAACGCGATATCGGTCGTCCAGTCGCCTGTGTCGTGTGTCTAGCGATTTCTCCCGCTGTCTGGCGCCTGTTTCTTCTGGCCTGTAAGACAATGTACCGGTCATCTGCGGGTGTGGTTCCTCGTGGACGACCACTACTGAACCCCCGGATAGCTGTTCCTGTAGTTTGAAATTGTCTCGAAAGTCGTGAAACGATGCTGTAAGCAATTCCGAACTCTGCAGCCACACTTGTCACACTACGGCCTTCCTCCAACTTCCCAATGATTCGACCTCGGGTAAAAGCATCCAGATGTCGTCTAACAGATTGATTATTCGCCATTTCTCGCTGAGGCAGCAACTCGGTGTGATTTTAACTGCTATACGGCGTGCAATCTCTTTGCCAGAAATACTGATCTTACTCCGACAACATGCTTTATACTACTTAGACACTCCCCCATTACGTCTACCTGCATATCTGCGCATGTGCTACCGTACATCACCTTACTTAATCTCCTGATTGGTCTTTGTTCGCTCTGCCTCTTCGTTCAGCTGATATGCTAATTTTTCGACTTCGTCCTTAATTTCTGCACACCTGTGTATATACATACATATATATATATATATATATATATATATATATGGACATCTTTCTTTGGTCTAAGTTTAGACTTTTAATATAAAAAAATCTCATGTAAAGCATTATTTCTTGATGTAGTTTTCCTTTTAAATATGTCATAAAACTATTCTTCTTTTTAATCCGTTATTTGAAAGAAATGTAACATAAACAAATAAATATGCACATTTTCGAAAATGTTATTTTTGCAAATGTTTTAATGCATTTTAAAATATCAATTTTTGTATAAAATTTACTGCTTAAATGATAAGAATTTTGTAAGGCATTGTATACGTGACAGGTTCTTCTGCTATTCAAACTATAAATAGCCAGAAAATTAATTCTAGCAGTTTTCTTAGAAATCAATGGACCTACTAGAGTTATTTTAAAATATTTTTTGTTATATTTTTTGTAACGTAGCATAAGAATTTTTTTAAAAAAAATCTATTTTCTTATTTCGAAATAGAGAACCCCGAATTTCTCTGAAACGAATCTAAATCAAAAAAGGGTGATACGTTGCCAGAAAAGATAACCCGAATCAGGCACCCATTAAGTAAGGCAAACCCTATCAGATATCGTGAAATTTAAATAGGGAATCGAGCCTTCTCGGGGCACCTGGTCAGCGTCACTCACATCGGTGTTGCGTGAGAGCGGCAGACAGAAAGCGAACCGAATATCTACTCAAAGGATTCGAGGCATCACAATGAATTATTTCACCTTAAAATGAAAATGTCTCTGGAAGGGAGAATAATATGGTAACTAATTACAACTCCTTTTACTTTATGTTTAGCAGGAATTATATATATATATATATATATATAAATACTCAAATAACATATGTGTGAGAGTAATTCGATTGTTAAGTCCCCAAAATTCCTTTTGTTATTATATTTTGCCTTATGCGAAGATTAAATTTTTTGTGAGTCCAAACAATACTAGACCACTGATAATTAAATACCTTACTGAATAGTTGAAATCTGATGTATTTAAAGTAACAAACTGCGTGTGGATCATAAATTGTCAAAACAAATTTGAGTTTTGAACTTAGATACGTATCAGCAGCGCACACAGGAATTTATCGGGGGAGGGGAATCTAGGGTCTCAAGTCCACCATTCTTGTATCATGCTCCTTTTGATTTTGTCAATTTTCTGAAAAAAAACAGTAAAAAAACTTCTTATTGAATAAATAATTAGCATTAATTAATAAAATTAATCATTAATAACAAATATTTAATTTTAAATTTTACGTACTATATACTTAGAATTATAATCAGTTGGGAAAAAAAATCAAGGGTTTAATTAACTTGGGGCAGACCCCTAGGAAACTTCTCACCTTGCGTGCGCCACTGATACGTATTGATTTTAGATCTCCCGGAATTTTGAAACAAAACTCAAGAAATATTATGGTGAAAATTTATGCTATGAATTCGGTTTGGAATTATGGCAAGGTGTTGGTTTTACGTCTGTAGTTAACCGCAGATTTGAGCACCATACAAGTGACCGTACGATTTTTTTCGCTGGGTTCAAACCCCAATTTTGAGAGAAAACACCCTGGAGGGGAATAGGGACCTCTAACATATCTTCCCTTCCCCTTACCTCACGAGAGGGCTTGCGACCGCGAAGGCACTATACAATTTTAAACATCCATGCCTTCTCCGGGATTCGAACCCAGACCCTAAACCCCAGCAATCACCTTGACTAACCACTGTACTAGATGGGCGGCAGTACTAATACACTCATGTCCATAAATTAAGGATAATTCAGAATCACACAGAATTTCACCTGTAGAATTATCACGCACATCTTGAAAAATATGCAAATTACAGGAAACCACCAGATGGCACGGATAGTACGTCACAATAACGAGAGTGTAAGAGATGGGTATATAAAGAATGGTGGAAAAAAGTAAAATTACTCACAAGTGCTTTAAAAGCCTTTCAGTGCAATAGCCACATAGTTATGGCACAAAGGAAGCATTTGGATGATATTTTACGTGGTAGAATTATTGGACGACAGGAATGTGGACGTACCCAGCTGGAAGTATCCGAGGAACTTGGAATCGCCCAGAGTGTCATCTCCAGGCATTGGCAACGATTCGAAGATGATGGTAATGTGAGTAGATGTTACAACACAGGTCGCCCCCGAGTTACAACGCCGAATGACGACCGGTATATTTGGCATTTACTGCCAAAAGAAACAGATGGAGCACAGCATCAGACCCATCTCGTCAGCTCTCTTCAGCTACCGGTACGACAGTTTCAAGGCAAACCGTGTACAGACGCTTAGGGCTCATTGGTCTATATGCTCGCAGGCCTGTCAGATGTGTTCCACGTACCGCAATTTACTGCCGCCTGCTATTAACCTGGAGGAGAGAGCATGCATTGTGGACACCACAACAGTGGTCCTGTGTGATGTTTTCCGACAACACCAGGTTTAGTTTGCAGTCTGATTCTCGCCGGACTTTAATATGGAGAGTGCCAGGTACCCGTTACCACCGAGAGAACACCATTGAACGACACCGTTACGGTGGTGCAAGATGGCTCGTTTGGGGAGGAATTATTCTTGGTTCCAGAACTGACGTGCATGTTCAGAGTGTAACGATGACAGGTCACATCTATAGGGATGTCATTCTGGAACGACATGTACGTTTGTTTCGGGGCGCCATGGGTGCTGAATTTCTGTTTATGAAAGACAACGCCCGTCCTCACCGTGCAAACATTGTAGACGAATGCCTTCAATCGGACGATATCACCCGTATGGATTGGCTAGCATACTCACCGGACTTGAATCCAATAGAGCATGCGTGGGATATGCTTGACCGATGAACTGCAGCCCGTCAACCCCCTCCCACCTGTCTACCGGAACTTCGGAGGGCATTGCTTGATGAGTGGTGTAATATTCCCTAAGATCAGATTGATAATTTGATACTCAGCATGCCTTGGCGTTGTAAAGCCTGTATTGCATCGTCCGGGAGACATAATCCGTATTAACCATCATACTATGTTATACTGTTTTTGTAAATCGGTTCTTTTTTGAAATTTGCTCTAGGGAGTAAAAATCGCAATTTTTATTAATTATTTCAAACATATAGCATCTTTGTTGCTCTTTACCTTTTGTTCAATAAATAGACTTTACAAATAAGTCAAATTTGTTTTGCTTATGTCTCTTTCTTTGCCTGAACTTCATTATCTTTAATTTATGGACATGAGTGTATTAAATCTAAGATTCAAGAAGTCAGCTTTCATTTTAGAGCCCCTAGATATAAAATCATATCAATGGAGCAAAAATTGATTTTTTGACAGTTAGATTTTGGTCTAGAATTTCTTGCGGTTTGGATCCTATTCTATTATATCTTATTTATAGTTTCAAAATGTATAGAAATAGCAGGCAATTTTCATCGCGCATTGCAACAACGAAACGTGAAAAATGGAACATCTGCAGATTGGATTTTAATCAAACAATCACTACGCTCAAAGATTATCACAGCTGAAGAGTTGAATAAGGATTATGTAGGTTCTTTCACTTCAAATAAACAATTTCATCAGAAATCCAGGTACAATAACGTCACTACTTCTTAATGGCTAAAGAATTTTATTCCAGAGACAGCCACACACAACACAAAAAGAAAAACTAACTATGATACATTTAATTTTAAGTTGTTAACACCATTTTGTTACTATCTTTCTCAACATATTCACTATATCGCTCATTCTAGCATGTTTTCTCGCTCCGCCATCTTGTTCCCTTCTTTTTCGTTTTCTTTCCTTGCTCCTTCTTCACTTTCGTCTTTCCTCTCTCCTCGATGGCCGCGCCACCTATAAAGATTTTTAAACTTCCGGGTGAATCTTACATGCCCCACCAACGGAAGCACATGCGTCATCTTCAATGACCAGGTGCTACAAGAAAGAGGTTAGTCACACCCACTCACACACAAATAATGTTCAAACCTTAGTTGAAGAGAGAGTGCACTATCTTACTATGAATATCGAGCTACTCAATAACATTCTTGAATTAGTTCTAAGAGTACACAGGTAAAAATATGCTAAATACGTAAATAAGTTAGTAATAGACGGTTTCCTAGCAACCAATGGAAATTCCACTTTTAAATGAATACTACAGTTAACATATATGCATATACAACACTAACAAAAAAAACAATAATAATAAGTATACGTTATACTCCCAAAACAGCTAATACATAAATCAATCAATAATAGACGTTTTCCAAATACACTATGGAAATTTCACTTTTAAATGAAATACTATAGTTAATATATATGCATATACAACACTAAAAAAACCAATAATAATAAGTATATGTTATACTCCCAAAACAGCTCATACATAAATCAACCAATAATAGGCGTTTTCCAAGTAACTACAAAAATTTCACTTTTAACCGAATATGACGGTCACCACATATGCATATACAATATTAACAAAAAAAAATAATGAGAATAAGAATACATTGTACTCCAAAACACAGCTCATACATACATCAATCCATAATAGACGTTTTTCAAGTAGACTACAAAAATTTCACTTTTAACCGAATATGACGGTTACTATATATGCATATACAATATTAACAAAAAAAAACATTAATGAGAGTAAAGATACATTATGATTATGTCTCTGCTACTCCTTTTTCCTCGGTCCCAGTATAAGCGATGTGAGGCTTTATCTCCCCAAATAGTCACTTTGGGTTTGGCACGTCGTTTAAAACAACGTTTCTGAAATTCTATTTCACTCTTCCTCAATTTACGTACAACTCCCTTCTTCATCCACGCTGGTTCAACGATCTTAAAGTCTAGGGGTCGGGTTTCACCCCTAACCATCCCGTCCCGGTAGATGTTGTCGTGTGTTCTCAATTTAAGTCGAACTCGTTGCCTTAGCATTCGGTTTTCTCGCGATGATCGTCGTATCTTCACATTACCATCTCACTTGATAAAATCCGTCAGTTTCAACGCAAGTTTTCCCATTGGATTACCTCCATATTTTAATCTGACAATTTTTCCTGGTCTTCATTTAACAATTGATTTCGCTCGTTCGTTCTTTTACATCTTTCTTCTGGTAAACACTTCTGTTCTTCTTTCATGCTCGTTTTACGTTCCTCTTGAACATGTCACATCTGCTCTTCCACAAGCCATCTTTCTTTCTTCAATCTCATTTCTCCTCCCAAAGCTATTCTTTCGTTCATTCTTCCTTCTTCTTCTGCTCTTCCTCTACTGCTTTGGCTTCCTCATCAGCCTTGAGTCTATCATCCACTTCAACCTTGAGTCTGATCTCACTGCTAAGGTTGGATCTCACTTCGTTTCCAATGTTGCCTCTATCTGTCGACACTTCTATGTCTAGGCATGCTCTTGTGAAATGACCTTCTCCTTCCAACTCGATTAGTTTTTTCTGGGTCTCGAACTCCATTTCGATATCCCTCAACCTCTGCTCGAAATCGGCCCGTTTCTTTATTTCCGCTATTTCCATCTCTTCTTTTCTTTTCCTCTCAGCCAGTTCCATCTCTTCTTTTCTCTTTCCCTCAGCCAATTCTATCTCTTCTTTTTTTTCTTTCAGCCAATTCCCTCTCTTCTTTCCTTTTCCTCTCATCCAATTCTATCTCTTCTTTCCTCTCGCGTTCCTGTATAATAGGGTTTAAAAATTCTCTACAAAACTCCTCGTCAAAGTATTCACTATTCAAGATAGCATCTCTCAACTCAAACACTCTTATCCCAAGGACATCTTCAACCCCCATTTCCATAGCCATATATTGCAGGTCTACTTTTGATCCTTTTTCTAAAAATCCCATCTCGCCCTATAGTTATCCTAAATCAATCAATAACACTCTAATTTCAAAACACAAAAGTATGCTTAATTAATCAAGGTGGGTTTTATTTTTAAAAAATAAATGTTTTGTATTTCTTTTGTATAAAATTTTCAAATTTACATCTTGGATGCTAGATTTTGCACATATCATAGACCAAAATTAAATTCCAACTAATTATTATTACTACAATAATAGGAAAGATTTCTGCTGCATAAAATAATATCTCAATTTTCCAAATTTGTAATTCTAAAGATTTTCATAACTCATAACAATACAAAAAAAATTTGTGTTCATATCATTTTCACAAAATAAATCCAAATAAAAATAAAAGAAAATCAACCTTTTAGCCAAAATAAAATAAATCATCACTAATCTAAAAACATATTTGACATATCTGATACTTAAAAAAAATCATATACTCATAAATACAGGTTCTACTTGGCATACATAACATTCTTTAAAGTATTCAAAAGAAAAAAAATAAGTTATTACACTTTACTCTAATCATAAAAATAAAAAAAAGGCACACTTCAGCTTATGGCCTTGAGCAATCACTCACTTTTATTTATTTTTTCCGTACTCAGCAATGGTTAAAATCGTATTTTCATAAATGAGTCATACGCGTACAGAAAAGGAAATGAATATATGATATATATTCTCTTCTTTCTTTAAAAAACAAACAAACCAAATATTATGCAATTGAGGGAAATAATGAATAAATCTTTCAACAAATAATGTACATTTCATGTAAAAAATATGTATACCCTTTACTTAGATATTCTGCTTAAGTGACATTTGAATTAATTCAGCAATATTTTAATACCATAAATCATCCATCAATTTGAGAGGTATGAATTAAAAACATTCTTTCTTTTCAAGTCATTGATACTTAAAACTCAAAAAAAAAAAATTTATACTTTTCACAACAATTATATAAACTGATGTTCAATTAAAAATATAGTTGTATTCTAATAATTTATAAGGTTTTAGATTTGACACAAACAATACCGGAACTGATGTTCAATAGAAATGGAAATAATATATACCAATATTTCGTAACGTTTCTGTGTGGTGAAACACACTAATTATTTGAACTGGTGTTCAATAGAATTATATATCTAATTTTTTTTTATATTGTTTCTGATGAAACACAATGATTAACTGAATTGATGTTCAATAAAAATATGTATCCAATCTTTCCTGTGTTTCTGATGAAACACAAATATCTTTTCAAATTCTTGGAATAGATGATACTATTAATTAGAAAAATGTTTTCTATGACAGAAAGCTACATATTTCTCGCGGTGATCATTTAATGATTATAATGACTCACCCAACCAATATTTCCTCTGACGGAAAGCTAAAACATTTCTCGCGGTGATCATTTAATGATTCTAATGACTCACCCGGCCAATATTTGTTATTTTAGACATTCTATAATGAGTCATGCTGTAAACATATCATCTATTCCAAACAACTACAGCTATTGATACTGCACTCTTTACATTACAATACAAACAATAATAACTTTAATTTGTGAGTGTGTACTCCCCTTTTCTTACCTGGCACCTTTGTTGAGATCGCTCCGACTGCGCCAATAAGGATTATGAGGTTCTTTTCGTTCAATTGAAGATTACATAAGAAAATCGAGGCACAATAACGTCACTACTTCTTTAATGGCTAACGAATTTTATTCCAGAGACAGCCACACACAACACAAAAAGAAAAAATAACTATGATACATTTAATTTTAAGTTGTTAACACCATTTTCTTACTATCTTTCTCAACGTAATCACTATATCGCTCATTCTAGCATGTTCTCTCGCTCCGCCATCTTGTTCCCTTCTTTTTCTTTTTCTTTCCTTGCTCCTTCTTCATTTTCATCTTTCCTCTCTCCTCGATGGCCGCGCCACCTATAAAGATTTTTAAATTTCCAGGCGAATCTTACAATTTGCATCAGTATTTTGTTGTAAAGTGCTTAGATATATTTTTAAATAGTTGTATGCATTTTTTATGATAAAAGAGATATTAATCATAAGATCACTTTCGGTGAATGGGCTTCATGTAAAAGATCTTATACTTCAAAGTAGACAAAAGCTTTATTTAAAACTATCACATAAACCTTCACAGTTATCCCTCTTTCCATTCATTTCGAAAATATTTCAACTGACACTGAAATTAGAGTATTAGAATTTAAGCCCAATATTGCTATTTAGAAAAGTTTATCCAATTTTAAAGAGAAACAGACATTGCAATCAGGGATTTATTTAATTTTTTTCTGTGAAATTAAAAAAGAAAATAATCATAATTAATATAAATAATTTACAAAACTTATTTTTATGAAAATGGGTCATTGAAACTTCCATTTTTAAAGGGGGCCGTATTTTAAGATAAAGATTGTTTCAACTTATTTTTTTTTTGTTCCTGGAAATACTGTTTCGTTTCCTTGAAATATCTAATATGGTAATATAAGTAGATTCTTTTTTCGATTTTTCTCTTACATTTAGAATACACAGAGACCCAATGGTCGAGTAGTAGTGTATCGTGCTGTGCGGGTTCTATTCTCTGGCTAGGAAAGGTCAACTCAACTTTTCATCCCTACTGCTTGATTGATTGATTAATTCATTGATTGAATATTAACGTCGCACTGTTCAGCTACACGAGGGCTTTTGGCGACGGACCACGTAATTTTGAACCATGGTCAAGTGACGTGGACGACACCTGAGCTGGCACCCCCCTCTTTAACTACCACACCACGGGAGGACGTTTCAGCTCTCGACCGATTTAACGTGCATCGCTGCCCTACACGGTGGATCTTTAGTGGTACTGGGCTCGAACTCGTGACAAGGCAAGCCACGGTCTGATACCTATACCACTCGGCTACCGCGGCCGGCTTCATCCGTACTGCATGGGTCGATAAATGAGTACCGAGCTTGCCGGAGGACTTAAACACTGGGGATCTCGCTTCAGACTGACCACCTGATCGGGACATCTGGTCATGCACCTCAGTGTCCAATTGTCCAGTATACTGGGATGGGCACAGTAGGCCCTGGCCCTCATGGGCTGTTGCGCCACTGAGTTTGAGTTTATTTAGAATACACAACTGGAATCGGTAGTAGTGCGTATTTAAGTATGCGTGATCTAATTAGATTATTTTTCTATGTTAGTTGTAATTGAAAAGGCAATAGTTTATGGTTTTCCTGTTGTCTTAAGTTGCATAAGTGTTTAAAATTAAACAGAGATAATAATTATTGTTTTAGTTTCACGCCCAATGCCGAAGTTTAGTGATTCTCTCGCCCAAATTAGATTTAATATTCCTTTTTCATTATATTTATTAGTTACCTAGAATTGGTATTAAAAGAAATCACTCTTTCTCCCCCTCTCTCTAATGTATATATATATGCACACGCACACAATTATCATAAATCGAAAGAATAATTTTAAGTATAAATACATATATTCTCTTACATTAGGTAGTTTGTACAAAGTATTCGATAAAGAAAAATATTTTTATATATACATAGAAACTACTTTATTGTATTAACTACTATAATATATATATATATATATATATATAACGGTTGAAAACTATATATTAATCCACAATTTTTTTCTTTATTTTTCCCTTTTTTTTTCTTTTAAAGGGAAAAATCAAGTGAAAAAAGTACGTTTTCTGAAAGGTGTATTTATAAATTTTCTTTTCTTGGCTAAAATTTTATCAAGCGCTTCTGAAATCTCGTTCACCGACTGCTCAGCCCCAGGGAGCTGCAACTTCAAAAGTTAAGCTCACTTTATTCGTTGATATTTTTAAGAGCCAAAACCCCATTTCCCTAAAGATAAGAGAAAAAAATTTCCATAACTCTGTTCTGTAACAGACCGCCCCTCCAAACGATTCCTGTGTTTCAAGGGTGCATCGTACCTGGAGTTGGGGAAGGGCGGGGACTAATGAACCCTCCCCTCCTTCCCAAGTCTAGAAAAAGTGTCTTTTTCTTCGCTGCACACTCAGAAAAAAATCTGCAGCGATGTAGCAGCTTTTTTTTTTTTTTTATTTGACGGAGTAAAAACGATTTATGTGGGGATTACACGGTCTTATTTACTTCGCCTTTCTGCACTCTGCCTTTAAAGCAAATATCGCAAAAATATGTTTTTAGGATTGAGTATTTCTGCTAGAACTGTTCTGGTCGACATAAAAATACTTAAATACAGATTCTACTGAGACTCAATTTTGAGCGAATAAAGAGCAGAAATTTTGGTATTTGATAAAATGGGAAATATTTTTTTACAGAAATAACCAACTAAACCTCAAGATAAAACGGCACCAATCTCTTAAATGACGTCAAGGAATACATCAAGAGTAAGTCGATCACTTGCCAAGAAAACTAATTTATGGGAAATCAATTGAAAATCAGAGTGTAAGAAAGTTAAGCTTTTAACGATTAAATCTCTGAATTGAATATTAATAGAGAAAAAAATCTCAGAAATTCCGAAGAGAGAAAATACTCACAATATTTCATGAAGGAAGGAATTTTCAAAACGCTTCAGCATTTTAAGCCTTATCTAAACTTTAGAAACCAAACAAAATGTTATAAAACACAACATATAAAATGCAATGGGAAAAAAAACAGATTATTTTATTGTACTTTTGGAAACACTTTAAAATGATCTAATTCTTAAAATTGTGTTTAATTCTTAAGATTTAGTACCGTATTTAAGCCTTTATACCTTTTTTCGCAGACATTTCTTATGCGAAATAGATGAAATTTTTTAAGTAAATTATATATACTATTCATAACACTTCAGTGATGTGGTTTTTTCGTTTTGTTGAAAATTAAAATAATTCTGGATTTTTTAAAAAAATGTCCATTTTTTCACCTTCTAAAATTTATTTTGAAAACATTATATCTAAAAATGTTTGTTATATATGTTATTTTCCTTCCATTAAAATATGTTGACGCGCAAAAAGTATGAGAACTGAAAATTTAAGGATAATATAGTAATTACTTTTTTCAGAAAAAGAACCGTAAAGTGAAAAATATTACATTTTGAGAAAACAAGCGTTGTTAAAATTTGTGATTTTTGAGGATCTTCTTTTTTCTTTGTATTTATATATACTTTCCAGCTACATATGAAGCATTTTTGTAACCCACAGCTTCTACAAAAAAGAATTCTAATTTTCTTTCTCATTATTTTTAACTAAGTAGCTTTTTTTATTTCTTTACTTATTTCAAGATGATTGCCCTCAGCTACACGAATCCTGCGAGCATCTAACATTTTGAAGCATGTCGCAAAGTTAAAAAATGGTTCAATAGCTCATTGTTTAAAATAATTAATTTGATACGTGACCCCCACTGAACTGAGGCATTTTGGAAGCACCGACTAAATATTAGTTATAACGAACTTATTGGGATCCTGAGCCTTTCCGTTTAAGCATTTTTTGAAAATAATAGGACCAGCCAGATCTCAAAAGATTGGCTAACCTTTATTCATTAGGGTCTAAATGGTTCATTCCCTATGGTATGTGGAACGCATGTATGCATTTTATGGCAATAGCGTTTTTCGTTACCTTCAGCTTCTGTCTTTCGAAACTACTTTCTGAAATTATTTGAGGGTTCTCTTTTTAAGACAAAAGGTGAAAATAAATAGCCAAAACAGTAGTTTCCAAACTGTGTATATCATTAATGTTATTTCTGATCGCCAAAACATAATATATTTGTATATTTGAAAATAAAATGTTGGTGAGTCGGTTACAATCACTTAGGCTTCTTCCTTCACTCAGCTTTTTTCCTCGTCTTTTACATTTAAGACCCGATGATCGTGCGCTCATACGCTTTTGGATAGGCCTAATGGCACTGTAATTTTTTCTCTCACTTGGATGTTATGTAAATTCAACGCAAGTGCAGATGCAAAGCCTTAGAATCTGCCTCGCCTAAAGAGATTTTGTATAACGAATACTGCAATGAGCTCCTCTCTCGAATAGGGCAGCAACAGCTTTCCCTTCCTTGCCTCCATTGGTTCCTCTACACCTCGTGATGGTTCATGAAATGACTTGAACGTACAGAGTGTTTCGATTTCTAAGTCAACAACTTTCCCAGTATCGAAACAATTAGCTGTTACGACACCATTGAGGACCCTCTTTTCTACCACAAACCATCTAAGACAACAGCAATGCATAGGCTACCTTCTATACTTATTGCCTCCTCTACAGAATTTATCACGTCTTTATCGCATAGAAGCTTAGTGGAAACGAGCCACAATTCTGCAGAAGTACGGAACTGTTCACGCGGAGACGGTAAATTCCTCTGAACGTTTCTGCAGCTGATCTGATGTGCACCCGCGAGCAAGAATCTCTCTTCGTGTCATTTTCTTGTATACACATGCATAGAACATTGTACTATATATTAAGCTCAAAGATGGATAATTTGCGCTTACGAATTGTTTCTGACACGTCATACATATGATGATCGTATTTGTATATATAATTTTAAACAGAAACATTGGAACATTCAAACAATACAAAAAACTGAAAATTGATAAATTCTTCTTAGAAATTCATGTTCTACATTTCCTTATGCAATAAAAAGCTGTTTTTAGAATTTTTGACGTAAGGTACTTTTAAGTTGTTCAAAACTGAGCTACGCGACCACTCAGCACAATGGCTAAGTGGCAGTGATCGCACTTCCACGCCACAGGTTCGAGGTTCAAATCCCGAGCTTGGCAAGTTCGACTCAACCTTTCATCCCTTCAGTGGGTTAATAAATTGTACCAAGCTTGCTTGAGAACTGAACACGGGGGGTTTCGCGTCAGACTGACCACTTGACCTAAACATCTGCACATGCACCCCAGCACCTAAGGTCCCTAAACTGAGATAGGCACAGTAGACCTTGGTCCTCATGGGCTGTTGTGCCACTGGGTTCAGTTCAATACGGAATAAACTTGTGTGTGAAACAGTGAAGGAACTTGGAATATCAAAATGGCTTTATTTTAATGATAAATGTATATGTTTTCAATTACATTACTCTAGAAACTAAAAAAAAAATAGATGTAACCGTTCTCAGTAAATGTGCATACATTTGCAACACTTAATTATTATAATTTAAAATCATTTTATTATGGTTAATTTTGAGGTTAACGAAATAATTTTTGTTTAGTTTCAATAAATATTAATGCAGAATTAGAATTATAGAACGCTTTATTTATGATAACGAAGGTAGATTGAAGGAAAAATTATTAAATTATTCTACTTTTTTCAATAATAATATTAAAATGGGATACAATATTTTTAATGATTATATTTTTATTAATGCATTTCAAAGAATAATCTTATTTTCTGATTCAGAGTGAAGGAAACGTTAAAATTGAGTAGAATCTAAATCACAAGTCTAATACACGACTCCCTTTATTCAGAATCTCAAAATTCGGAAAAGGAAGAATAAAGAGAGTTGCAACATCATCTTCCCCCGTGATCTGAAGAATTCACCCGACAACTATTTTCCTAGGCTGTTGTGAAAAACTGTTGTAAAGAAGGGGTCTATAACATTTATTCGAATCCCTTCTTCCCTCAACATATCATAAATTTTCGACAGACTTCACCAATATCTCTCGGAATTCTTGCAACCAGATCCAGGCGAAAATCTAAAGTGGAATTGAATTACATGTTCCGGATTATTCTCTGAGTCCGGGAAGTCTCGGAGGCATTTCATTTCCAAAGGTGTTCCATTGGATTAGAACTCGGTTTCCGGTTGGTGCAAAAGGGAAGGGGGTAATGTACTCCTGGGGAGCACGTCTTCCTGTTACCACGAGAAAAGGATTTTTTTTTATTTGTTAACTACCATTATGCAGTAAAAAGGCTTATAGGAACTCGGATGATTCATGTTGAAACATTGTAAAAGCGTTAGGTACATACAAAGTTGGCGATGCACTAATTGACAATACGCATTTTCCTTCCCTACTAATATTCTACGATTGTAATTTTACATTTTTGTAAATATAGAGGGAAACATTTATTAAATATCAAAATTTCACCATGCAATGTCGCATGTTAAAGATCCCTAGAGAACCTATTTGACTTGGGTGCTCTCGCCAAAATTAATTTTCTGGTGCAATTTCGCATCGTCAAAGAAAAAGTGCCTACTTCTAGGGGAGATTCAAATTACATTGCGGCAATTGGTGTCTACCTATATGGTGCAGCACTAAAAAGTGGTACCAGCTCCCGGAGAATGAACAGGATGGTAACAATATCAATCCGCAGTCCCATCTGAAAAAAAGAAAAAGTTCCAACATACAAATGCAAAAAAAGGAAGAAACGCTTACTTCAGAAATGGCCAACAATGATGTCGCCAATAATACATTCGGATATTTTAAAACTCATACAACTGAACTGTGGAGTGTAACAATGAACAATACAGCAATACAGTCAAAGCTTTATGTTAGAAACATATTTTCCTGCTTTTTGATGTCATTTGGTAGGGGATCAAAATTAAGGATTGGATAGTCTAATTCAGGGGTAGCCAACCTTTTGGGGGAAGAGTGCTACTACCTGATAAAAAAAATTATGCGTGCCTTTTCAAACTTTTTCAACAATTAAAAGAATATGAAAAGGGGAAAAAATGTTACTTATAGATTTGTTATGGAACTTTTACGCAAACAGCACATATTTTATGCAAGTCTGAGTAGTGGAAATTTAAAAATAATATAATAAATAAGACAAAAAAACGAACATAAGATTTATTGCTAAAATATTTTTTCTGAGTCAGTCAGTTAGGTTAGATATAAAATAAAACTGAGTAACCCCATAAAATTTCATTCTAAATAATTATTAAACAGCCAGTGATTTTTTAATGTGGTTTTTCAATTCGTAGATTTTTCACTGAGTCATCTACATTCGAGATGCTAACAAATTCGGAGGGTCTTAGATGTGCATCAAGTTCTCTTTTTTTCTCCAAAATCGAGTTAAAAACGCAAAAATATGTTCACAAAAGAAGACGTACGATCAATTAGGATTGGAAAATAACAATCCTTCCTTGTCATCTTAAATTTAAATTATTTAAATGTCTAATAGTATCCATAAGAAAAGCTTAAAACCTATCTTCATTCTTGAAAAGCTAGCACTCACTGGTAGATTCATTGTTTTCTTTTAGATATTTTAAAACAAGCTCCCTCAAATTCAAGAATTTAATTTTTCTATTGAAATTTAATTAAGTGTATTTAAAACAAATGTTTATGTTTTGTTTTGTCTGAGATGATTAGCTAGCTATCTTTAATACTTTCATGATAATATTGAAAAATATTTTTACAAAGCAGAAATTGAAACTCCATCGAAGCATTGTTTTTAGAAAATTGAACAGTTTTTAATTAGGTACTTCAAGCAACTTATTTATTTATATTTTGCACTACAAATTAATAAATATAGTTTTACTTTTTGAGTACTTTTTCTTATTTTTGAAAATGAAAATTATTTTCTTTAATAATTTCAGTTTTTAGAAGTTTCGTTTTCGTCCAATTATTTGCACTAATTTCAAATATACTGATAAAGAAATCAATAACGATGTTTCTTTAAAATGTTTTCTTATTAATAATTTTATACAGAATGCATTTTGACTACAAATAGATAAATTTTGCTTTTTTTAGTAAATCACATGATCATTGTGACATGTGAAGAAGCCTTTTTTTTTTACTTTTCATTCAGTCAATTTTTTTTCTCGTACCATATCTATTTAACCTCAGAGTTCATGAGTATGGAGACTTCATTTATGCAAACAGTACTTCTAAGATGGTAACAATATATTTGCAATTTCAAATAATGAGCTGTCATGTAGTTATTCCTAACTCTGGACAACAATCAAATAAACATTTATTTAAGGCATTGTGGAGGAGTGAACTGTTTTAGCATAATTCAAATTGAACAAAAAAAATTGCTGTTTAAATTCATAAATTTTTTAGCTGTCCGTATCATTAGAATGAAATAAGTTTAACCTATTTAATATTCTTATACTTCATTTAATTTTTTCAGACGTTTTGAAGAGTAACACACTTCCCATTCTATATTTGAACAACTGCTTAAAGCATGCATTTCTTTCTTTCATTCTTTCTTAAAAACAAATCTTAGAAATATTTTATATCCACACAAAAAATATTATCTTTTATGTAATCAGATGTTCATTTTTAGGCAAATACAAGCAAATTAGCAGACATTTCTTGGAATAAAAACAGTTAACATTTCTTTTATAAAGTATGCTTGTGGAAAAATATAAGTCGGCAACGGATATTTACTGCACGAAAATATTTTATATCTCCTGATATACCAATGAGTGTTCTCGTAAAAAAAGAAAACAATTTAAGCTTTTTGAATGTCTACCATTACTGCAAAAGAAATCTTGGAATATTAAACGGTGCATTTTAATGGGTAAGAAAATAGAAAATAAGCATTAAAAAATTCATTTAAAAATTGAATGAAATATGTTTCCAAAATAAAAAAATATTAAAAACACTTTATATTCTCACCCAACCATTTACACTTTCTATTAAAAAGTCTTAATTCATGTTTTTACTTCATAATCTACTTAGCAGCTTTTAAATACCGATAGTTAATATATATATACTGTTCAAATAGAAATAAATATACTTTAAAATAATTAGACTCAAAATGCATTATTTTTTTATTTATAAAAAATTCTTAATTTCATTTGAAATATTCATACATTTTTGTGATACATCTTTCTTATACAGTTAAAAAAGGATGTCATGATGGTAGTATTTTAACGTTCGGCATAACCAAAAATAAGTTGCAAGGAATTATTCTTTGTGTTATTTAAAATTACTCGTAACAGTGTCTCAATTCACACACATGAAAAAAGCAAAGCATTTTGTTTTCATGTAACTATTAAAATATTTGAAAAGTTAACTATTCATTAAAATAAAAAGATAAGAACCGAAATAAAACGTTGTTTTCTCCCAAGAATTGCTTTTGGGTGCTTTTCTATATTGCCGGTTTATGTCAAATTCATTTGGAAAAAATATACCTCAGCAACCTTTTCCTAAAACTTCGCAATAGACTTTTCAAATATAGAAAAAGTCATGTTAAATCGATGAAACATGTCTTGTACCAAAATGACCTTATATATATATATACAGTACAGTCCCGCTAATCCGAACACGGCTAATCCGAACATCCGGTTAATCCGAACGGCTCCGTGGAAAAAATTGTATAATTTTAAGGATCAAAATCGGTGAATATTTCAATATAAAACAGTATAAATCTTAATTCAAAACAGTTCTTTATTTAATATTCACGCACTGTACATCAAGTTATGGTACAAATTTTAAAATGGAATAAACTACAGAACAGAACCACTAATGTTTAGTATGAAAAATTGTACAACATAACCCGTACTCCCAGTTCAAATAGTGATTTCGCTGTTACTCCGGCTAATCCGAACAATCACGTAATCCGAACAGGGGTCGGTCCGATATTGTTCGGATTATCGGGACTGTACTGTATATATATTTAAGCTGCTGATCTGTTTTTTGAAATTAATTTATGGATCTCGACTTAGGAGAAAAATTATATGCAATAAAAAATGTTTTAAAAAGGGAGCTGGAGGAAATATATAAGTTAAACCTGTGATTCTCAAATTGGTGTATAAAGACCCCCAGGTGTCTACGTCAGTAAAAAAATAATTTCGGGGTCTATGAGGTGCAAATGGGGGTATATGATAGTGGCTCTTATCAAATTAGATCGCGACTTTAATTTTAAAAGAAAATTTAATCTAGTGGAAACCAAATTTTACCTATTTAACAGATTTATTTACTAAATTTAATGAGGTTAATTTGCACAAACACTTACAGGTTCTTTTTTAATAAAATTTATGCTGTCACCATTTCAGCGTTTCTTTCCAGAATTGAGTTAAAGAAGTATAATATTGGAAAGCCCGAATTTTTTCTCAATTTGTTACAGACCTTCTGTCTAGACGTTTGAACCTAAGTTCAACATTTAAATGCCATTTATTCAGATTTTGAAACTAGGTTTGAGAATGTTTTGGATATGGTAATACCACAGTAGGCAATGAATTTACCTAGTCACATTGAAAAAAAAATGTCACGTTACAATAGGAACTGATCGTAATAATCAATAACGAATATTTTAAAATTTGGAAACTGATGTCAGTGATTTGGGCTTTAAAAAAGCAAACCTGTTATTATTCCCGCATTATAAAATATCGTGAGGAAGTTTTTAATTGTTTTTCCTAGTGAGAAGGAGTTTCAGCGTGGTTGCCAATCTCCAAAACCAAGAAAGAAAGAAAGAAAGAAACTGGTTACTACTAATAGAGGAGATTTAAGGTTAACCTGACAAGATTGATACCAAATATTGAAAATTTGTTATTGCAGCGCCAAATTCATCCCACCCATTAAAATCATTTGTTTGTTGTTAAGTTATTTTATTTAACAGTTATTTTATGTATTAAATAACTTTTAATTTAATTAACTAACAAGTGCTTTCTAAATTTTAAACACTATACTTCATTACAATTAGAAATTTAATTCCAGTAGTAATACCAACTGTTAAAAAGACATTTAAGTTGATACATTTGCAAAAATTCAATATCATTTAAGAAAGGGTCTACCTCAAACCGGGAAACATGGCAAGGGGTCTATGAGACAAAAAGTTTGGGAACCTCTGAATTAAAGGATCAATCGAAAACCATATTACATTTAAAGTTAATATTATTTTGAATGATATTTAATGTTCGAAGTTTAAATCACATTTGTTATTAAAAAACGCATAACAGAATATCTCTCCTTTTTTTAAATTTTAGAAAACGCGAAATTTTATAAACGTTCAAATATGGGTTATAAAATATTTTTATTTTTACTTTCGTTAGATTAAGGAAATTTATATCATTATTAAATGTTTATTAAAGTAATTGTATTGAAATACGTTTATGAAAATGAGAGAAACTACAAAAAATCACAAAAATTGAAGTTTTCTAGACAATTATTTTAATTTTTTTTTTAATTGACTGAATTGATTTAAATTTTTCATCTGAAATATTATGCAGGAATATTATAAAATTACACAATGAGAATATTATAAAGTATATATATATATATAAATATATAGTTTACTTGAGACATATATATATATATATATATATATATATATATATTATATTTTTATATTTACAGTCCCATTTACGTATATCCTAACGTCCTACGTATGTCTATTTAACATGAATTTATATCTGTCATGTTTCGATGTAAGTGATCAGATTGTTGTTTCGATATCCCTTAAACTTCTTTTGACAAATGTAAGAGTGTTTTCTTCTTGTACTTTTCAACTCAAACCAAACATTATTTTTCACTACAAAATTTAGAATAGAATTCAATTGCAGTATTTATTCATTAGGCGGAGAAGAGTTTATTTCCAATAAATAAAAGAAATTACTCACTATACAGTAGTAGTTCCAGTACTTGCCAAAAGTGAAAGAACTGTTTTATTATTTAAAAAAAAATATTTTCACGGAAATCTACTTTACTTTAAAATAATAACAATTGAATATTTAAAAGAGAGTTCTTGGTATATATCCTGATGGAAGGTTTTATATAACGCAAATTGGCGAAGCCTTAGTCCAAATAACTTCTAAGTTAACCTAATTATTTCGAGCTATAACAATTTTTCTACTTCATCCTCCAATTGGAATCTTTTTTTTTTTCATTTCATTGAACTAGTAAAGATCGAGTTGCTGTTTGCCCAGTTCTTGACGCATTGATTACGTGATTGCAAAAAGATGCAATTACGTAAAGCAAAATGCAAAATATGATGCAAAATAAATTAAGAGCAACAAAATGACCATTTCAAGAAATTGGAAACTACTTTCGATAATAGTTATCCAGGTTAATCCTATGCCAAAGCAGATTCTTTGAATAAACAAAACTTGAAAACAAAACAAAAAAAAGCGAGGAAAAAAACCCATCAAAAGTCCAGCATATTTCTGCAACAAAATGGAGAAACTTGTGCGAAAAAATAAAGAAACCTGGACTTGATCTCGTTACTAAAAAATGCACCATTCGATCAGTATCTCATGTCGATGAAGTTTCGCAGCTAATATATATACATATACATACATACATACATTACACATATATATATATATATATATATATATATATATATATGTGGGGGGGGAGTCCGAATAAAATCTTCGAATAAAAATATCAGACTCTTAAGAAGTCGGGATTTTAAATTGGCGAGGTGGTTGTCTAGGGGTAAGTATTAAAGGGTTAGTGATGAATTAATTTAATCAAAGTCATTTAAAAGCAGATACTTCATTTAAGTAAAAAATAATTTATTTCAAGTTAAAGGGGAAAATTTACAAGGGGAATATTTACAAAGGGAAAGAGACATGCAGAAATTAGATTAATTGAAAGTTGAGTTATACCTTTAGAAGACGGGGAAACAGAAATTAGATTAATTGAAAGTTGAGTTATACCTTTAGAAGACGGGGAAATTAATTACCTTTCTAATGCTTGGACTGAAATCGTGCTGGGCGCGAAATGCGCGAAAAAACGTGACGTGTTGAACCGGGCGGTGGTTAGTAGGCCTCTGCCGTAAAATTAATCAAGCCGGCGCTGCTTAGGAATGCGGTAATAAACAAAATTGACATTAATAGTCCTCTGAAAAGGATATGACTATACCTTTTACAAGACAATTCAAACGGAAAATCCTACACACACACACACACACACACACACACACACACACACACACACACACACACACACACACACACACACCTACACACACACACACACACACACACACACACACACACACACACACACACACACACACACACACACACACACATACATATATATATATATATATATAGAGAGAGAGAGAGAGAGAGAGATAGATAGATAGATTCTACCTATAATTTTAAAATGCAGTTAGGAAACAATTGGACAATCTAGAAATTATCTGAGCACTCAAAATAACAACTAGAAGTCATATTTTTATTCATATTCTTTGGTTTACTCTACATGTACACACATAATTGCATATGCTACTCTTATTATGGGACAAAGGGAGTATTAACATACAGCATTATTTTAATTCAGAATCAGCTGCATCTGTTTTACAAACAAATTTCTTGTTCTCAACAGTTTACACTAAGCCAATAAAATATCTGGAGCAATATCATTCGAAATTCTTATGTCGATAGGTTTTCGAAATAAATTTCATTGTCGTCCAAATGAAAGCTGATGAAAACGTTGTGCATCAAAATGTTGGTATAACTTTTAACAATAAGCTTGGTATAACTTTAAACGCTTTCGACACTGTGCTCCTGTTACCTTGTGACGAGGGTGAAACGCTTTCTCTGACTGCTGAACGTACGTGCTCTTCGAGTCATATTCACATCACAGCAGCAGTCTCGGATACAGTTAAGACGATAGGCAGAAAAGAAAAAAGAAAAATGCATCACTATATCACGTACTGTTCGGATTTGCTTTCACTGAGAAATCAATTATTTATACATTATGCAAATCTATACGAATCAAATGGTTCCGTGGCCCCACACTCCAAGAGGAGAGAAATTTGTTTACATTTCTTGGCCGTTCGACAAGTCGAGTTGAGCTGTTGACTTTCTTTTTCCAAAGCTCCAATGAGTGTTCCGAGAGGATTCAATTAATTAAGCGAACGTGTATCTGCCACCAAACCGAAACAAAACGTACCTGATCTTTCGACAGTTGTTTAAATATGTATACATAGGAAATATGAAACATATCCGAAAAGAGAGTATTCTGTTTGAAGACGAATAATGTAATTTCATGCGAATTATTTATGACAGGAAGTTGTACAATGTCTTGCAGTATCTGAAGACATCTCCAGCAATTACGCGAGTTGTACTTTCATCTTTCATAAAAAAAACTCATTCCTACTTATAAAAGGGCCTTTAATAGTCATTGCATTTAACCTTTTTTATCGCTTTGACCTTTTTTTTTTTAATCTTTTATCCCTTAACCCTTTGTCCTTCTACATTTTGGAAACTCTTTTAACTTTCCTGAAAAGAATCACTAGAAAATAGTTATTTGGCTAATTGAAATAGTAATCCATTCTCTCCTCGTTGTATCATGATATTTCTATAAAATATTTTTTAATCAATTATTCTGTACATTCTTACGACTTAAAACTACGAATATTTTCAGGATCAATCAGGTTTAATGTTATACAGCCAAGTAGATTTTTATCTTCGGTTTATTTAATAATAAAATTCAAATATAATGTTTCGTTGAGGAAGAACTAAGAAACTAAAAAGTGATATAAAAATTTAACCTGTACCAGGGAATTTTTCTGATATCTCACGAATGTTTAAGGAATAATACTAGTTTTTTCTATAATTAATTTAGTTAACCCCTCCCTTGCTTTATAAAATTATTGGCCTTTTTTTTGTTTGTTCTGGGACAAATTAATGACGGCGAGAATTCTTTTAAAGTTTTATTACAATATTGTCTACTTTTTTTAATCCTTCAGATTAAATACACTTTTTTTAAATGTAATATTACACTTTGTACAAATTTGTATACTTACTTTTTTGCAATTATTTTAAAAGGAAATATCTGAAAATAAGAAACATTGATTTCAAGTAGTTAGATAGAAACAAGAAAATAAGTTATTATTTTAAAAGAAAAAGTGGAGGCATATCTACAACCTTTATCATGAAAATATAAGAATCGCAATGACTAAAAAAGTTAAGTGCTATAGCCAGTTTAAATTACTTTTAATTGGGAAATGGATTAAATTTATATATATATATATATATATATATATATATATGATTTTTGTACCATACAACAATAAAAAACAAAAGCTACCTTTCATTATTTAAATGGTGCCCTTTTATCAAAAACTCATCTCATTAAAAATTTTATTATTAAAGAATAAATGTGAGATAACATGCACACTGACAACTGAAATAGATTTATTTTATGCAGGTTGATGTAATATCGAAGTTTTTTGAATTCGAGATTAATTAAAGAGCAAATATCCATTGACTCTAACAGTTGCGTTTTTCAACAAGAGTAGCAATAATTATTTTGTTATTTTATTTAGCTCATATAACTCACTCGATAAACGAAGCAATTCTCGATTTCGCAGATCTATTTAAGATATGTGGATTACAGAATTAAACATTTTCTGCTAATTTTTTTTGAATGAAAATAGTGTATATATAAGAATGTATATAAATAAGTTAATAAAGATAAGAACAATATTATTTATTTCACATGTAAATCAATACATCGTAAATAATCTGGACCTACCACTGATAAAATTCGTGCTCTACATATATTTTGTCTTCTGAAAATAGACAATAAAATTGATATCACACTTAGAATCCATAAATTTATAAAGATAACAAGATATATAATACAGCACATGTCATACAACTGAATGACACGTTACCTTTTACATGTTAAGAGCTTCATCTTTTTTTTTTTTTGCTTCTTTTACTTTATAAACATAGATCAAATGAAAATTTTCTTTACCGAAGTAACATTATGAAGACGTGCCAAATAAGCATTTTCGCAGCATTGAAATTTCGATGCAATTTTTTACTTCAAAAAATGGTGTTCGCCTGCATACTTATTTCAACCAATGGATTAAATCATCCATACGCAAACTTTCTTTAGAAGGGCACACAATTAGCACCCATTCAACTCATCCTGTGGAAGCAGAACATCTTTTCACTTCAAAGTTACAGAAAAGGAAATCCACGGCTCTTAGATTTAAAGAAAAGCCACAGAATTCCCTGAAAAAACAAATGAATGAATCTCGGTAGTAAAGTAGGAATCTCGTCTTTTTCCCTCAGTTCCAAAGACTGGGACTGAAAACCGATAACAAGTCTTCTTTTTAAGGTTTATCTGATCATTAGAATTCGAAAAAAAGTAACAAAAAATTTCGTTAATGAGGTGAAGATATTTTATGCGTGACAAAATTTGAGAGAAAAAAAACTTTTTAAAAAACTTTTTTGAGGTGCATAAAAGAAGAGCAAAAAAAATTCATATGCATGTTTTTTGCCCCTTTACAAGCTCCTGGTTCCTACCTGAGACGCATTAAGTGCAGTGTTAGAAAATATGGAGCTTCAAAATGGTAATTACGTGCCATGTAAAACAGAGTAAAATGTGAGGGGCACGGGGGGGACGTGTCGCACCAGAAAATGCTGTTTTTCCATCCCCATTCTAGCTCAAGGTGGCAAATGTTGTTAATATCCATTTCAACACTTGTCGTGCACATCTTAGCGCTATGTGCACAAAAAATTAAATTTTTTAATGAGAGAAGGAAAAAAAAGATTATAAGTTATATTTTTTACGCGAATAATGGAGCATTCTGTTTAAATATTGACATTAATGTGAGGGGGAAACTAGTGGCGAAATAAATGGTTTTAATTTTTCTCATCAATATGCATGCCAAAAAAAGACAATGATGCCTTTTGTTTCTGACTGTACAATAAATTATAATTAGGTCTCCACGGGAGATTCCTATTTTATTTTCGTAATTGCATTTTATGAATAGATTTATATTTAATATCTGTGGGTATGACCATTTTGAAATCTAATATTTTGAGTAATATAAACTAATGACTGAAAATAATTTCTTTCTTCCCACAATATTTATATTTCATTCACTAGATTGATATTTTGTCGCGCTTAATAATTCTTCTTGGAAAACATTTAATGTTTTCAAATCACTAATAATATTATTAATACTAATGTGATATATCTGTGATATTGTTTTTAAAACAGCCATTTATCATGTAGCTGTACATTTAATTAAAATATATTTCGGAAATTTATGTTTGTTTATGTTAGTATATTACTGTGTAATAAAATATTTTTACCATCGAAAATTTTATCATTTATTGGTCCTTTTTTAAAAAGCTGAAATTTTCGATGATATTTAAACTGGAAATTTTTTAGTATTTTTTACACTTATTAATCATTAATTTTATTTCTATACACTGCTGGCCACACAAAATGTAGCACCAAGAAGGACAACAGATATACAGCGATATTTATTAGGAAGATAACATGTTGTACAAAGATGCCTTCAAAATCAGTAGTTAGTGTAGCCACCATTGTTTACTATAACCGTTGCCGCATGCTTCGGCATAGAATCAAAAAGGCTTTGGATATATCCTTTGGGTAGAGCAATCTATGCGTCTTCCACATGTTGCCAAAGTTGATCTGATATAGCAGGGATGGTATATCCCTGGCCACACATAGTCGTTGTGTAAGCATGGATCACTCGTTTTCGACTGGCGATAGATCCAGGGAACAAGTGGGCCAAGGAAGCAATTTAATTTGACGTTTAAAGAAGAACTCTTGAACATAGCGTGCCACGTGTGGGCGCGCATTACCTTCTTGTAAAATGGCTGATGGCAAACGCTGAATGTATGGAAGGAACACGGGCTTCAACACCTCAGAGACGTTGCGCTGGATGTTCAGTGTACCAGCAATGCGTACTAGCGGGATGCGGCAATGAAATCCAATACCACCCTAAACCATGATACGGGGAGCAGGACCAGTGTGGTGATACATAACGCAACAGTTCAGCACCATCTCACCATAGTTTTTCCATCAATCTGATCATCGTGTTGTTGCAGGTAGAAGCGGGATTCGTCAGTAAACACAATGTCATTCGATTGTGTTGCCCATATCCACCTTTCATCACACCATTGGTGGCACAAACGCCTGTGGTTTCTCGTCAAAAGTAAACGAAGCAATGAACGCCTTGCGAATAATGCGACGCTAAGTTAGTTTATTTAAATTCTATAACTTTTGTGAACCCAGTTTCTTAATTTAACATCGCATCATGACTTAAGTTAAAATTAATTCTAAATAATAAATTAATGAAACTCATCTCACACTAAATTATACACTGATCGTATAGTTTTAACACAATTATTAAATTTATTTAAGTATCTATAAATTTACTTCACAACAAGATTAAAATTTAACTTAGCTTGAGAGAGAGATGAAGTGGGGTAAGAGAATGGACATGTTTGACGCCCGGAGTCCCGCGGAGGTTTAGATTCTCAAGGTCTGGGATCTGCTCAGACTGTGTCTCTCCGTGTCTCCAAATCGGGGTGCGTCCCGTTTTATTTGACGACTTTTCACCCGAAAATCCTAGAGTGGACTATTTGCCTTGTCCACTTAATTGCCTCTGATTGGTCCAGAACCAGCGCAGATTTACCGCACAAGGTTCATTGCACTTTCGGAAGCGCGGGAATTTGTTGACGCACCCCGCAATTTATGGGTCTAGTGACCCCGAGGGAATTCCACCTTCCAGTGAGAATTCCAAAAAAACTGACTTTGAAATTTTGAGGTCTGGTGAATAATCTGCCCTGGCCTCCCATCACGAACATTCCACTCTGCTGTAAACGGCGTCGAATGGTACGAGCGGACACCGAATGATGCGTATCAGACTGAATATGGTGTGCTATGGTTCGTGATGTGGCTGCGCGATCCATCACTGTTATGCGCACAATCCGCCTGTCATTTCGGGCAGTGGTGCAACGCGATGGGTGCCCATCAGCCCGTCGTTTGCTTCTGCATCCAGCGATGACAGATCCGCATCACACAGTTGTTTGGTTTCGAAAACACGTTGATCGATTTCTCTGAAGAATAATCTGCAATCCCTACAGGCTACTATTCTTCCTCGGTCGAATTCAGAAACTTGGTCAAAAGACGTGCGATGCCTTCTACGAGGCTTAGATAAACAGCTTAAGCAAAAAAAAAGCTTCTGTGCTGTAATGGTAATAATTCTCATATTTCATCGTCACCGACGCATGATGTAAATTTCACATGGTTTCCATGTTTCCTACAGCGTGTTGCATTTTGCGTGGCCAGCAGTTAACTTAATTACTTTAATTTTCAACTTCACACGATTCGACGATATTAAATGTGTCCTCATTAACTGAAACATACACATGGTCATATTTAAAAACAAATAAACACCTAACTTTCACGAATTGAAATAAATAAACACATGAATTGATTTTAATAAAATTAAAACAAGAAAAAAAAATACGACTTTTTTTTAAAAAAAATTAAGTTATTTAAAAATTTGGAACCAAAAATAGGAGTTCAAAAAAATGTATATCCTCAAGTCCTCACACAATCATTAAAAATGTTTAAATAAATTGGAAAAAAATCTATTATCTCGATGCTTAATACATTTGCTTTGAGAATACTATCATTTCTACCAAAAATTATTTTATGAATAAAGCCCGCGGTAATATAAATATTTGAAGAAGAATTTCTTTAACTCGATTACTTGAATACACAATACTGAAGCAAATTCTAAATTACTCTCAATCCCTATCTTTCCCTTTGATCAATGATCTGTGTTGCGATTTTTCAAATTTGTTTTAGGTAAGCAAAAAATAAAAGAAAGTTGTAATACTGTTATTCAAAGAATTTCTACGCCGGTTAGCTCAAATCGTATTTAATTCATGGTTTTCGAATTCAAGCACATTAAAAATTCAAATATATCACAGGTACAATCATATCCAAACAGTTAATAGTGTTAAAACAACGTGAGGTTTGCGTGAGCAAACATTGGCATCTGCTTCCTCTCCGAGCTGGCAAGCGTAAATATACACTCGACGAAAGAGTGCGTACTATTGTCCATCTTTTACCCCATTCTCGTTACAAAGCTTATTAATAACCAAAGGCCTATTTATTGACTTAACCGCTAATAAATTATACCAGCCCATATAATTAGGCCAATTAAAAAACTTAATTTTTAAACATAGATTGCAACAGTGATTTAGCGATAAACTCATAGAAAAATTAGGCAATTTGTTATGAACACATTTGTGTTTTACAGTAAATATAAATATCATCAGAAATTCAAGTAACTATTGAAATAAAATCAAAATATTTAGAATTTTGGGATAGTTGTGAGGTTCTTACTTTTCTCTCAAAAACTGTTTCTTTATAATTTAATTTCCTTCCTAGCATATTTTCGAGTTAAACGAATTTTACACTTGTGTGTGTGAAATTTTGCATAAGATAATGGATTTGACGGAAATTATTTGCTGATATCAGCAATATAGTAGCATTACAAAAACATATCATAGTGGTTTGCGTTTATAATAAAATCAAGAAAAAATAAAGATTATTTAATAAAAAATTTAAATCACTTTTCGAAACTTTATCATAAAGATATTTTTGATTTTCAGGAGCAACGAATACACATTTCTCTTGATAGCTTAGTCAGTACCTTGGTTTGGTATTGTTGTTTGCATAGGACATTGGATATATTTTGGCTTGACATAGATAATATATTGCGCAGAGCAAACCTATACAAATTGCAGCTGTTACACTTTTCGGGAATGACATCTATTCGTATGAAATATTTTACGTTTCGAATAAAATATCTCAGTGATTTTTAAGGATAAAAAAATACATGAAAAGTAACTTGTTTTTATCCCGATACCATATTACCTTGATTATTGCTTAACAAATATTTTTTTTTAATTCAATAATAAAATAAATTATATTAAAAATTATTTTACAAAATAATTTGCGATACTGTTTTTTCGCGAAGTGTTCATCAAGTATTAGTGTCTTACTATTTGGTGCTCTGGGAGGAAAAGAGCAAAAATCTTTTTTTTTGTTATCTCAAACATTTTAAATAACTTCAATCTGTGTGCCTTAATTATTATCTTCATAATAAACAGTAGTCCTTATATACATAACATCAAATTTATTAAATAAGTGAGCAAAAACCATGTTAGGCTGGGTTTTTTTTTTCTAAAATCAGAGAATTATTCATCCTTTTAATCATTATTCATAATAATTTACATTGTGATTCACTAAAAATTTTTTAATGCATCATAACCATTACCTTGAGCTACGGTAGGATACTAATTGCGCATACAATACATATAATATTAACTTCAATGCTTTCATTTTTTTACTGCTTTTCGGAAAAATACGTGATTTATACACAGTATATTTATACGCTACTAATAAGTTCTGGCTATCCCTAAAAATAAGCATGTTATTTTCTTTTTGGATTATATATTCCACATCCGAGTGGAGTTAATGTGGTAAAATAGAAAAGAAGAAATTTTATTAATATGTGCCCACCCCAATAAAATAATTTTGACTGAGTGTTTGAGTATTATGCTGTATAGACACACTAAATAATGTATGTTATATGTCATATATGACACAATGTGACATGCATGTTTGTTACGCAAATTCTAAATGCATGATTCCAAGTGACAGTTTGTTAATCATTAAGCCTTGGATCTACACAATGTACCATTAGCTGCTGACCTTGGACTAATTAAGCAAGGATTAGATGCTATGGGCTACTTCCATTACCCCAAGTGAAGACCATTAAACTCCATTATTTTGTATTAGTGAGTTTTCTGGAATCGACTAGTACAGAACTTGTATTCTAAGAGTGTGTGGCTCTAGTGGTCTAAAGATAAGATGGAAAACCCTGGTGGTTTTGTATGTATCAGTCGTTGAATACGTAATTTTTCCAGAAGAGGAAGATATGAATTCTTTCATTGATAAATTATTTTCAACAGCTATATGCTAGAAGGCATTTAAAAATTGTGCAAAGTACTTGAACTACAATCACACTCTTTCAGAATTATAACAAAAAAAATTTTTCTCCAAGATGTACTTTACATAAATAAAAACCATGGTGGTAGGTGGGTTCAAATATTTCTTCGGAATTAAAAGTTAACTGAAAATCGTTATTACATTTATTTTTTGATTATTATTTCATTATATTTTTTTGATCGATTCATCCTTCACGAAGTAAAAATAATGATCGAAGAATATAAATTTCTGTTATTGACTTTTAAGTAAAGCTTTTTTTTCCAGATTTAATCCGAATTAAGGAATCTGCAAAACAAATGTCTTTAAATGCGATCCATCTTGTTTTAAACAATCAATGTGAATGCCAATAAGCATACGATTATTTCTTATTTTATTATTCTTTCTACTATTTCTTATTTTAAATTTCTTAAGATATTTTTTGAGAAAATTTACATTGTTTTTAAGTTTAAAATTAAAAGAAGTAAGGAAAACACATGGAACATGTTTCAAAATGTCATGAATTTTCCTAATATCGAGAAATAAAATTAAAATTAAATTTAATCTGAATTGGAAAAAAAATGAATTCTCAATACTTTGCTTATATATATATATATATATATAAATACAATGTACAACGATCAAAGTGTTTTCATTTATACTTTAAGTCTGATATAATTCGAGACATTTTCAAAAAGTACGAATATTCAATTTTACCTAATCTAAGCACAAAAAAGAAATGTAAAAGCTCACATTTTCTATTTTATTTACTACCATTATTTAGTTTACATCAATAGACTCTTTTATATATAACTCTGACAAATCTTAAAATTAATGGAACTATGAATTTCGCGAGGAAAGGAACTAATAATTTTATATATATTGCTTGTTAATTCATCTTGTGGTGTAGTGTTGTAAGTCTATAAGGCTATAAATAAATATTTCAAGTGGAACTATCTTAATTTGAAAATTGTTAAAAATTATGAAGCCAATTAGCTTCAACAGAACATGTCATTAAAGACGCCAGCAATATTTGTCACCAACTAATTATGGGTTTAAGTCCTAATTTCATTAAAAAATGCCATTGTGGAACTTCCTAATCTTTCGACATCAAATGCCCCTAAATTTTAGAGGCAGTTAAACTTAAAGGAAGTTTAAAATGTATAAAACAAATACAAAGATGGTCACAAAATTCTTGAATTTCTTTTAAATGAGTCCAATAGTACTCCTGAGGATGAGAGAGGATACACATTCATATACACTGTAGCACTTCTTAGTGATACCAGCCGTAGAAGAGGGGATTGAGGCACAAAGATTTTCTTCCTCGAGTATACCTAGGCCTTTGACGTAGGCTTGAAGAAAAAAGTTTTGTAGACTGAACTATAGAGAACTCTTTGTGGCCACGTCTTATGTATTGGTAAGGGAAATTTGTATCTGTCACTGGCACGTAGACTAACAGCATGAGCATCTCACGAGCGAAATAAAAACTCGTCAAAATTCAAGAATTCATCAGGTAATTTTGCCTAATTCTACCAAAAGTACCATTAAAAGATTTTTTTTTTAAATCAAGGGTTGAAATTAAGAGCATTTGATTTAGACACCTTGTAGAAAAATTATATCGAGTATCCCTTTCAATGTGTTATTTCAGTTCTTAATTACAGAATCCATCGCCAAAGTTACATTCTTTATATACACTGCTCAAAAAAATTAAAGTATATTGCGGTTTTAAATGGATCTTGTGGCTGGTAAACATTTTAGCTTATTGATACGTGGTCGACAGACGTAGTAGGTCATATGAGAATAAATTACACATGTTTGGCAGAAAAAAATGCATTTTATTGCGCATTTGTGTACAAAAGGGAAAAACACAATTTGTGCATATGAGAAAAAAAAAGAATAAGAAAATGTGTTTACTTCAAAGGAAATCATTTTCAGTACAGTGTATGGTTTCCACGGACGGCCAACAACGTTGAGCACCATTGAGGCATGGAGTCAATGAGGCTATTAATCACGAGTTGGGGTATTCTGTCCCACTCTTCCAGAAGAGCTCTTTCCAGTTCTTGGAGAGTTTGTGGGGGTGGTTGGAGGCCAGCAACTCGTCTTCCTAGACCGTCCCAAACGTTCTCTATTGGATTCATGTCTGGAGAACACGCTGGCCATTCCATTCGTACGATTCCTTCCTCGAAAAGGAAATCCTCCACCAGGTTAGCACGATGTGGCCTGCAGTTATCGTCCATTAAATTGAAGTCATCTCCAATTGCTGCAGCGTAAGGGACTACAATAGGTCTGAGGATCTCATCCCTATATCGGCGAGCAGTCAGAGGTCCATCTCGAATGATGTAGAGGTCGTTGCGCCCGTCAATGGAGATGCCACCATACACCACCACTCCCCCACCGCCAAATATGACACTTTCGTGCACGAACGCAGGATTATTCTTACTGCCACGGTCCCTCCAGATGAAAATACGTCTATTATCCGGATGAACAGAAAAACGGGACTCATCAGAAAAAAGAACATTGCTTCATTCATTTCTCCTCCAGTTCACATGCTCTGTTGCCCACTCTCTGCGGTCGCGACGATGCCGTGATGTTATTCTAACACATACCATCGGTCCGCGAGCATACAGACCTACACCATGGAGCCGGTTTCGGGCAGTCTGAGTTGAAATCGTGGTGCCAGTATCCGAGCGAAGTTGTTGTTGGAGAAGAGTAGCATTCGCATTTTGGTGTCTCCGAGCCGTTAACACTCAATAACGATCTTCATTGGGCGTTGTTGCCCGTCTACGACCTTGTCCTGGTCTTCGGCCTGCACTTCCAGTCTCCAAAAAATGGTTTCAGATCCTGGAAATCACACTTTGTGACACTCCAATGGCTTGCGCTACTTTGGCTACTTGGCCCCCTTCTAACCTACCAACAACTCTCCAAGCTTCTGATTCGGTTAAATGACTTCGCTGAGACATCGTACTCATCGAAATAAAACAGTCACTGAATGCCGATCATCCTTGTCTTCATTTCAGTTGAAAGTCAAATTTAATTCGCTGCCGCTGAAGCGACTTTTTTGACGTCGAACTCAAAATTAGCATACTCCACAGTGTGAAAATCAGAAAAATTTGCATTTGTGATTCTCTTCTTCCATTTTCGGCAAAGAAAATTTCAATTATATCTTTATTTTATTTAAAACTTACAATATCCTTTAATTGTTTTGAGCAGTGTATAAGCAGGGTGTCCAGCCTTAATGTGAACCAATAGCTTATTCCCGAACCGTAAGGTTTAGATATATGCTTCCAATTTGTAAAATGTTTTTAAAAAGGCAAAGAATGTTTTTGCGTGCTTTTCGAACCAAAAAAACCCATTTAGAAAAAAGTTACAAAAATTAAATTTTTATACGATCCCCAGGTCCTATCACTTATATTTAGGAAAAGACGCAGTGCACAAAAACAAAGTAAACACAAAAAGTTTCATTTTATTACGATACAAACTGACCGAGTTATGCCTACATAAAGTTGAAGCCTCTGAATTGCTCAGAAAAGGGGGTCGTATATAGATTGAGTTTAGAGAACAGTAATTCACTATCTACAGAAAGATCAAAGAAAAACATCTTAGTAATATTAAAACATCGTAGTCAACATCATAGATTGACAATTTGTACTGCTGTATGGCAAATAAAAGTTAAATTAAAGGAACATAAATTATACAGAAAAGATTAAAACAGCTTGTTTTGACAAATAGCAGATAAATAATACATGATTAGTCGTTCAATAATGTTCAAAAAATGACTGCCTTCCGCAGAAATGCAGTACTGAACCTGCATCAGAAACTCCGCCTGTAACTTCTGCAACATAGTTGGTGTCACAGACCTGCATGTCATTCTGATTCTATTGAGTAAATCAAGTTTACTCGTGGATTCACGTTCGTACACTTTGCTTTTTAGGAAACCCCAGAGAAAGAAATCCAGAGGAGTTAGATCGGGTGATCGCGGGGGCCACTCCTGTTTACCTCCATAGCCGATTATTCGAGTGTCAAATGTCTGCGCCAAAAATTTACATGGTTGCGCACATTTGTATGCGGGAGCACCATCATGCTGGTACCACATTCGTGATAAATCCCGTAAGGAAGCTTCATCTTCTAAAAATCGGTTAACGGTCCAGATAAAATTTCCATGTATGATTCTGATGTTAAAGGTCTATCGAAATACATTTGGCCAATTAAGGGGCTCTTCCCCATTCCGCACCACACATTCACCGACCAACGCACTTGGTGGCGATTCGGTCGTATTAGATGTGGGTTTTTGAGTGACCAATAATGCGTATTCTGTGTATTAATAGTGCCTCGCCTCGAGAACTGACATTCATCCGACCCAAAAACTTCATTCAAAACATTTGGATTTTCGTCCAGTGTGTTTAACACGAAATTGGAAAAATCAAAACGACGCTCCGGGCATTAGGACTATAAGGATATACAACGTACGTATGTAATATGTTCCAAACCGTCAATTTTGAGTAGGAGCAAGCCTTGCTAATATCCCGGACATTACTTTCAGGATGAGCCAGGGCATATCCTAGAACATTCTCAGCGGGTGTCCGCTGAAGGTGTGGCACGAGATAAGAGAATACGTCTATGACAATTCCCAGTTTTATACAAGCGTTGAATAGCTCTGGCAATTGTACAATAAGATGGATGTCTTCGACTGAGAAAGTCAATGGCATAAAATCTTGCCGCCTCTCTTTTATCTCGATTACACCACCCA